>SAYR01002433.1:2602496-2637222 GCA_004382745.1 Argopecten irradians irradians
CTCCTTATTATACCTATTCAATAATACCCATTATTTGGCATTTACATAATGTTAATGTACACAGTGTAAATAATCAAATTATTTATGGGTTTTTGCATAGCTAATTTATCTTCATCAATCATGAAAATGATATGTAGCAAGTCAATAGAGAATTACTGAATCCCATCAGTGGATCGAACCACGGTTTTAATAGCCAACATGGACTTTTCTTCGGCGCCCAGTTGCTTTCAAAATGTGATTTAGGCTAATTTACGGCTTTAACGATAATTTTCAAATCAAGATTAAAATAATGCAAATTTAAAAAGTTTTACAAGAATCTTAAGAGCTCTACTCTCTACGTAAATTGCTTGAGTTCAAGTGAAGATAATACTTACACATTTTGCAGCCAAATGCAAAATTCACCCTCCATAATCATGGTTGATTCACAGATAACAATGCTTTGAACAAACGGGCCCAGTATCCTGTGTGTGAAGGTAATTTACATTCATAGTTGGCTGTGTTTCTCCACTTCTTTTAATAATTGATTATTTTTGATACAATATAAAATTTACATCTGGTGTTATACTTATTATTAGATTTTTTACATGTAATTTCTCAGGATGCATCACCGGCAGCCTGGCTTCTCCCTTCTTCCAGTTTCAGAAATAAACGTGTGTCACGATGTTAGAAGAAAGTTGGAAGGTTAGTGAAAATCATTCCAGAAAATACTTACAGATTAATCACTATCTTTAGACATTAGTAAGAGCAATATACTTATTAATGCACCAAAGGATAAATCCTGGTATTGCAGATTATGTTTTTGCTTTTGCTCTTCATCGTATGCTCCTAAACAATTATTCGATGTCTACCATGTGAATTCCAGCTGAAAGGTATTGGATTCTGCTCCCTCGCCCAATGAAATAGAAGACGACTCACGTATATTTGATAAATTTTATTACCTTCTGTCAATATATAGATCTATATATTGTCTTCTGACATTTTCAATAGCATACATAAGCGGAATACTCAAAAGCATAATGGTCGTGTCCAAGCGTTTGCCTTTAGCTATTGACCTAGGAAAGCCAAATCCTCCTCCGAAAAATAAGAGGCTGGGAAGTTGTAAAAGCTTTACAGTTAGAACATGACAACCCGTCATATTTTTTTCTATCCGGTAATAAGATTTGACGGTTAGTCCACATCTGCTAATCCGGATCTCACTGTCTTTATGACCCCCTCCAAAAACGCCATCCCATGATTTTCTTCAGAACAAAGCTGCGAAGACAATAGCCCAAAACGCTAAAATGCCTCAGTTGGCCTAAAGAAGCGTGTAGCAACATAGGAGGAATACAAGCTCTTACGTGCCTGGCACCACGAAAAATGCTTAGTTCCGAATTAGCAAATCTAACAACAACAAATCGAAGTGCGATGGAAATGTATATATACATGATCATTATCTAAAACCATTCATGTTTACTTACATACGTCGCATGCTCTTCGTACACCGAATATTACATTGCTTAGTTAGTTATGTCTGCGCTTGTTTAACTCACCACGTCGCGGCAATGCCGTCACACGAAAGTCCGAGTCCCAACAGATTCGGGCAAGTTCCACTTGAGACGTGGCTTCTGTTTCTTCTATTGTAAATGCCTTCTCTGAATTTAATTCCCTATAGATATCCGAGGGTGCTACCGAATCCATTATAATTTCCTCCACTTTGTTGCCGATTCAGATATATTTTTCTTTATCTCACACACTTTCGTTCAGCCATTTGGTTTACTTTTAGTGCGTGACAATGCGCATGCGCGAAACTTCGACAACACAATCCATCGCAGCTTCATTTGCATACTATTTTGTCTGACGGACACCGTAATAAAATCAAGGATTTCCTTCAATTTTGTGTTCAAGACACATTTGTTCAATCTCAAACACATAAAGAAATTAGATTGAGGTATATTATAATATTTTTCCATCTTTTCTTCCGTTTATCGCATTTCACAAAAAATATTTATTTGGTTGGGCGAAACCTACCTTTAAATCATTTAAAGTCTCTATCATTACCTGCATCTAATTCCAATAACATTTCCTTATCAATTGCTAACACCATTTAGAGTTATATGTGCCATGACTGTACGAAAAGTTTGACATGTTATTATTTTCTTCGGTAATCTATTAAAAACCACCAGGTTTAATGAATTAAGCTGTAAAAAGTATTCAAGTGGACTGACAAATATTCTTGATGCCATAAAACACAGAATTTATGCACTGATTTTTTTTTGTTATCTGTGCCTTATGTATGTTAAGATAGACATATATTTGTATAAATATAAATGTTTTGTTGATAAATAACATATTAAAGCTCTTTTTGATTCATGAGTATGAAAAATACGGCACATATAACTTTAATTATTCCCTCTTAAAATTCGTTTTTCAGTTGTTTTTTATAATGCAAAAAAAACCCTGTTTTTTATACAAATTTCCTTGTTCATTCCTATTGTCATTGGAACTAAAAGGAAAAGAAAACGATATATAACAAACAAAATAAAACAACAAAAGATCCCATACGATTAATTGATATAGGTATATTTAATATAGAAGAGCCAAAAACTAAATAATGATAGAAAAAATATTAAACTCACCCATCATTAACAAACATTCAGTAATACTGTTTTAGCTCGTGCGTATATAAAGTATCTTTATAGTAGGTATATAACTACAGCATCAAGGAAATTATTATTTCCGCGGAACGGAAATAAAGCTTTATCTGTTATAACACAATGTAGAAGTTCAACGTGCATATACTCATAAGGTCGAGCCAACTGGGTTACACATGGCTTCAAATAGCCGTTGATCAGAATATTTATAAATCCGCATTCAAATTGCATTCTTCTGATAATTGAGAAATTGTGATCGAATTGTTTTCATAAAATGGAACCGGTTCAATCATCCACTTATCATGAGTATGTTTGTTCTACAGGAAACGCCTTCGTTAATATCACTCTCACTATTGTAGCATTGTTTTGCTATAATTAAGATCACGTTCCAAACATATCGTAAATATTTGCTGTTCTCTTTTCTTACAGAACAATGGCATTCCTATCAAGGAGGTGTGACGTCATGATGTTTGTCATATTCCTGGCACTTTGTTATTTAACAAATGGTCAAACTACTGAAATGAGCCCTAACAACAACGCATCTCTTGGCGTGAATTCTTCCATGACTAGTCCTGTAACTGAGGCGTCTGTGCAACCATCCGGAACCACCTGCAGACTTATTGCCGATAAGAGTAGTGATGACCTGCAGGAAGTATTGTTAGTGGGATACAATATGTTGGTCTTGCTGTTCTCGTTCAGCAATACCAGTCAGGAAGTTCCTATAACTCCTGACACCCCTCAACCCCTGACATGGTTTCACGTGTCCGGTAACCATGGCAAAGGTCTGCTATGGCTGAGACAAGACTTTGGAATGCTATCCTTGACTAGTTTAAATTACGGAATATCTTCAATGAACATCCAACTGTCCGATAGCCCTGAGGGATGCTCATCTGAAATGTCGGCAGCGGAAATCACAGCAAGTGTCCAAGATCTTATTCTAAATAATCTTATTTCTGATCCCATCGCCAATATTTCCTGGATCGGAAACGAAATATGTAATGCTCGTTTTAGAGTCTTTGACACTGGTACCGAAATTTATTTCACGTGCTGCAATAAGGATAAACAATTCAATACGACGAGTTACGAACTGCAAAGAAGCACGTGGATGAACATATTCTTGCTGGGTATTCTCATTTTACCGTGTATTGCACTGATGTTTGCACCTTTACTTATCCCGTTTGGGTTATTCCGGGACGACATCAGTGATGTCTTCTTTCAGCACAAGATTAATTCCAAACTTCAGATCCATGTCACCAAAGATCCTAATGGAGACGCAGAAACCACGGAAAAACCCATCAACATCTCCAAGGAATATTGCAAAGATATGCCGAAATTCTGTAGTACATTGTCGACACTGAACAACAACATCACATACGATTGCACGCTGGAGAAGATTTATTTTTACGTTGATAAAGAGAATCTAATTGGTAAAGACACCGACCCGTCAGGTCCATTTACCATGCTCTACGATAGGCTAACCCAATATCAACAAAGAAGGCGCTCATTTAAAGGCGTTGCATCACTTCGGGAATTCCTTAGAGTATTACTAGGAAAGATATTAAACATTGTAAATCTAATTATAATGATTACACTAGTTAATATCCCTGTCATCATAAAATCGGTATTTTACGTCGTTCAAACAGTTCCAGAATGGTATATTTTCAATAGCTTGGAACGCCTGAACCTAAACTCCAATATCTTACAATATGGCAGTTTTGGTAAACGAATCGAATGGCGTGATTGGATGTATCTGGCATATGCAACTCTCATTGGTCTTTTAGTGCTCGTACAATTCTTTAAAATACAGGGAACATATCAAACAAATGTAGTGATAGATATTCTGAAGCAGTGTCTTCGTGATTCGCGCAAACGACGGATGTCTTTCGCCTTCCACACCGTATATAAGGCTTGTCATTCGATCGTTACAAGTCGATCTATTCTAGGTCGATTGTTCATACCTGTGTTTTTCGTCCTTTTTCTTCCGTTCGCTATTTTTACCCTCCTGTTTTACATTTTCCCCACAATAAATCTAACGTTTTCTATTCCGTTATATCTATCCACATTTGTGCTTTCAAACAAGTGCGGCTGCCTATCTCGTAGTGGCGGTGTACGGACGACCGTAGAACACTTGTCCAAATGGCTAGGACTAAATCAGATATTTTTCAACCAAGTCGACACAGATGAGGACCAAGATGAAGATGACGACCAAATTTGTTCACCTGCCGATATATTTCTCATTATCATTCTCGTCTGCTCTATCCCTGTCATGATCTTTGTAGTGCTAGACTGCACGGCGTTCTATATAGATATGGGCATCTACGTGTTAATAGGGCTACTCCTCAACGCGTCCTTCACAACGACATATGTCATAGTGTTCCTGATGTTACTTTTCTATATCCGAGACCTTTTTAACGACGTGACAAATCGCTACCTTGAGTTCAATACAACAATTATAAAAGAAGCCATAGAGAAAACACGGGACGATGTCGTTCGAGTTTCATTACTTAATGAAAACTTTCAGAAAAATACTGCATTTCAGTTACAGAACGAGACACCTTCGGGAGATGACAATCTTCCACGTGACGACATCAAATTATCTTTCGAAGACGGAGCGCTAGTGTGGAGAACAAAACGACTAATATTATTTCTTGATCGGAGAGACACTCCGTATATACCGCCGAATTTTTTTAAGAAAACCTCCGTCATGGAGTGTGCAGGAACTCCTGGTCCGACCGCGGAGAATCTTCGTTCTGTTCTCATCAGTATCGCCCGGATATTTTTCTTCCTATTCCTCATCATTTTGATTGCTAGCGCTTTTGCTGAAGAAACATCAACCCTGGCCACGAATCAAACTCTAACTGTGATCGCTGGAGGATTGCTACCCTGGCTGTTTAGGACAATGTTGAAAGCTCCTAAGACAGAAGGAATTGATGTGAATAATCTCCATTTTCAGGAGGTTTTCAATAATGTTATAGCGAGCTATGAAGAAACGTGGACTGTTGCAGATATAGAAGTAACAAGCATACAGGTATCGGAGAACCAATCGTTAAATGGATCCCGCAGAAGTAAATCACGCGCGAGTCACGAAACAACAGGGAATAACATGGCCGACACAACCGACGAACATACCAGTACAAAGACTTTAGAAACAACGTTAAGTGAAGGGGAAAACTCATCAGAGACTATAAACGAATGTGAAATTGAAAAAACATCTGTACTTGAGAACAATATCGAGGAAAACCATTTAATTATTCTTGTAAAAAAGAAATCCAGCCAATCGGTTGTGGTGTAGTCCTCTGATATGTAATACCATGTTTTTGGTTAATTTCGCGAGATGCTATTTTTCGTTTATTTGGATGAATCGGCGGATTTAGCGAAATTAAGAACCCCGTGAAGATTAACAACTATACAATAAGTTACAGTGTCTAAGTATAAAATGTTTTTTTAATATTTTCTTATAGGACAGAGACATTCAAATGAAGTGTAAACACATTTATGTATTAAAATTATCTCCCATATTGTACCCATTCTTTAACAAACCATTTCAATATATCTTTTTTGTTGATACTTTAATGTAATTTAATAAGCATTGAACGTCTTTCAGTTGGCATTCATTGCCAATATGAATGCAAACTGGACAGAGGCAAATTCCATGAAGCGCTAGCGCTTCATGTTGAATCGATGATTTCAACACTAAGTAGTAACAGGAGACCTCTATCTCTAAATCAAAGATGCTGGGTTATATTTGTAACTAATGGTCTGATACTTCAATCTTAATCAAACCCTCCGTATTAAGAATCAAAATGTTTCCCGTGTGTAGAGCTGATACAAATAAGCATTTCAAAGGATTGAAAAAACTGACAACTTAATTGCGATAGACAAAAGTAGGTTCGGTAGTCTTTGCTGTCGCCATAATGTTGATCAACCAGAGTTATCGTTGTCCCTACGATCGCATCAATGCAATATGTGTTATCTGGTATACTCTAACATAGAGCTATTTACTTGAAATTGCAATCTAACTGTTTAAAAATTGCCCTTGTATATAAATGTATGAATATTACGTACAAGTATCTATGGGTGAATTTCTAGTTTCTTAAGTCTAGTCAAAATTAAATTTAATTATATTCGTAGTTTAATTCGCCTACCTGTCACTCATCTTCCAATGAGGATTATGTTACAATGACAAGCGTGATAGATATGATGAGTAGTGACCGATGTCTGTGTTCAGAACTTCTCTATAGAAAGTTTAATTTTACTCTGATAGGACGAGAAATTCAATCGTGGTTCTGGACAAATTCATCCTGTCCAATGAGAGTTTAGGCACTGAGAGATTCCTTATATTGTTATGATGTACCAAATGTCCATCTGATCTCATAAGCCATTGCTGATGAACAAGATAACTGCGGTGGGACATGTCTTCCTTCAGTCATCGTTTATAGTAGGTCACAATATCAGAAGTCTGGTTGTGAGCAGCAAATTAGCTCAATGCATTCAGCTTAATCTTACGAACTGTGTTCATGCATTGCCAAAGCCACGTTAAAAAAACATATGTATATTGCATCCCTATTAATTTGAAATATACATGCATAATATTATAAAACATGTAATTCACTTGAAGATATTTTTATGATTTTTGAACTATATTAAATGCATATTAATCATCACAAATTTGTATGATTTAAACTTATATTTTTATTTATTATTGATTTTGTTCTTGTATCCACATTTTCCATTTGATGGAACTACCATTTTGTTCCAAATTAATATTGTTAATTTTAATCCATGTGAATGTGGCATTGAACGTGTCACCATATGGTATGACATTAAGTTGAAAGTGAGTGTAACAGCAGCATTTTTATGTCTGTCATGAATCCAATATGGCCGCTATGGCATCTTAAGCTTACGTCAATATCTCGTTAACGCCTTGGTGAATTTCTTTCATTTTTATATGTTATGTAAAATAAAAAATGGAGCAATTTTTTTTAAAGAAATCATCAAAAACCTTCTTCTGCATTGTGCTATAGCATGCTGAAATAATGGATATCAAGTTTGTTTATATGAATAATCCTGTTGGTGAAAAGCTCTTTAAATTGTTCAATGACAATTTCTAGTTTCTATGTCATTTATATGTCAAATTAAATATTTACCTGTCTTAATCTAACAATTAAATAGTTTACATTGTTATAACAGTATCATTGTTCTAGTATGTGTTTATTCTGTATTAAAATATAACAGAGTAACGTGTAGCTTCTCTTGTGGGTAGGTATTGAGTATGACGTCATATTTTTGCCAGCGTAATGTCCTTTTTTTCCGGGGAAAATAACGTGGTTTCGCTCACAAAATAATGACGTCACAATGTCTTCATTTTTGAGAAAAAGGTCTACTTTGCAAATAATTTTTAACAGTAATCAGTTGTTGAGAATGTTAATCATTTTCTTGGATTCTATTTAATTAGGTAGTAATGGACGAAGGTTTGAGGATGCAATTTATACATCTGAAATTGTTTAGTGTACAGGTTTACGCTTGATATTCAAAGGGGAAAACTTCTTTACTCTATATTGATACAATGTTATTCATTTATTATTTTATCTATTTTAACTTGATATTCAAAGAGGAAAACTTCTTTACTCTATATTGATACAATGTTATTCATTTATTATTTTATCTATTCTAACTTGATATTCAAAGGGGAAAACTTATTTACTCTGTATTGATTCGTCATTTTCATTAATCAGACAATCTCTTTACGGACACGCGTTCGTACATGTGCACATTCCGCCCAAGTGTATGTTTTAGGAGACATAAAATACATTATATAAATATAAATGATAAGGACTACGCCTGCATTTCATGAATTTATTTATAATTGTACATATTTACTCCTAGGAACCGACTGGGATCATTTTGATCCACTGAATCTCATTTTATTGGTACTGTGCATTCCTACATAATACACATACCGCAAATTTTATAAAATACCGTTTTGTCTGTTATTTTCGAAGCTCAAAATAAAATTTTTTGAATAAAACAGGAAAATTTAACTACAGCATTTTAAAATGTGTCTATGAGTATATATACATGTGCATATGCCTATTTCATTTTTGCGATCCTAGTAATGTCCCGCGAAATCGCCAAAATACCATCCCGCGAAAATAACCGGCTGTCCGGTAATTTTATACTATTATTTTATATAATCATTTTTATATTATTTTTGCAATGAACACGAAGCGTGATTTTGTGGCTTTAATCTGAACGATAAAATTCGAGCTACGCTTTCGCTGAAAACTGCTATTCAAATAATCATATCTTGGTATCAGTTTTGTGCTAATAAACAATTAATATCGTTTATCTCTTAATATTTATTATCTATGATGCTACCTTATTGATTTGTCCATGTACTCTAAATATTTCCGATAATCAAATTTTACGAATTCTAACCAGTCGTGAAATTTAATCACTCGCAAAAAATAATTTTGTGTTACGTAGTATACTCCACTATACTGTTATCACTTGATCTATATCTAATAAAACACGGGTGTTGTTTGTCTCTTGGATAACTCTGCTACTGGTAGTTTGTCACCCTTCCAAGGTCTGTAATATAACCAAGAAATCAGTTATTAAAGATGCTCCATCGCCGACAGAGCATAAACAATACTAATCATTTGAACAACAATTTGTGTTTAATCGTGCATATATGTCTAATTAGCACAAAAAATAACATAAACAAAATCCTTTTGTCTTTGGTGTATACGCAATCAGTAATTCATTCCATAAAGGACATAGTGACCAGGAGTTTTTTCGCGGGGCAATTAATTTTTTTTCAATATTTTTATCTTGAAGTAAAATTAGAAGCTTAAACTTTTCAATGGTGGTAATGGTGTAAAGTAAATAACATTTGTAAAGGAAGAAAAATACTAATTCGTCTGCTCCTGTATTTGAAAGTAGAGAAAAACTACCATTTGTCAGCGGTGGAAATCCTGATATATTGTTATTTCAAAAACAAAATGTCAGTATAAATGAAATCGTGATAATACAAGAGCTTCCGAAAGTAGAATGGCGTGTTGAGTGCCCGGAATACAAATTTCAGATGAAGAACAGTACCAATCGAGTCAACCTCAGAGTACTTATTCGGCATACTAATTACCTATTCAACTTAATCATGTTTGCTTTTGTTATATACATTGTCGACTAGAACTTTAATAAAAAGCACGCAGCAATGAACGTGAATATTAAAATCAGTATACTTACTTATAATACATTCTGGGGGCTTCTTTGATGTTTGTAGCTTGGAACACCTGTAAAATTCAGGTAAAATAGCATATTATCATAGCATTCCCTGAAACATAGCTTTCGTTAATAAGCGATCCGGAAGGTTTTCGTAACAATGATAATGATGCAGTGTTTTTTTCCTCTCTAGGAAATCACGTTTAAACATTTGATGACATTTAACGCCCTTAAATTTAGTAATAAAAAACCGGAATTCTACGAGGAAAACCACAGGCTTCTGTCACAGACTTCCAGCGGCCAAACGTTATACAACATGTATACATGTATATCGAATACACTTATTGCATACCAACTACACGTAATTTGAAATGTGGCAATATTTCATAATACATGTATAGATAAATTCACAGTGTTAGACAGTATATATGGGTATGGTCAGCACACGGAATTGAAAATTTACGAAGCAAAATACACGTGTTTCTTAATTAATTTGATTATCATTGTAAAATGATTATATCTAGATACTTACGGGTATTGAATATGACGTAGGCATATTCATTATAAACTTATTCTTTTTGCTGTCGAAATCAAATTCCTCGTTTTCTTTATTGTGTTTATCTGTTTTGAACTGAGCTTCAAAGTTCGTTGTTTTTGTTGCTGCCGGTACTCTAGATGTCCCTGAACTTTTCATTGATGACGTCTGAGCACGCGACTTCATGTCTGCTGAAGCCGCTCGTCGTTTTATATCGTCCTGAATTGCCTTTAATTTTCTTTCCTTTTTGAAATTTTCTTAAAAAACAAAGAAAAATAACATCAGCAAAACAACGCTTTTAGATAATCGAAACTGATATTATTTTAATAATACTCTCAACAGTGGCGCAACTTGATAATTCCGCAACAAAAAAATCGAATAAGCATTCATTTGTCATTTATTTTTTTATTGAATTTATCTAGAAATATATAGAGAGAATATATTAAAAAAGTCTTGTCGATGGCATGTTCTACGTTTTAATTGCATTAATATGCGTTAATATTTAATTGAAAAGCAATGTTTATACCAAAGTAATCTGTAGACGTTTTAGGTCGAGAAAGGTGTTTTTGTAGGGCGGCGCCATAGTCCTTCCGGCGCCTCAACGAGCTCTTATTTTGCTCTGACGTCACAGGGGTACCGCAGCGGAATGGCTCCACCTGGAACCGACTCGAGGAAGGGCGCGAGTTAGGCCTACTCTGGGCCTCGTTTTCTGAAAATAAAAAAAAAGGTATTTCAATTTTTGACGTTTTTGACGGAGAATGAAGTCTGCAATATTGGTTTGTATCGTCATAACGTTTTACCGTCAAGGCTCAACAACAGAATAAAACTATCCATTTAACATCATTTAAGGCCCTTTACTTTTGATTTTTGGGCAAGAAAATAAATTTTTATTTTCAGATGATAACTTTTTTTAGTGTCTTTCACTCTAAAATAATGGCCGGAGCCGGAGTCTGAGGTCGACCTTTAATATATTTTTTTGCAGGAAAGTGGAGAAAAAAAATAGGGTCATGGGTAAAAAATTAGGGTCGGTCATATTTTTTTGCCATATGTATATAATGTTAATGCACATTACTAATCCATAGGGCGACATAAATATTTATCCTGCAACTGTCCCACATACTGACCGATAACTACTGCCGGATAAACTTTTGCTTTATCCGTCAATACGATATGCTTTATCCGTCAATATGATCACGTGAATTTGTTCCATATATCTGATGGAACTTTTTCTAACTTGACCCAGAACTTGAACCTTCCGGTGAATGAAACCGTCATTCAGTCCCGCTAAAACGTGACGTCACATTCACCGAAATGACGTCATTTTTACGATATCGAAAATCTCGTACATATATATGGCGGTGTCGTTTTTTTCTTGGCTCATGACAAAGGTATGTATTGTTAAGTAATTCTTTAATGGGTATTTATTGTTATTTGAGTATTTTCATTTCCTTTCAGTGATATATCACACAGAATAGAATTACGGTTACTGTTTGTGAATGCGCTTATTTATTTCCCATGGCAGTAAAAAGGAGTGCACTCTCATTCGGTTAAGTGAATGAATCTCGCTTCGAGCGAAACAAAGTAAGGAACTGTCAATTTGCTTTCGTTTTGAATGCCATAATGGTTGCAGGATAAACAGAATACACGGTTAGTATCTTACAATACAAGTTTTATTTTGGTTCTCGACACGGAAAGCCGAGATGACTCGGCAAAGCCTCGTCATCTCGGCTTTCCCAAGTCTCGCACCAAAATAAACCTTGTATTGTAAGATACTAACCGTGTATTCTCTATTTATGAACATTTGTTTCGGTCCAAATGGCGTTATACTACGCCCTCGGTCGTTATTTTACATTCTACCAGGGCCTCATTACACCATATGGTCCTCATTTTTTTTATATTAGATCTGCATTTTCTTTCGCAAAAGTCAAAACTATTCTTTAATGTGCATGTTAGTTACAAGAAAAGAGTTGGTCATAAGACGCCACCCTGAAGAACTAAATGTTATTTTCAAAGGATATTGACTTCTGCTATATATTGAACGTCTCTTGACCATGTATTAGCCAATGAGAATATTGGGAAATTGGAGCGTATCTAATAAAGCTGTATAAATGGGATATATTTGAACTAATAAAATGTTTTAACACTTACCCATTGACTTTTTGCTGGGTTTGTCCGGTGTAAGGTCTATATGTGTTATCGTATGTGGTACACTCAAACCAAACAGCATCCTATATAGAAATAAAAATAAAGGACGAATGTGAATATAAAATGTATTTGACATCGAAGCTGCAAATTAGTTTTAGTGTCATAGATTGTTTGCCAAACAACCATTTACAAAGCATTTAATTATTTAGCTCACGTAGATAAAATTGCAAAACAACAATTTTACAAACCTCAAAAGGAACCAAGAAGATATTACAAACAATTCCGCTACTGTAATTATAAGTCAACTATCAGGACCAAGTTGTTAGTTAGGCTAGTCACATTTTGACGACATACAAATACGTATTTCAGTTCAAGACAAAATTTCTGGTGATATCAACATTACAAAATTTACAATTCTTTATCTACTTGCTATTTTAGCGAAGATATAATCTCAGGTTGTAGAACAAATGAAAAATGAAAATTGCACTTGTCAAGTGATTCAGCTAATCTCAGTTTGAAAAAGTAGACCCATGTGTTTATCCCCAAAGTATTAGAGAAACTACAGCCATCTTTTTTTACCCATCGCTCCTTTAGAAAGTCACTGTATGAAGAACGTTTAGAGTGCATTCGTATTTCACCTTCTTTGTTTTGTATCACAAACATCTGTACAAGTTGTCGCACTAGACACAGAAATAAAAGGCATCACATAAGCAAAGAGAAAAGACAAATATCTATTGTCAAACAAGTGTATAATGTTTACTTACTTATCGAAGAATTCTACCATGCATGGATGTGTGAAACTGTTAACGTTCATATACGAATTGGGGTCCGCCCCTTGCTTAATGATCTAGAAAAATACCAATAGAGTAAAGTTGATCAAATTACTGTTACAATCATTACATTATATCTCAAATTAGTGAATTCACTTTCTTCTGCAACACATGTTTATAAATGTATAAAAGATTTATTTGCGAAGGAATTATAATAACATGTAATAGCCTTTTGAACATGTTTTTTTTTCTTTTATCATCCTGAAATGCATTTCTTAGATAAACATGAAGAAACACTGTTTATTCGTACATAAAAACTGTTTCAGTAGCAGTATAGGAATATTATACGAAAAATGTTATAAGTGAAATATTGGGGGTTTCGGTTGTATACAATGTAATTTTCTAACATAATTACTCATCCTGTTTGCTCCAACTATACAATAGAAAGAGCTTTGCATGTGATTGGTGAAATTTTATATGAAGTGAGATGTACATGCATACATGATACAATGGCAAAACGCGGTCAAGGTCGTTCTCCGTTTAGAATGGTGACACAACATGAATGAAGACATGCAGATAATTACTGTTATCAACAAAATTGACGATTAACCTCAAAAACAGCAACAGTTCAAAATAAAGACACGTGTTATACAATATATGTTTTCGAAAACCTAAGAACAATTACAATTATTTGAGCAATATACAGGTCTAAGTTGCTGTGGATATTTTTTTTCTTTATAAGTTTCCAAGTATATATCAAATGTCCTTATAACTAATGTACTAAATATTTTCTTCATACATTTGAAGATTTAATAGTAGAAAATAAATACATGCTTTACATTGGAATGCTTTGAACTTCGAAAATTATTTATTTTTTCAAAGCTGCGCGGTAATTTGATTTGAACAAATTAGCATTACGAACACATTATGCAAACCCAGAATTAATAGTCACATACATTTCAAGTGGTGGATGAGAAATACTGAACGTGATTTTGTGTTTGACTTTGATGTGCTATACAACAATCTGTGAATGTGTTGGAATTACCTCTTGAAGATGTTGGAACGGGGATATCTGAATGGATATGAATTGAAAGTTAAACATTGGCTGGTATAGAAAAGAAAACTTTTTTGATTTCGTTCAGGAAATTTTGATAAAGATGGTTTGGTTTGATTTATTTAACTTCTGATCAATGTCAGGGTCATTTAAGGACTAGAAGGTGGAGGAAATAACTGGAGAAAATCACCGATCTGCGGTCTGTACCTCATTATTTTCCCACCTTGGATTCGAACTCGTGACCCAGAGAGGGAAGACTAAGTTAGGGACGTCGTGACCAATCGGCCACCACGCCCATCATTGAGAAAGGAAGAGGGAACAAGGTCTACTTACGACCATCCTCGATACTTCAAGGGTTCCGATCACATACGTTCTCTACACCCCTGGACTATCTCATAGTTAAACTGGAGGCAACCGAACAAAATGTGTAACTTAGTCCTTTGATGTACATCAAAAGAGCCGTATAACGGTACACTGTGGTTGCCTGTGTGACTTTGAAGTTGGGCGTCGCTCTCTCTGTAGTCTTCAAAGGAAATCTTTGCAGGCCTGTGATTGGTCAGATATTTTCCTCTGAACTGCCTTCAGTTTTACTACGAGATAGTTCAGGGGTGGATATAACGCCAGTTATGGTAGCCCCTGGAGTATCGAGGATGACTTATGACTATTTTGCAGCATTTGTCATTTTGTTCGTTGATAAGATCAAGGACTATTGTAAAAACAGGAAATAAGGGGGATATCTAAGGTTTATTTTCTTTCGTCCAATTGATATATCATACGTACCTCTGTCATATTCAATGACCTTAATAGCATAAGAGTACAGTTATGTGATGAATTAAAGTTTAAGGCTAGTTCCAAATCTTTTTTCGCCTGAAACAGGAATTAATACATACACATGTATATTAACAATATACTTACAACCTGTCTATAACGAACACCAAAAGTACATTTAGCCATTACATGTGATTAATGATTATATCATTTATGTCCCTTATATGGAGGTGTCGTTTACAGACAAGTGTCCTTTATATGGAGGTGTCGTTTATAGACAAATAACCTCAAAAATCTAACCAATAGAAATGAGTATAACATATGAAATTAAATTATTGATTTTTGTTTACAAAGCATTTGACCTTAGTGCTAGCAATCAATGAAAAATTTCTAACCTTCTTCATAATTCTTCTCTTTTCCACATAACATTGCAGAGTGAAATTGTTACCCGTTATTTGGTCGTATTACTGCTGCAAATGTTGCTGATTATCTTTTCACTATGCATAATATTCAGTACAATTCGCAGCAAGAACAGGACCAAAAATGCGATTCGCAAATTCACTCAGCAATTTTACTTTGACAGGACAATTCACTTTGAAAAATAATGTGTTACAATTACTCAGTTGTAATATTGTAAATTAATACAGAATATTGTTAATCAACTGAAGAGGAGGGAACAGTACTAACGTGTTTCTCGTTGTTATTGGCGCTGTAGAATAGTGCCCTTATACAGTAAACATCCTGAAAGACACAAAAAATAATCATCAATACAAATAAAGTATCAATGATTTTATAAATGTATAACGCTCGTAATATGGATGATTAGTTTTGCATGAAATCGTGGGTAAATCGAATTTAAAAAGCTAGCTAGGCTTATAAGTGGATATAATTCTACATCATCAAAAATCACAAAAAATCAGTCATGGCTTAAATCTTTCCAATGTTTTCCAAAGTAGAATAACTGTCTAAATTATTTTCGATTTCCATATATTGTTGTATATATTCATGTACTTACTGGGTTTCTATTGTCGAGTACGACAGTCTTCTCTGCGTCCCTTTTAGCTAAAGCCATATCCCCTACAGAAGGAAGTTAGGAAACATGAAAATATACGATTTGCTTCACAATGTTTACACATAAAACTTGCAATAATGGTCATGTTCCAAGGGGAATATCTTCCACCAGCCTCATATCATTCGCTAACGATGTCAATTTTAGCCACCAATCAACATACATGTATTGTAATGATTGAAATACTGTAGGAAACTTCATGAAACTTCTTGAGAAAGGTTATTTTAATTGCTGAGGAGTTAATGCTTCACCGCCGACAGAGCATAAACAATATTCATCATTTGAACAATAATTGGTTTTAAATCGTGTATAGATATGAGCCTAATGAATACAAAAACAATATAAAATGATTAATTTTGCTTTTTGTGCATGCGCAATAAGTATTTTGCTCCATATAGGACATAGTGCCACGGGGTTCTTTTTCGGAGCGCAATTAATTATTTTCAATATGTTTATCCCTATTAAAAATTAGAAGCTCAAACTTTTCGATGGTGGTAATGGTGTAAAGTACAGGAAACTTTTGTAACTAAAGAAAAATACTTATTCATCTGCTACTGTTTTTGATAGAAAAAACTACAATTTGTCAGCGGTAGAGCATCTTTAAATGATCATTTCTTACCAAGTCATATGTGTATACCTGACTTAGCATGAGCGAACGCTCGTCGTGCGTAAATAGGTGTCATAAGGCAAGAATTGGTCATACAGCCAGCCAAGCAACCATTCTGTAATAAAAAAAAATAATATTTCCTATTCTTGTTTTTAAATAAAATAGGTTCCACAATATATTTCTTTCTTAAAATAAACACGAGCGGAAATTAAACTGTTAAGGAACATGGACATGGCTGATGCTATTAGAACCGTGGTATAACAGGCTTGGTGACTTTTTTGGTCGATGATAACCTTTAACATGTAGACTATATCGATGGTAGCTTTTGGTACAGAAATTATATCGATGACAAATTTTGGAACATAGAGACTATATCGATGCAACGTTTAGCATAGAGACTATATCGATGGCAACGTTTGGCATAAAGAATATATCGATAGTAACCTTTGTCATAGAGGCTATATCGATAGTAACCTTTGTCATAGATACTATATCGATAGCAACGTTTGGCATAGATAATATATCGATAGCAACCTTTGGCATAGAGACTATATCGATGACAACGTTTGGCATAGATAATATATCGATAGCAACCTTTGGCATATATACTATATCGATGGCAACGGTTGGCATAGATACTACATCGATAGCAACGTTTGGCATAGATAATATATCGATAGCAACCTTTGGCATAGAGACTATATCGATGGCAACATTTGGCATAGATAATATATCGATAGCAACCTTTGGCATAGATACTATATCGATAGCAACGTTTGGCATAGATAATATATCGATAGTAACCTTTGTCATAGAGGCTATATCGATAGTAACCTTTGTCATAGAGGCTATATCGATAGCAACGTTTGGCATAGATACTACATCGATAGCAACCTTTGGCATAGAGACTATATCGATAGCAACGTTTGGCATAAAGAATATATCGATAGTAACCTTTGTCATAGAGGCTATATCGATAGTAACCTTTGTCATAGAGGCTATATCGATAGTAACCTTTGTCATAGAGACTATATCGATAGAAACCTTTGTGATAGAGACTATATCGATGGCAACGTTTGGCATAGAGACTATATCGATAGCAACATTTGGCATAGATAATATATCGATAGCAACGTTTGGCATAGAGACTATATCGATAGAAACCTTTGTCATAGAGACTATATCGATAGAAACCTTTGTCATAGAGACTATATCAATAGCAACATTTGGCATAGATAATATATCGATAGCAACGTTTGGCATAGATAATATATCGATAGCAACCTTTGGCATAGAGACTATATCGATACCTTATGGGATTTAAACTATATCGATGGTAACTTAATTAATATTGAGACTATATTGATGGTGACCTTTGACATAGAGACTATATCGAGGGTGACCTTTAACAAAGAGACAATATATCGACAATGAAACAATGGTTTACACAGACGAATTTCCTAACCCGAAATTGACCAAAGTTTCTGGTCATTTTCATGTCAAGATGTCTTGGGGAAATTTTTAGGTTAAGATATTTTGCATCTTTAGTATCGTGCCTACATCTATTATAGTTATATAGCTATTTTTGCATTGGAACAAGTGGTTACCTTTGGCATCAAAACTATGCATGATTGCCATGGTATCGAGATTATGGTTACCTTTGGTATCGAGACTATACAAGGTCACCATGGTATCGAGATTATGGTTACCTTTGGTATCGAGACTATACATGGTCACCATGGTATCGAGATTATTCCTATTGTTACCTTTGGTATCGAGACTATATCTATGGCGTTGGTCAGTTCGGTGGTGGCCTGCTTGTGTTTGCCCACGTGTTGATAAGCTACGGCCAAATGGTAATATATCTCGTACATCTGTAAATAAAGTTAATTAGTTTCAAATGTATTATAATATCTATCCATTTTAAGGAATCATATGTGATCTTTTATAATGTGTATTTAGGGAATTGAAAGGATTGTTGTGCAAGTTAAACGATGACAAGAGTTGTCATTTTCATGACCGATAAAAATCATCGTCGATATTCAAGGGTTTAATATCACTGTCGTTATATTCACCCTGCAATATGTCACAACAACACGGAAGGTTGTGTGTGGGTGTGGGTGTGTGTTTGTGTGTGTGTGGGGGGGAGGGGGGGTGGGGGTGACAGCGGATGAGACAGGTAGTTTGGTCGTCTGACAATGTGGCTTCGAAGTTGGGCTTCGCTCTCTACATTTATTCGTGAAATATCTTTAGTTTTGCTATGATATATTCCAAGGATGGATATGATGACAGTGATAGTAACCACTGGAATATCGAGAATGGGTGTAGTAGTATGTATCCCTCAATTTCTGAACATCGGAAAGTCACTCTGAATTTTCCCCTTAATATTTCATATGACGAAAAGGCTCAAAGATCTTCCAATTTGATTGAATACCTAATTGTTTACATAAAGCGCCTTTGTATATTTGACAACGTTTATGTAAACAAACCGTAATGGATTTGAATCACAAAACAACTACCCAGTATTGAATGAAGTACCCCGGTACAATATTAATTTGGAATGGGATTTTACAGAAATCACAAATACCTCTAAGTACTCACAAACATTTGGAAGGCAGCTGGAGGTTCGTAATCTTCAGGGAAATGCTTTCGATCGACCATCCACAGCAAATGTCGGTAACCGCCAATCACCTATATAGAAATGTATATTTCTAAATGTGAATATCATAAAGCATGGCGATAATGTCAATTTCATTCACATGTTTTGCAAACAATTATTGTGCATTTTTTTCAGAGAATATTTTGACGAAACAAAATTAGAAAAAAAAGTGACATGACTCGAGAATAAGTTGTACTTTCAATGTTTTCAAATGTATTGTACACTTTTATGTATTGTTATCTTGGAACTTTTCACATTCTTACAACATTTCGATCACAATTTTCAATTTAAAATTGATAATTGAAATTCTGTATGAGACACCACGTTTCATGTTTTCATCATCTCCTCTCGATGCGACAAATTAGTTCTAACAACTCCTATGGGTTTTTAAGTTGAAGGGAGAGGGTAGTTTTTGTTGTATTTTTTTTCTTTTTTTTTCTTTCAGAAGTCTTCGTAAACTCTGTGTTTGTTTGTATATATTAACTATTGTTTGATCAACTTTTAATTTGAATTACTAGATTTGTTTATCATAAACGTTCATGTCCAGAAATTAAATCAAAATCTACCAATATTAATTAATATATTGTTTGTTGGTTTTGTCAATTTATATTACTATATATAGTATTTATAAACATCTGTTTAAAGGTTAATAGACATTTTGGCTCTAGCTGACATTAATTTTTGTTCTATTCATAGAATGACCACTAGTGCCATATTTTGATAGTGTATTTTGACAACGTCATGGGGTCATTGGGATCATAATCTTATGGAATAAATTGTGTTTTCACTTTGATCAACTGTTGCCCTTGGAATTGAAAAACGACCTATTAGATATTGACAGAAATGATAAATTCATGTCGTAAACATATTTGGCAATAATTAATCGTTTTTTATTAGAAATATGACATTCAACGTGCAAAAAAGGTATTTCATGTAGAAAATTGGTACTCTGTGATTTCTTAAGTTACTTAAAAATTCCGTAATAACAATATTGCTTGGACCTAAAAGATCAAAGAAAGGCGTGCTAATATTCGTTATCAACACAAGTCACGCGTTGATTCATAACTGTACTGGGTCTTTAAACATCCAGATATAAGTTTTATACACCCCGATGTTTCTAGGCCTTAAAGCTCCAAGTCAAATCAATTTGTACAATGCATATCATTATTTTCTTGAGAGTCCAACTTTTTAACTGTTCGTGAAAAAAGTTCTCTTATATCAAAAACATTTTTAAAATTGATATTTTTTCGGGTGAAATTTAGGTGAGAAAAATCTGACTGAAATGAAAGACATCTGACTGAAATTAAATACATAAGTCCTGTATGAGATTTTGAACGCATCTGACAAATGATAATATATCTTAGACAACATTTAAATATACACTTTATTGATAGTATTGATAGGTTTAGTATGAGTTTAGCATTCTTTGAATTGTTTGTATTATCAAAGTCATAACGTTAATGTAAATTATATATAGATGAAGATAGTTGTAATAACTTCCGATTCATTTGTCTTCATGCAGTACAATATCTTTAAAGACAAAAACTAAAGCAAAGGTCCGCGCCTGCTTATGTATGTTTCTTACGTTTGCTTCTGATGTTAATTATAGAAGTATAGAGTTATCTATCTTTGACACCGATTGCGAATTGAGCAGCAAGCAAAAAAAAAAAACGAAAAGTGCAATATGGGAATGATATAGATTTGAGTCTATACATATTGCACACTTGTAAAACAGTCACTTTAAAGTTCTTAGTTTATATAATATCAGCATTATTTCTTGTTCTAACTTTATTCTTTTATTCTACAATTTAAATCAAGCGATATCAAAATTATATCCATGCATGTGCATAAATGTACGATATATCGTACCTATAGTTGATATAAAACTAGTCACGTTTAAACAAGAGTGTATGACATCACGATCATCTACGATCAATGTGTTCAACTCATAAACAAGATTTTACCTATTCTGTGAGAATTTTATTTTTTTATTATCGTCAAATTTTTTAATAACCTAGTCATGTTTGTACGAGGAAATTGGCAATTCCGTGTTCAAACTGTATGTAATTGGATTGATATATTGATTATTTATCATAGTCACACATGGGATTACAAGTGGTGGGTTTAAAAAACACATGGGCGCGAACTAAGATGAATCATTTAAAAAATTGAACAAATATTTATTTGCCATGAAATTAAACTCATTCATCTGATGTAATATATATACAAAGAAAGTTCATTTAAACATTTAGATATCATAAATGACATATGTAAACTAAAAAATCTCCTTGACTTTTCTCTAAGTTAAGCATTCATTCCCGTGGGAAGGAGCTTTTGGTTCTGGCTCCTGGCCGAGGCTCGCCTAAGCTAGTCTAAAACAAAGGTAGTTTCTGCTCCTTCTTATTGTTCAGCATAAAGGGAGTGGGACGACTGGTTCGCCCGTTTTCAGTATAATGCAACTAGGTGGGATGTGTTGCAAGGTGTCTTTGACAGCATGCTTCATTGAGATAGCACTATCAAATATTAGAGATGCTCCACCGCTGACAAATGGTAAATTTTTCATTATTAAAAACAGGAGTAGACGATTTAGTATTTTTCGTCAGTTACAAAAGTTGCTTTACACCATTACAACCATTGAAAACTTTGAGCTTCTAATTTTATTTCGAGTTAAAAATATAACAAAATGATTAATTGCATCCCGAAAAAATACATGGCACTATATCCTATATGGAATGAAGTACTGATTTCGCATGCATCAAGGCGAAATAAATTATTCATTTTTTTTTAATTAGACATATATATATACACGATTAAACACCAATTATGTTCAAATGATGAATATCATTTATGCTCTGACGGCAGTGGAGCATCTTTAACAATTCCCACTATTACAAGGAGAGACAACACGAATATACCACAGCCTCCCAAAACACAAGCAAGGACAACACAAAAAACATCGGAGCTTGCCCTTAACTGACCTTAGGTGTTAATCAGGAAAAATCTACGAAAAAAATAAAATAAGTGATTTGCTGATTTGCTCAAAGTCAGCTGAAGGAAATGTGATATTACATCAATATCATGACGTCATGAAGCGTTGGTTGTTTGTCACTAGTACAACAAAAAGTTATATCGATTTAACCATTACTATAAGTTACATTAACTTTTCTATGTGATGTGAATAAAATACATGTTTATAATAAAGTAAGATATCAAGCACAAACCTTTTCCCATCGCCGACATCTTTCATTAAACATGGTCGTCTTCAGGGACATGTTGACTGCGGTATTCACCTCGTCCATAGATTTGAACTTCCACGACCGTTTCACCATTTTGTTCATAATGATAATTCCAACAACTATGAAATAAACTTGACTGGCAAGTTCAACATCCACAATCCGTTTCGATGTATGTTTCACTTTAGGAAATAAATCCCATCATCGCCATAGGGTGAACATTTCAATCTTCGAACTTCAGAAATCAACATTTCACAGAAGGAAATGTACATCTGTTTCAAATTACATCAATGATTCTTGTGGCTCAGTGTAGTTCGTTTCCAGAAAGCTAACACAAAAAATGTGGAATTTGTATTTCGAGTCGTTTTTACAAACAACCAAATCACGAAGCTAACGGTAAAGCAATGTCATTTGCAGATAGAGAAATTAAAAAAAAACTAATTTTGGCGTATTCGGTGACAATATCAATAAACATTATAAGAGATATTCAAAAATGCATATTTACCAACAACTTATCATCTGAAGTATCTTATCAGCAAATTAAACTGTTCGTAAAGACACACGTTCCTGAGAGATCTTGTTCCATCGTCAACATATGTTCATCATATAGGCAAAATAACGGCGTCCAAACACACCGGGTATATTGTATATATACAAAGTCGCTTTAAACTCTCGACGTCTGTCACAAACTCTTACTCGTGTTGTTAGCATTGGTAAGTGGTTATTTACTATTAGTAAACCTGTTTAAATAAACCTCTTTGCTGGCTTTCAGTCAACTCAATAAGGGGAAATAGTCTCCCTTTCTAAATACCAATGCATGTGTACAGTATGGTTGCAAATGTTGTTATGTAGAAATGTATATCAATGTTCCGAACGTCACATTCAGACACTTCAACAGTTCAATGGCTCAGGCGGTTTTATATTAATTTTATTTCGTGTATATACACAAAGTTAAATGTTTACTCTTATCAATGCGGTATTGTCGTGGACTCGACAGAGGGCAAGCGTTATCGCCGTTTTTCCAGCTTTCTAAACTATACAGTACTTGGTGTTTCCCACTCGTGTAATGTTTATTCATGCATTCTAGATAAGATAGTAAGTAAAAGTATTTGATTTCTTAATTCCGTTCATAATTTTCACCCAGTGGAAAATCTCATAAATTTACATATAATTGAACTAGTGAATTTCAATTTCATTGGCAACTTTTGGCAACGAGGTTTGATATAGATATAATATACAACAAAAGATAGTATATCAATGATAGTTTCAAAAGTTGAATTATTATATTTTTAAATATGAATAAATACTTTCATAATTTATAAATCATCAAAACCATTCATATTTGATAAAATATTTAATGTAAGATATTTCGACAAGTTAACAAATCTTTGGAGATTTAATACGTGTTTACACTCCCATAGACGTAAAAGGAAAAGCGGATTTATAAGTTGAGGGGCCATTAATCGCCTCCAAATCGCTACATCTATTACGAAAAGCTATCAAACCGTTTAAGTCGACGTTATTGGTAAGCATTATCTAGATTTAAACAGGGAATTACGACAGAAGTTTACTAACACAGGGAATTGTCACCTCAATGGCCGAATATCCTTTGCTGGGGTCAGTTCGGTGCTACACAGCCCTGGTAATATTAAAATATAAACTGAGGTGTAGCTCCAGGTCATTATTTTATATTCTACCAGGACAGAATAAAACCATATTAACCGAATCAAAGGCCCTTAATTTTTATATTAGATATAAAGAATCCATCGTGGAAGTTTCAATATCTTTATTTGATTGTCGTGATGATTACAAAAAAAAAAAAAAACGGTGACCTTAGGACACCTCCCTGTTCAACTCAATATTTGTCGAAGTTGCGTTCAACAAGGAGGTGTCCTATGTCAATCGTTCTTCTTGTAATCATCACAAATATGAAATGTAGATATCGACATTTTTTAAAAATTAGTTCTCTGTCATAATTTAATTCTCTCGGGTTATCACACACCAAAGTAATCACATCAGAGATTCATAATTGAAAATATATGTATATCGCACATTGGCCATGTGTTGGAAATTCTTGTCAAGTCCCTGGTGGCGGAATGCATCCAGTGCGGTATAGTGAGGTATCCTATGTACAACTTTCTGTGGAGATTTTGGATTAAGAGATATAGAAACGCCAATCTGTTATCGAAGTGTAAGCCCGGCTATATGATGTAATGTAAGCCGATTTCTCTTGTGACTAAAGGACTTGTCGAGACATTCGTTACACAGCAAGGTGGCCTGAGGTAGGACAAATCTGGCAGGCGTACTCTGTAATATCCATGAACAAAACGCTTTATTTCGTGTATTCCAAACAAGCACGTGATTTGCATGTATAAACTGTTGGTGCCGAAATGGCACCTTCGTCTGTTTTCTCACCTGGGAGCTGAGATAGAAACTGACTCATTAAATATGCACGACATCCACGGATTACTTATTTACAAGTAATAAACATAATCTGCAATTACTTAATTAATGGTGTATAACGTTTCGAAATTGTTTTGATTTAATCCCTTCAATCTTTTTTGTATCCGTCATGGGGAATATATATGTTGGGTTGGTTAATTTTGCTTAAGTCCTTATTCATAGCTAATTAATTAAGGTCACTTACACTGTGCTGTGCATGGTGTTTGCTTCAATCGCAACATCTCGGAGAAATTTCCGGCAATCATCGGAATTTTCCTAGCAACAGCCGGAAAGTTCTTCGATATGTTGGTTTTGATTTTATAAGTTTAACGTCATATAAACAGTTGGGGTCATGTAAGGACGTGTCAGGTTTGTTGATGGAGGAAAGTCACAGAACGTAGACCAGCGGTCAGTACTGCCCCACAGGGGATTCGAACTCGCAACCCAGAGGTGGGTGGAGGGCTTGTTGTAATAGATTGTCGAAGATGTTTGGTTATGGAAAATATTAACGTATTTTCCGACGATGATGTCTTAATTGTAAATTTTGAAATTTGTTAAATGATTTTTCAGGTCTACGGTTCTGCTGTGTCGATAAAAGGGGCATAACTCGTTCATTTTTCAGAGAAAATAACCAACGTTGAGTTTTAAATAAATCGCAGATTTTTTTTTTCAAAACAGCAATAAAAACAAAGGTACAAATATTGTAATTGTGAATTACATTTTTAAAAAACCATTGGTATTTGCAATATGAAAGATGATCTGACAGGACTATACAGAAAAAAGAGAATTACCAGAAAAAAGAGAATTACCAATACGTTATCTGGAAAAATCTTAAAACCTAATGCACCTCATCCTCGATACTCCAGGGGTTCCGATCACTTACGATCTCTACACCCCTGGACTATCTCATAGTGAAATTGAAGGCAGCTCAGCGGAAAACATTTGACCAATCACAGGCCAGCAAAGATTTCCTTTGAAGACTACAGAGAGACCGACGCCTTACATCAAAGCCACACAGTCAACCACAGTGTACCGTTATACGGCTCTTTTGATGTACACCAAATGACTAAATTACCTGTTCTGTTGTCTCCAATTTTACTATGAGATACTCCAGGGGTGTAGAGATCGTAAGTGATCGAAACCCCTGGAGCATCGAGGATGAATGCACCTGTGCAAACACATGTCTACATATTTTACTGGAAAGTACGCATTTTTATATTTCAGAATTACAGTTAAGCTACATATTTTGAACTCCTCACGAAGTACCAGTTCAAGATATACCATGTGTATACATGTACCTCTATTATCTCCCCTTTATTGACATCTTAAGTCAACAAGTGACTAATAATACCTGAGACACAATGTAGATACATGTATACATGGCTGCCAGGTTTGGACGATAAAAAGTGAGCCTGTTCTAACCCGTGGCTCCACTATGGCGGGTAGGGCCGAACAGGCTTTCTCTCCGGAATTCACCAACACCCTACGGAGGCCCGGGGGTGGGAAACGCCTGGACCTCCCCGCCCAGAGATGTACAACATGTGTAGGTATTTATATATCTTGTAGTATACTGGTTTGTATACGAGTTCATGGTCTGGTGAATCTATAGTATAAACTATATATGGCTACCCTATAAATATACACACATACAATTACATTTGAAATACATATTTTGAGGGAAAAGATCATAATTTTACGTGTATATGTAGGGAAAATGTATATTTTCGATTTCAGAACATTTGACATATTACACAAAGACATGGGAAAAACATTTGTGTCTATAAATAGTATTTATGTATCTATTTAAGGATCTGATGAAACTTTTCTGCGCATGTACAATTAAAAAAAATAAAAGAGTCTTTATTCAACTTTAAAAATAAAAATGTCTGACAAGAAATTATTTTTCTGTAAATCGATTTCCTTGATAATTGGAATTGTTCGCTTCGGCAATAATGAATTATCTGACATTTTAGCTACTTTTGGTTTGCCATTAAAATACTTACAAATGCACAACAAACGATACAAAACTTGAAAAACCAATACAAGAGATTAATACATACTTTTTATTATGTAGTGCGATTATGATAAACGACAATCTAAATTCTGAAGCAAATTTTGAGATAAATTAAATGAAAGCGTTCAAACAGCGATAGAATATTCTCGTATAGTTCACCTCGTATACATGTATAACTTCACATATTTTTAAAATAAAAGTAAATAGATTCATAAAATGATTAGACCAGAAGTGTATTGGTTTTCAGTTCAATCTTTAATTGAAAATAAGAAGTTTTATCTGGTTTTCCAAATCAAATCGTTTGTCAACATATTTAGAAATGTATATATTTTGATTGTTGCAGAGTCGAGTATTCAACGTGATAGTTGCTGTGTTCACAATCATAATAGTTATAGTAAGTACTTAATCTTTTTATCTTTCCTAGCTGTAGTCAGTGAATATTTCTCTTGAAATATGTTTCAATATTCTACATCTGAAATTAATAGATGATCAAAATTATATCGTGAGAATATTAAATCTACATGGACCTATATTTGTATAGCGGTTGTCGCAGTGACCTAGATGTGTATGAAAAGTGTCGCAGTGATCTAAATGTGTATTGTAGGTGTCGCTATGACCTATGTTTTTATGACGGGTGTCACTATGACCTAGATTTGTGTGACGGATGTCGCTGTGACCTAGATTTGTATAGCGAGTGTCGCTGTAGCACTTTGACCAAGATTTGTATGATGGGATATATGGCAGTGAAGCTGTGACCTAAATTGGTATTGCTCACTGCGACCTCAATTTGTTTGGCGGCTGCCAATTTAGTGTTATTGTTCGTTGTTTTCGGTGAAGCTTAGGACGCTTACTTTAGGACATTTTGTTTGTTTTAAAATGCATTTTTCAGTGATGTCGAAACAAACACATTATTATCTTATTCACCGTCATATTCACTTTGTATTATCGTTCATTTTGCCAGGAAACCCTGATAAGTGCATTCCTTTTTCCAAGATGGCCGCCAGAGCCAATCAACGTATTTTTCGCAGTTACCATAGTCTTGATATGTGCGTCCCATATAATTCAGGTAACTTTTATTTTGAAATAAAAATAACTATTTAGATTGATATTTGCATAGAGTTTGACGTTCTATCAATAATATATAGTATACATATATAAAAAATACCCCTATATACTATATAAAAACACCAGGTGTTTTATATAATATATAGAGGGTATTTTATATATACAAACTAAACTCCTTTGATATTTGACGTAAAATTCCTTATGCATGTATATCATTAGTCCGCTAAACCTGCCTATATTATTAGGCTTTTTTTTATTTTATTTTTTTTGCCTCATATATATTAGGCCAAAAAAAGCCTAATGATATAGGCAGGTTTAGCAGACTAGTATATCATTTGTTTATCCAAATAATCGAACTAGATTTTCGAGTAGAATAAAAAGCTTCTTTTAAATTTTTATTTTATTAACTTCAGTTGAGAACATACAATGCATTCATAATGAATTCCGAACTTTTACATGAACGTAAATGCTGTGATGACCGTCTTTGTTTTAATAAAAAAAATATACATTTAAAGGCCAGAAGAGTCAGTGGTTCTATTTTTCGTTGTTGTTGTAGATATACTGGTACAGAAAAGGTGATGTGGAGCCTAAATTCAGGAGGATCGTTCTTTACAACGCCTTTACCATTAGCTTGCTCTGTGTCTGTGGTAACTTCTATATGCATGGCTTTGGTGGAGAAAACGTGTGTAGCCAGAAAGGATAACTGGACTTATTGCCCTAACACACGTTTACATAACCATTGTACAGTGGAATGGATTTTATTTTGACAAAATTCAGTCACATATTGTGAAACTGTTACCTCAGAAGACGACGTCCCAACTCAAGAATACCTATGGGCAACTACGCTTAAATGAATCTTTAATAAACTAACATTCGAGGGAAATAATTTTGAAAGTTTAGAAATGAAGTATGTGGACTTTTGGGAGGTAACAACTTTGTCCTTTTGGGATATCATGGGGTCTCACGTACGGCAATGTTACCATAAGTAGTATTCAAAATACGGTTCATAAATAATCGTCTGTGACTATTGCGCCAGGGCTGCCATTTAGGTCATAATGACTTCATTACATGAACAAACTCATTTCTTGTACTACCTTACCATTATTCATTTCAAAGAGAGTTTATCGAAATAGCTGGAGTTATATGTCTTGCTAATAACGCAACATGGTGTGTTAGATTTTGACACAGAAATCTCCAAATAATATTATTTTGTCCCTACACAAGCTCAAAACTTTTATTTGAAATAACAAAAATCATTGTGATATGACAATTATGTGAAGATGTTATTCTTATGATACATTTTAAGTGTTTTTAAAGGGTCACTACCTTTCCGAAATGGTTTTTTAATTTTTAAAATGGGAATGGAAACGAAATTGATAATTTTATAGAGTCACAAAAGTTTTAACATACCGTTTATACTACACTTACCATCACCTTCTGAACAATTTAAGTTAAATAAATTTAATGTTAGTTTTCATAACGCGGGTCGTTTTATGTTTCCCGCTGTCGTTCTAATTTCCGTGAGTCGGTTGATTATCACTGCGCCCGACGTCAAAACAGCAGATTACGCAGGGAATCCTGCATATGATTGGTGTTATAACATCCTCTTAGGCCATTGATATGTACATTTTCGTATATTATTATTCTTTAAAAGAAAATTTTAATTTTTGTTCCGCAAAGGTAGTGGGCCTTTAAGTTTTTTTGTTTTTGTTTTTCAATGCAAAAGAGTGAAAAATTTACTAGCTAATTAATCGTTGAATTAAATGACGCTATTAGTCTGTTTTATATTTTAGTGGCTTGGTGCATTCATTGTTGTGAATTTCACGTCATATAGAAACAAAATCTGCCTCATAAATGCGCTACATTATTTTTTTTAACTAATTTTACATCAACGCTTATCCATGATTTTTTTCAATTTCATACACAATGTCATCCTATGTATTTTTTAACAAGTAAGCATTTTTCCTCATTTGTTATAAGTCATAATTGTCTGATCTAAGGTGACGTATTGTTGTTTGCATTTTGTGTATTTATGAATAAATATTTATTAAGAAACAAAAATGGTTATTTTTTGTAATGTGAAAAAGATTTTGTAATTTAGAAACCCGCTCGGATTCTAAAGATGCTCCACCGCTGACAAATGGTATTGTTTTCACTATCAAAAACAGGAGCAGACGATTTAGTATTTTTCTTCAGTTACAAAAGTTACGTACTTTACACTATAACCACCATTGAAAAGTTTGAGCTTCTAATTTTACTTCAAGTTAAAAATATATATATAAAAAAATGTTAATTGCATCCCGAAAAAAAATCCCTGGCACTACATCATATATGGAATGAATTACTGATTGCGCATGCATCAAAGGCAAAATAAATTATTTCATATTATTTTTTGTGTTAATTAGACTTATGTATACACGATTAAACACCAATTATTGAGTCGGCGGTGGAGCATCTTTAGGCTGTCAATGACTCTGTGTCAGAGACCTATATAATAGATCTCCGTTTATGTGTGCCAAATCCCTACGAAACATTATGATCTAGCTACATAAGTAATATCATTTTAGTCGAAATTTGAAAGAAATGATCCTAATGCAGTGCGTCTACCATGTTTCCACAACAAAATGACACATATATATGCTTATATGGGGCACTTTTGAAAACTTCTACTTGAAACCATTTTGATTTGATTAAGTTAAAGTCCTATTAACGGCCAGGGTCATTTAAGGACGTGTCAGGTTTGTTGGTTGAGGAAAGTTGGAGTACCCGGAGAAAAAAAAAACGTCCATTGGTCAGTACATCGCAACATCCCACATTGGATTCGAACTCGCAAGTATATAAAAGGAATTCGAATTTTTGAGTTGCCTATGATTTCAAATGTCTAAAGCACTATAGCTTACGTAAACTCACTTAAAATTAGAATAAAAAAAACTTTAACGATTCAATGATTGGAACTGACTTATTTAATCAATGAATTGTTCTTTGAACAAAATTTAAGTAAATAAAAATAATGGTAAAGCTTACATAAAATTGAAAAATAAATCATAGAACAAAATGTATAAATGATATGGTATTCATATTGTCGTCTGATTACTGAATATAGAATTCGTACATATTCGGGTGTTTCCGGCAAAGTCTCGGAAACCCCCGAACGCTTATGGTCTACTTTTCAGTTATCGCAAAATGTTTCAGAGATAAATCCTATGTCATTAAGATATAAAGATTTCATTTCCTTAAATAGTTTCTCTATCTTCCATTCATTATGTTGAATATAATCTTACATTTATTAGATACACCATTTTTATTTTTTTTATGCGAGGGAATTATTTTATGACAACATTTAACTCATTTACGGCAACGTGTACGGTTTTGGAAACAACTTTGACTTCCCAGAAACAAACGTCAACATGAATATTCGATGTGCACAGGTAAATTTAGTATCAGCGAAGCTGGTTATCGTGTATTTAATTATTATTTCAAACTATCATATATAAATTTACGACTCTGATAGCGGATATATGGAAGAAAACTGACCCGAAAGACACCCCCCCGCACACATTCCTGTCAATGTAAAGCACATGTAACACCGGCTCGCTGATAGTACGCAACTCATACCAACATAACGGTGCATGTGATACACTACAAATTATTGTAACTGACTATTTAACTACAACATACATGTTTTTCTGACGGTAGTCACCGGTTACTGTCTAACAAACTCTCCCCATATGGGACCAAAAGACCAATGCCAAAGCATTCGCTCCATAAAGGCCCAGGATATAGAGAATACATGGTTAGCATTACAATACAAGCTAGGTTTATTTTTGGTGCGAGGTTTTGCCGAGTTAACTCTCTGCTTTCCGTGTCGAACACCAAAATAAAAAGTGTAGTGTAAGATACTAATCATGTATTCTGTTTATCCTGCAACCATTTTCTTATTGACATTCAAAACGGATGCAAACTGCCGGTTATTTACTTGGTTTCGCTCGAAACGAGATGCTTTTTTGATGGGCAAGAAAAGATTCATTGACCAAACTGAATGAGAGAGTACTCCTTTTTATTACCATGGGAAATATATAAACGTCTTCACAAACAGTTCCATTAATTCTGTTTAGTGTGTAAAATCATCGAAACAATATGGAGATACTCAAAAACAGTAATTAGTAATTACTAATTACCATTCAAAGAATTATAAATTACATTATCATGCATGAACCAAGAAAAAGACAACATCACTATACCAGAGTTTCAATATCGTAAAAATGACATAATTCCGGTGAATATGACATTACTTTTTAGCAGAACTGAATGACGTTTCATTCACCCGAAGGATAAAATTCAGGGTCAAGTTAGAAAAAGTTTCTTAGATGTGAAACAAATTCACGAGATTGTTTTGACGGCAAATTAAAGCAGTATGTAGGGTAGTTGAAGGATAGACCCGTATATATTATGTTATTTATATAATTAGCTATAGTTGGGCTTCAATTCTAGATCTGTAACAGGAGAATAAAAGGCCAAAATAAATTCAAAGTAAGAAAAAAAAATCATTTCTATAGAATACATATTCAGCCACTATAGGGCCTCCTTCAGTCCAAAATAGCACTAACACAATGTGTTCGTCTACATGTTTGTTTACATCTATTGTGCTCAGGTATGAAATGTCTTGGCCTGATTGATGTTTGAAATATGTTAGCTTGGGATATCATCTTTTAGTGTCATGTTATCACCAATAGAAACAATATAGTCCCACTCAAACATGTACATTATTGGGTAACCTGTGGTACATGAATAGACAAATTACTGAAAGCTAATTTTGTTCCATGAATCTTTGATGGAACATTTATTTTTGTAAAAACTTACATTTATATAATGTTTCATTTATCTGTTGCAGCCCGAGGACCTGATGAACATGCAGCACTGTAACCTGCTGTGTCTACCAGAAAACTATCAGATGAAGTATTACTTTTATCATGGACTTTCATGGCCACAGGTAAAACATGTTAAAATCAGATAAATTTTATTTTTATTTTTTTCCCAATTACAATGAAAAAATCCCAAATCAAGTCGCTTAAAACAAAATAAAACCCCGAAATCTCTCCTCTCATTGTTTAATTTAAAAACAAATTACTCTGAAACTGCTGTGATGGTCGTCACATTGTGATAAAATGAAACAGTTTACTGTTTTACAATATCTAATCACCTATAATACCATGTTCAGTAATGTGTAACTTTTTCCCAAAACTGCTCTTTTTGCGATTAAAAATTCCCAATTTGTTACAAAAACATTTTCCCAAAAATACCCTGAAAAATCACTGGGCTTTCATTTAAGTACAGTAAAACCTTTGAACTAAATCACAAAATTAAGTTGCTGTGAAAAAAGAAGCAAGTATGTGTTAGTGCCGTAAACCAACTTGTTTCGTGTACGATTAAATTTCATGTATTTTGTGAGGAATTAGAAATGGCAAAAATTAATCACTAAGCCGTCAAAATTGATATGAAAAAACCCCATTAGGCATGGAAACCAGAAATTAATATGTTGCTATAGAATTATGCTGGTTTTAATTATTTGTGTACAGTATTAACCGTTTATAAATCATATTTCAGTTGATATACTAATGCTATGTTAAAAAAAATAGAGATCTAGAAGTTAGATTTGGTATATTATTTCAATATTGACTATTAATCTAAATTGAGTGGCTCTTTGTTACAGCTTTCCTATGTAGCAGAAGATGAGGGTGGTAAAATTGTTGGCTATGTCCTGGCAAAGATGTAAGTATTAAAACTTGTGTATGTATAACCAGATTATAAAAAGCAAATAAAGTGGCTAATTATTAAAATTAATTACTCTTTCTAAGGACTGAAGAGATGGATGAACTTGATGGCTGAATGACCATTTAGCATTTCTAGGTGACGTTCAACTTCATTTAGGTTTTTTTTCCTCAAACATTTGCTTTCAATCACCTTCCTTTAAAAAACAGTGAGATCCAAAGACCTTATTTTAAATTATTTAGCATGTTGGACCACTTTGTTATTGAAAGGAAGTTGTTAAAGACAAAAGCAATATTCAAGAAATACTACTTGTACACCGTGTAAGCTGTGCCCTGATGACGGCCTGCCTTTAAGGCCGAAACATGTCGGTAACCAGCAGCACCAGACAAACCTAGAATATACCATTCAGTACCTGGCTCAGGAGTTGCATCTCTTATTTTTTTGATGATTTTGACATGTATGATGGAGACATTGTATGTCCTTTGTGATATATATGATTTATCTATACTCTTGCCATTACCGGTATTTATATGTATTTGATACAATACAATATTCTTTACTATGTGTTAACAGTTAGGTAACAAATGAAGTACATTTACTCAGTAGCGAACTAAAGTTAACAAATTATGGTGGAAAATTTCACTTTGTGATGTAAGGTATTGTAAAAGAACAGGGAAAATATACACATTTCCGTTGGTTTCCCTGACAAGGAATTGGACAAGATCTCCTGTATGAAAAACTA
>SAYR01002433.1:2637232-2702010 GCA_004382745.1 Argopecten irradians irradians
TGTCTACCAGAAAACTATCAGATGAAGTATTACTTTTATCATGGACTTTCATGGCCACAGGTAAAACAAATTTTAAATCAGATAAGTTGCACTAAATTAAACATGTTTAATTCATTGTGAAAAAAAGTGTCTGGCATACATGTTAGTACAGTAAAACCTAATAACTAAGTCAGGAAATTAAATTGCAGTGAAAAAAGTAGCAAGGTATATGCGATAGTGCCGTAAACCAACTTGTTTCGTGTACAATTAAAATTATGTATTGTATGAGGAATTAGAAAATTAATCACTAAGCGTCAAAATTGATGTGAAAAAATCATTAGGCATGGAAACCAGAAATTAATATGTTGCCATAGAAATATGTTGGTTTATGTGTGTACCATTTATAAATCATATTTCAGTTGATAATGGTATACAAATGCTGTAGTTTATAGAAGAAAAAAAACTCTAGAAGTTAAGATTTGGTGGTTTATTTTGATATCAGCTCAAAATCTGAATTGAGTGGCTCTTTGTTTCAGCTATCCTATGTAGCAGAAGATGAGGGTGGTAAAATTGTTGGCTATGTCCTGGCAAAGATGTAAGTATTAAAACTTGTGAAAAGGGTTTGTATGTATAACCAGATTGTGAAAGGCAAATAAAGTGGCTAATTAATTGATAACATTAATTATACTTTCTAAGGACTAAAGAGATGGATGAACTTAATGGCTGAATGACCATTAGCATTTCTAGGTGATGTTCAACTTCATTTAGGTTTTTTTTTTCCTCAAACATTTGCTTTCAATCACCTTCCTTTAAAAAACCAGAGATCCAAAGACCTTATTTTAACATTATTTAGCATGTTGGACCACCTTTGTTATTGAAAGGAAGTTGTAAAGACAAAAGCAATATTCAAGCACATATACTACTTCACACTGTGTAGCTGTGCCCTGATGACGCCTGCCTTTAAGGCCGAAAACATGTCGCGAACCCACAGCAGCACCAGACAAAACTAGATGAACCTTGATTATACCATTCAGTATCTGGCTCAGGAGTTGCATCTCTTATTTTTTTGATGATTTTGACATGTATGATGGAGACATTGTACGTCCTTTGTGATATATATGATTTATCTATACTCTTTCCATTACCGGTATTTATATGTATTTGATACAATACAATATTCTTTACTATGTGTTAACAGTTAGGTAACAAATGAAGTACATTTACTCAGTAGCGAATTAAAGTTAACAAACTATGGTAGAAAATTTCACTTTGTGATGTAAGGTATTATAAAAGAACAGGGAAAATACACATATCCGTTGGTTTCCCTGACAAGGAATTGGACAAGATCTCCTGTATGAAAAACTAAGGCTTTACGGCCTAAGCCAAAGAAGTTCTAGTATGTTCTGTCAGCTGAGTGACAGAGACCATATTTAACACTTATTTCAGTTATGACCTGCATCTTTTACAGTATTACTGTAACTGTTATACAGATATGTTTACTGTTTCCTTATTGTATTCTGTGACAGGGAGGAAGACCCAGAAGACTCCGTACCACACGGGCACATCACATCCTTGGTAAGAAAGTCCTCATACACATAGAATGTGGAAATAAGTTTTACTTCATAACAGTTTTGACAAATTTAACTCTTTAATCCCTGAAGATACATTTGAACCGATTCAAAGTTAACTTCATTACCATGAAATACCAGTACGTTTTACAGTGTATCTCGTAATGTAATATATTCAGGAAGAGACAATCTCAACAGGCAGGAGGCGGATGTTTTTGATATTTATTAATATCAAAAACACCCGCCTCCTGCCTGTTGAGATTGTCTCTTCCTGAATATAGTTTATCCTACCTTTAGATGTAATAGATGTATATGATAAATACCACACCTGTGTATTTGTTTTTGAACAGTCCATCAAACCACTACCAAAAAAAATCTCAAGAGTTATGGCCCTTTGATCACATCTTGCCATATGCATTGTCTTTCATTTGATACTTGGGTGTTTAATTGGAGGCTATTTTGAACAGGGTTGAAAGCCAAAATGCTAAATATTATTGAAACATTTTTCAGTTCTTTATTGTACTGTACATGTATAGTTGGTAATATTCGCGGAGGAGGTTTAATTTCCCTTAATTCGCGGATCCATCCAAAATCACAAAATTTAATACCTAGCAAAATTGATCAAATTCATGGTTTAACATATTATAGCATGTCGTATGAATGACAGTTGCCAATGCTACATAAGATTATTTGCGAAAATAAACCCTGCGAATACGGTAAGTTTTGAACCATAAATTGCGAAATTTTACATTGAGGAAATTTAACAACTATGCGTACAGTAAGCATAAGGATGAGCTTGAAAGTTCAGTTATAGTATAATAACATTCATCGGTCTTGATGACAGGCTGTGAAGAGATCACACAGACGATTAGGACTAGCTAAGAAGTTGATGGACCAGGCCTCACGGGCGATGGTAGAGTGTTTCGACGCGCAGTATGTCTCTTTACATGTGAGGAAAAGTAACAGGGCTGCCCTGCATCTATATACCAACACATTAGGATTCTCGTGAGTTTAACCAGCATTAATTATCTTGTTAATTCTATATATTAAAATGAAATTGAATCGAATATTGAAGCAGATGACTAGAAATATTCTTCAAGGTGTTGTCTAATTTTACAATGAATTGGATTTGTAAGGTATTAATGGTTCTTCTGGAGACAATAATCATTTCTATGTTTAAATCATTTAATGTTGGTTAATTTGTGATTTTTTTCTGATACAGAATCAGTGAAATAGAACCCAAGTATTATGCCGACGGTGAAGATGCTTACGCTATGAGGAAAGATTTAGCGGAGATAAAGGAACAGGTGATTATTACAGATTGTGTTTAATTTGGCAGTGTTCTTTTTCTAGGCTAACCCACAGAAATGCTGTTTAATTTGATTTTGAAAATTTAACTATCCAAAAGTTAGTAGACATATAAGAAAAGTTTCTTGATGATTACAAGTAGGAGGAATCGATTCAGAAGAATTAAATGTTACAGTTATATTATAAAACATTGGTTATAGCAGTACAAAGTACATATCAGGATTCGGCCTGGGAAAATTGAATATTTTATCATTCAGGTAATTTCCTCCGTGATAAATGTTGTAGAAAATGTATCATAGAACAGTTACTTTGTCATCAAATCTTGCATGTCCGAATGAATACTTAATTCTCCCATCAGGCACTCAAACCTCTCCCTTAAGTGTTTTAGAATACTTTTTAATGTACATAGTCAGTTTTGACTTTCTTTCACACGAATTTCAAGTGAAAACGAGTCTTTTTTATTTCTTATGAAAAGCTATTTATATGAACTTCATGTGAAGCAATTTTGACTGTCGAGGTTGCACATTGTGTTGTTACAGAGATTTCAGTACTAATCTAAAGTTATAGAAATGTCATTAAAAAGAATTCTTGGGACCATATAATCATTATAATGAAATCAGATTTGAATGAGGTGACCTTGCTGACCTTTAGAATTTCCTATACATGCATGAATACATGTAGATCTCATGGTAAAAGTGCTCCGTTATGTAGTTACGACACTTAGGTCAACACGTAGGATTTTGGTCCTTCATATTATAACTTAGGTGTTCAAATTCTATAATTTATGAAGATGAGTTATTTCCCCTTGTAAGCTAGCTGCAAATTGTAATATATATCAGCTCTAATAAGCGTAGAAAATTAAGAAAGCAAAACATTAATTATCCAGAAAACAATTACTGGTAGTCTAAGATACTAGGTATATTACTGTCAACAACTTACCATGGCAGAAAAGTAAACAAGACTACCCAAGTCTGAAATATGTGGAAGGATATATCCAAGTTATAAACTTAGCCATATGATATGTAGTTCCAATTAATTATGTCTTCTTTGATTTGTATTTTTGTAGCATGGTCTTCGACAACTACAGCTTGAGAGTATCACAGCATCCTGAGCCGTTCAGATTCTATGAGATTTCTCGTTCCGTGATAGAAAATCATCCTGTTATAATGGCCAATTGATGACTATTTACCAGTGGTGTGGTCGGGTGGAAAGTAACGTGGTATAGCTGACAAAGATTCCTGGCGTGTAGAGCATGATCTGCAGTTCCTTCGATTCATGTTGATAGACGATGGTGCAGTGAGAAAAAGCAAGAAAGGGAGAGAGAACGAACAAACCTTATCTAATACAAGAAACGAGTGAATGGGATAGAGAAAATATGGAAGTAGAGAAAGAATTGGATCAAATGTAGCAAGAGAGGAAAGTGATAGTGTGTAAGAATTTGGGAAAGAGTGGAATGTATTTCAGCATACTTTTATATTAAATAGTTACTGATATATTAAGTGAAATATGGATATTTTACTATATATCAAAAATTTCGCTTAGGGAGGATGAGTTATGATATGAAATGGATTGTTTATCTTGTAATTCCATTGAAAACTAATCATCACAATACACCAATACTAATTCAGTCTATAATATGTTATATTTTAGGTCTTGATAAGATGATTAAGAAACCAGAAGTATTGTTTATTGTGGATTTGTTAATGTATAACGTGTGTAAATCCAAGGACGTATATGAGAAGGATAAGTAACACAGGGTTTTGGGGAAGTCCAAGGCAGGTGCTTTTGTGTTTGTGCACTGACCGTGACGTTGGGCGATGACTGATTTTCCTTTTATATCTGCCGGAGGAGCCTTTGATGTACATAGCTTGCGGGTGCGAGGGTTACAGTCTTACTTTCTGAAGCGGGCCGTCATTTCATAAGCTGTCGTTTTTTTTTAATGAAAATTTAAGACATATCCTCTAAATCTTCCGTTCTTAAAGCAAGTGATAAACGTTGTGAAATTTAATAAACTTTACATTGGTGTTTCGTTTGATTCAATAAGATAAGTATTTGTTGAGAAAAATCGTTTTTATTCCCGGTTCATATTTTTCGTGTGGTGTTGAATCCTTTTCACTTATAAATTCTTGGTAAATCCAATGAAATGTTCCGTCAGGAAAAGATAACACTATCCAAACTACTGCTAGATTATTGTCATGGCATGTTAAATATATCAAGCAATATCATTACCTTGACCTTTGGCAGTGAACTTAATTCACAAGTATTCACAAATATATTTAAATACTTATGGAAATTAGAACAAATTCTGCTTGGTGTGTTAAATTCACACACTAACTATATTTCCTACATTTTCATGTAGACAGCATGGGACTAAATCAACTTATACTTGCTGGCTGTCTTTCCATATTGTCAATGATAATAACTTAGAGTGCTACAGTACGAGTGGTCCCAATGACTTCATTCAAGTTAATGAGGTTTGACTGTTTATTGAATCAATATAAGTTATGTGCTTCTTATATCTTTTTGAAATAAAAAGATAATAAATATATTGAGATTTTGTATTTTGTGTTTAGACTATTTCAGTAAAACAAACTCCTAAGTTGTACATAGTTGTTTGTACTTACACATTCTTCTTGTTATGAAAAAATAATATCTGTATAATTCATTTTCCAGTACTTTAATAGGTCTTCTGATGTTACAAGTTTTTTTCAGTCTTTTGACCTCTACTAAGCAGTCATCCTCGATTTCTAGGGGTTATGATCACCTACAATCTCTACACCCTTTGAATATGTTGTACTACAACTGAAGGCTGTGTGTGTGACATCAGATGAACAGTTAGTTTTGTCATTTGATGTACATCAAAAAAATCTAATAACAGTACATTATGTGATATTGGAAGTTGAGCTTCGCTCTCTGTAAATCTTCAAAGCAAGTCTGTCAGTCTGTGATTGATCAATTTGCTTTCTCTCTAAAACTGCCTTCAGTTTTGCTATGACACGTTCCAAAGTGTAGAGATCTTAAGTGATCATAGCCCCTGGAAATCAAGGATGCTAAACTAGCTGAATGAATTGATTGGTATACATAACTTGATTTATATCAAAATTAATAGGTTAACAACACAAATTGTTTGTTAAAATTCCTCTTTGGTAATAGTGACCACCTTTGTATCAAGACCATCTGTCTTAAATGACCACTTTTTCAAAACCTAAATAGCAAACTGCAACACATTTTGATCTGTGTATGGACCACTTGGCAAGAAAGGCCTTTGGATGGTCTTTATAGATAGATTTGACGGTATGTGACCCTACCCAAATTTGAACGCTACCAAAATGCACTTTTAAAATTTGTTATACATAATTTTCCCTTCACAATCAAAACTACCAATAACTGTCCTGAACAAAAATTAAGGTGCTGAATAGTAACTGTGACAAATAAATTATTATGTTATTTTCTATCCAGTTACTTATTATCTGCATTAAAAACGAAAATTATGAAATTGTGAAAAAATCCGGGTAAAGACGTCGTGCAACCCTTAAAACACCCTTTATTTTAACACAAGAAAAACAAATGCACAATGGGGTATTTTTGACAGATATGTGACCTAAATAAGTTTTAAAATGTTTGAAATTTCCTTAAATGAATTCAAACATTTTTTATGATATCTATACATTTTTTTAATTAACTGTAATTACACGGGGCTAAACCGGGCATGCTTCAAGCTCTCTATCTCAAAATATAAGCACTGCTGACAAGTAAACAAATCATGAAATTAAAACTGAAGGCATCTATTTGTGGAAAGTTAAAAGAAAAATCTGGTTTCATGCACACGTTAGAAATTTTTCACAATCATCTTCGAAAAGTGTTCCAATTTGGGTAGCGTCACGTTAAGTGGTCTTGAAGCCGTATAAGATGGAGCTGACTTTCATCTTGATCCACAGAACAATTTATTTCTGAAAGCAGTGAAATGATCTTGATGAAATTAAATTGGTAGGTTCCTCTTGATGCTTTGCTGTTGCCATGGTTCTTCAAAATATATTGACATGTACTGTTACATGTATTAGGTAGACTCAAGTAAGTTGAAAAATTTACTTTCATATGTCTTAAAATAAAATATGATTACGATAATTGTATTCTATAAATACCTACTAGATGAGCAGAACAAGTAACAATAAAGGTTTGTGTTACATATTTTTTATTGCAGATTTTAAACAAAATGATCCAGCACATTTTGAAAGGTGACAAACATGATGCTATCGACGTTCTTCAGTGATAATTACATTATCCAATTGGACATAATGAATTGTAATGCTATCAGTTAGAACTGAAGTTGATAATATCAAAAAGCTGTGATGTCATGTTCAGTTTAAGCTGGTACAAACACAAATCTGGGATGTGGCTTAGCACCAACGGCAAGAGTTACCTCCCCTACTGAGATAGTCTCCTTCAAGGTTATCTCCCCTACTGGGATTGTCTCCCTTGTGACACTGAGATGCTTTAGTTAGGTATGCCTACAATATAAGCAATGGAACAAAATTAGTAATTTAAATTTCATTTGAAGATGCATTAATCGCCGTCATAAAAAAAAAGTTTATATCTTCAAACAATTAAATCATCTACGGGAAAAATAAAAAACTGCTCTTCCATTAAAAATAATAAATAAATGGACTAGCATAATATACTGCATATTAAATATGATTATTAGAATACATTATTGTAGACATGTATATACAAAACTGTGAGGTATTACTACAAAATATATTTGATGTGAACAGATTCTGTGAACACAGTAATAATGACATGAGATGTCAATATTCCTCACTGGCATAAATAATTAAACCATATATTAAAATGGGTTAAAAATTGCAGATTCCCATCTATTTGGACAAATACTGAAAAAGTATGTGCGCAGACATAAGATATGAATTGGAGTGAAATATCACAGCACTATGACATCTTGAATTAAAATCAATTACAAAAGCCAAAATATGGAAGAATGTTAAAAATTTGAATAATTGTTAAAGAAACCAAATATAGTGTGTATTATTGAATATCTCAATTTGCTTAAATCAATTGTTTACTTATTTCATTATAAATATTTTATTTTTTATTGCATGATTATTTCATTTGACATAAAAAGCATACATAAATAATTTATGTTAAGAATGTTTAGATCTTTATGCAAGACCTCTGATTATGGATTGTGATAGTTCATCTTTCAGCCACAAATTTGAAGGCTGGACATGTACAAAAACTGGAACGAATGTGTCACAGACGTTAATACACCTAGCATCAATGAATCTTTATACAAATTCTCTAGGCATTATTAATACAACCTTTGCACAATTTATGTCCAAGTTCTTTCCTATAAGGGCAGATTGACAAATATACAAATATATATTCAAATTGTCTACTAATAATAATCATCAGCGAACAATATATTTCAATGATACAATTTTGGAATGAGAAGTTCTACTTCCATATAATGTTGTACTAGAATTCTTAATTTACACAACTCTTTACACATATTACTTTCCTTTTTTTTTACAAATAATGTAAATATTTGTATGTGATTATAATGGTTTGAGACAACGAGATAGGTTTAAATTAATGTACATTGGTCCTTTTGACCAACACATAGTTCTTAGAACCACTTTTGAAGACCTGGTCAGATCTTTCTGGTTCTACGCCGATGTACTTAAAATAAAATTGGACATATTTGGTTCAGACCAACACGTAGTTATATTACTCGAACCACTTTTGAAGAATCTGGTCAGATCTTTCTGGTTCTCTGCCAATGTCCGCTAAAATGTGACCGGACAATTTTTTGGTCCGTACCAATGTCCTGTAACCTTTACTGGACATTCTCTGGTTCCTTGACACAAAAATATCCATCACATTTTGGAATGATTATCTTGTCAATCAAATGAATGTTTTAAAGTCCATTTTCTTCCGTTATCACAAATTCCTCATCATGAAGCGTTTCCTCCATGTGCACTTTGCTCGGTCTCTTTTGGCTGACTTTGACCTTCGCAAGTCGACCTCGACTTGGCGATGAGGAGGAAGTTCTTTGGTATAGTAGATAGTTGCTGTTGCTAGGCGTTCCTGTCAGCACTGGAAGAGCAAGAGAAGATGGGTGAAATAGGGTGGAGAATTTGGCAACTTTACCTTAGGCACTATCTAGAAGGCACAGAGTAAATCATGGAAAATTCATCTACCAAGTCAAAACAAAATTATTATATTCTATCACTATGAAATTGTCTTTATAACTTCCTACATTAAAATTTCTAAGTTTATGCAAGAATTCTATTTAATGCCATGAAATTATAAATGGCAGTCTGATTTGTATAAAAGCAAGTGATATCGTCTGATGATCTTGGTAAGTGAATATTCCATCGTTTACACTAGGCCTTCCTCTGGCACTGTCATGATAATTACCAGTTAAATCCTGAAGTGGCATTGTTCTGGTCCTAAATGTCATTCCAAATAAACACTATTAGCAGAGTATAGCATCATGCTGAATCATGATGCCCTCAATCCAATTCATACATACAAAACACAATAGTCATCCTCGACACTCCAGGGGTATAACACTATGTTTTGGAGTATCGAGGATGCAGAATACTGCATCAACAGAAATATTAGTTTCAACTTGGACTAACTGAAATCTTGAGTCAATCACACAATATATAATGATACATTCCATACTTTACAAACATTTTTATTGATAAATCACAAGCATGAAAAGGCTTGAATGAAATGGATTTTGATAATGCTTTCATTAAAAAACTTTTTTTCCAGAAAATAATGGATCCATGATGAAATCTTTTTATATAGTTTATCAATTTTCAAAACTGACATTTATTTGTAAGAATGCTCTAAAAGTGTTTTATCATATTTTATAACAGAAAAAAAATAATACATAATTTTTTTCATGACAGTCTTTGCAGCGTTGATGGATTATCATCAAAAATGTCTGTACACAGTGTGCAGTCAAACTGTATGAACTACAACATTAAAACACATATACATATCGGTAGGCAAGTGTGTCCGCAGTTGAATGAAAAAATGTACATTATCAAAAAATCCATATTTACCATTTTCTGGTAAATATTACAAATTATTAAGAACATATTTATGGAATATTCTTTTTAGTAATATTTCAGCATTTTTTTTTTCCGTTCGAAAGTTTATAAAGCACATAATGGCATAATTTCCAGCTGTTTTGACTATAATCTGTTTTAAGTAATAATTTTACTAAAAGATGACATCTGAAGTAACTGAATACTTTGAAGAAACACAAGATCAATATTCATGACCTTGACTTTTGAGTACATGTATATTAATTAATGACCTTGAATTTTGATCGTGATTCATATATATATAATCTGCTCATAACACAGCGAGAGCAAGCCTGTGGACAATATGTGAGTTTTCAATTCACACATATCTATTGTTGAAAATAAAACATAAGATTCTACCATACACAAAAAATCCAATGCCTGAATTATTGTATGTGCATCAAGTGTCAGATTAGACAGGTTTCGCTCTTAAGGATATTATGTTTAACCATAATCATCAGATTATATGTTATAAGGGTTGTGAGATACCTGATCTAAAAGACTGCATATTATCCCACCTCAGTCAAGAATCTAGAGTTCCTATTCCTCGTCAATTACAAGTTTTAAAAAGATGTAACAAATAATAATGCAAGAATCTAATTATGTTTTTTTTTTTATTTTCAGAACAGTAACAGCTAGGAAGGGGAAGTAATAATTTCGATGGAGGAGTGAACTTAAATGTAAAATTTTGGATAGTCAAATAAACATGTTTAGTTTTCCATACAGCGTTTTTTTCCTTTGTTCAAAATAGACTGTCCATTATTTTGGGGAATAATGGACAGGGGCCCTATAATAATGGACAGTGAGTTACATAATGGACTCCTAGGTGTCCATTATGTAATATAATGGTCATATACAACAAAGGAAACTTTACTAGCTGGGTTTTAATCTTTGTTTCCGGGCGGGATTTCCTGTAATAAAAATAGCATGTAACCGAGAAAATCCCAACTAGCAGGCAACTACGGCACGATACGTGGTAGCACAAACGTGTTCGGTTTTCGTATTTTACACACATAAAGCTGACATATTTATTGAAAGACTACTATCGAAATTACTTTAATTTTGGAACTGTTCATATTACAAAATACGAAGTGGCCGTACACTACACAGACTGACTAGAAAGTCTGTTTCAGTACGGCACAGGGGACTACCTATATGTAGGCCTAATTAAGATTTCAACGACAAATCCGATATACCGCCAAACTCGATATATCGCCAAAATCTAGGAAAACAGAAGGTGGCGATATAAAGGGGTTTTACTGTATTGTTTGTTGTGGATTTGTTAATGTATTACGTGTGTAAATCCAAGGACGTATATGAGAAGGATAAGTCACACAGGGTTTTGGGGAAGTCCAAGGCAGGTGCTTTTGTGTTTGTACACTGACCGTGACGTTGGGCGATGACCGATTTTCCTTTTATATCCGCCGGTGCAGCCTTTGATGTACATAGCTTGCGGGTGCGAGGGTTACCGTCTTACTTTTTGAAGCGGGCCGTCATTTCATGAGCTGTTGTATTTTTTAATGAAAATTTAAGACATATCCTCTAAATCATCCGTTCTTAAAGCATGGGGTTGAATCCTTTTCACTTATAAATCCTTGGTAAATCCAATGAAAAGATAACACTATCCAAACTACTGCTAGATTATTGTCATGGCATGTTAAATATATCAAGCAATATCATTACCTTGACCTTTGGCAGTGAACTTAATTCACAAGTATTCACAAATATATTTAAATACTTATGGAAATTAGAACAAATTCTGCTTGGTGTGTTAAATTCACATACTATCTATATTTCCTACATTTTCATGAAGACAGCATGGGACTAAATCAACTTATACTTGCTGGCTGTCTTTCCATATTGTCAATGATAATAACTTAGAGTGCTACAGTACGAGTGGTCCCAATGACTTCATTCAAGTTAATGAGGTTTGACTGTCTATTAAATCAATATAAGTTATGTGCTTCTTATATCTTTTTGAAATAAAAAGATAATAAATATATTGAGATTTTGTATTTTGTGATTCGACTTTTTCAGTAAAACAAACTCCCAAGTTGTATATAGTTGTTTGAATGAATTTTGACCTTTTTTTGTCTGACATGTACTTACACATTCATCTTGTTATGAAAAATAATATCTGTATAATTCATTTTCCAGTACTTTAATAGGTCTTCTGATGTTACAAGTTTTTTTCAGTCTTTGACCTCTACTAAGCAGTCATCTTCGATTTCTAGGGGTTATGATCACCTACAATCTCTACACCCTTTAAATATGTCGTACTACAACTGAAGGCTCTGTGTGACATCAGATGAACAGTTAGTTTTGTCGTTTGATGTACTTCAAAAAAATGTAATAACAGTACATTATGTGACGTTGGAAGTTGAGCTTCGCTCTCTGTAAATCTTCAAAGCAAGTCTGTCAGTCTGTGATTGATCAATTTGCTTTCTCTCTAAAACTGCCTTCAGTTTTGCTATGACACGTTCCAAAGTGTAGAGATCTTAAGTGATCATAGCCCCTGGAAATCAAGGATGCTAAACTAGCTGAATGAATTGATTGGTATACACAACTTGATTTATATCGAAAATTAATAGGTTCTGCTGTACAACACAAATTGTTTGTTAAAATTCCTCTTTGGTAATAGTGACCACCTTTGTATCAAGACCATCTGTCTTAAATGACCACTTTTTCAAAACCTAAATAGCAAACTGCAACACATTTTGATCTGCATATGGACCACTTGGCAAGAAAGGCCTTAGGATGGTCTTTATGGACAGATTTGATGGTATGTGACGCTTCCCAAATTTGAACGCTACCCAAAATGCACTTTTAAAATTTGTTATACAGAATTTTCCGTTCACAATCAAAACTACCAATAATTGTCCTGAACAAAAATTAAGGTGCTGAATAGTAACTTTGACAATTATTAGATGTTATTTTCTTTCCAGTTACTTATTATCTGCATTTAAAAACGAAAATAATGAAATTGTGAAAAAATCCAGGTAACGACGTCGTGCAACAACCCTTAAAACACCATTTATTTTAACACAAGAAAAACAAATGCACAATGGGGTATTTTTGATAGATATGTGACCTAAATAAGTTTTAAAATGTTTGAAATTTCCTTAATGAATTCAAACACTTTTTTATATCTATACATTTTTTAATGAACTGTATTTAGGAGGCGTTTCATTTTGGGTACTCAAACCTGCTGAAACACGGGGCTAAACCAGGCATGCTTCAAGCTCTCTATTTCAAAATATAAGCACTGCTGACAAGTAAACAAATCATGAAATTAAAACTGAAGGCATCTATTTGTGGAAAGTTAAAAGAAAAATCTGGTTTCATGCACACGTTAGAAATTTTTCACAATCATCTTCGAAAAGTGTTCCAATTTGGGTAGCGTCACGTTAAGTGGTCTTGAAGCCGTATAAGATGGAGCTGACTTTCATCTTGATCCACAGAACAATTTATTTCTGAAAGCAGTGAAATGATCTTGATGAAATTAAATTGGTAGGTTCCTCTTGATGCTTTGCTGTGCCATGGTTCTTCAAAATATATTGACATGTACTGTTACATGTATTAGAGTAGACTCAAGTAAGTTGAAAAATTTACTTCAATATGTCTTAAAATAAAATATGATTACGATAATTGTATTCATAAATACCTAGTAGATGAGCAGAACAAGTAACAATAAAGGGTTGTGTTACATATGTTTTATTGCAGATTTTAAACAAAATGATCCAGCACATTTTGAAAGGTGACAAACATGATGCTATCGAACGTTCTTCAGTGATAATTACATTATCCAATTGGACATAATGAATTGTAATGCTATCAGTTAGAACTGAAGTTGATAATATCAAAAGCTGTGATGTCATGTTCAGTTTAAGCTGGTACAAACACAAATCTGGGATGTGGCTTAGCACCAACGGCAAGAGTTACCTCCCCTACTGAGATAGTCTCCCTTCAAGGGTTATCTCCCCTACTAGGATTGTCTCCCTTGTGACACTGAGATGCTTTAGTTAGGTATGCCTACATATAAGCAATGGAACAAAATTAGTAATTTAAATTTCATTTGAAGATGCGTTATCGCCGTCATAAAAAAAGTTTATATCTTCAAACAATTAAATCATCTACGGGAAAAATAAAACTGCTCTTCCATTAAAAATAATAAATAAAATGGACTAGCATAATATACTGCATATTAAATATGATTATTAGAATACATTATTGTAGACATGTATATACAAACTGTGAGGTATTACTACAAAATATTTTGATGTGAACAGATTCTGTGAACACAGTAATATTGACATGAGATGTCAATATTCCTCACTGGCATAAATAATTAAACCATATATTAAAATGGGTTAAAAATTGCAGATCCCATCTATTTGGACAAATACTGAAAAGTATGTCGCAGACATAAGATATGAATTGGAGTGAAATATCACAGCACTTATGACATCTTGAATTAAAATCAATTACAAAAGCAAAATATGGAAGAATGTTAAAAATTTGAATAATTGTTAAAGGAACCAAATATAGTGTTTTATTATTGAATATCTCAAATTTGCTTTAAAATCAATTGTTTACTTATTTCATTTATAATATTTTATTTTTTATGCATGATTATTTCATTTGACATAAAAAGCATACATAAATAATTATGTTAAGAATGTTTAGATCTTTATGCAAGACCTCTGATTATGGATTGTGATAGTTCATCTTTCAGCACAAATTGAATGGCTGGACATGTACAAAAACTGGAACGAATGTGTCACAGACGTTAATACACCTAGCATCAATGAATCTTTATACAAATTCTCTAGGCATTATTAATACAACCTTTGCACAATTTATGTCCAAGTTCTTTCCCTATAAGGGCAGATTGACAAATATACAAATATATATTCAAATTGTCTACTAATAATATCATCAGCGATACAATAATATTTTAATGATACAATTTTGGAATGAGAAGTTCTACTTCCATAATGTTTTTACTAGAATTCTTAATTTACACAACTCTTTACACATATTACTTTCCTTTTTTTTACAAATAATGTAAATATTTTTATGTGATTATAATGGTTTGAGACAACGAGATAGGTTTAAATTAATGTACATTGGTCCTTTTGACCAACACATAGTTCTTAGAACCACTTTTGAAGACCTGGTCAGATCTTTCTGGTTCTACGCCGATGTACTTAAAATAAAATTGGACATATTTGGTTCAGACCAACACGTAGTTATATTACTCGAACCACTTTTGAAGATCTGGTCAGATCTTTCTGGTTCTCTGCCAATGTCCCTAAAATGTGACCGGACAATTTTTTGGTCCAGTACCAATGTCCTGTAACCTTTACTGGACATTCTCTGGTTCCTTGACCAAAATATCCATCACATTTTGAATGATTATCTTGTCAATCAAATGAATGTTTTAAAGTCCATTTTCTTCCGTTATCACAAATTCCTCATCATGAAGCGTTTCCTCCATGTGCACTCTGCTCGGTCTCTTTTGGCTGACCTTGACCTTCGCAAGTCGACCTCGACCTTGGCGATGAGGAAGGAAGTTCTTTGGTATAGTAGATAGTTGCTGTTGCTATGGCGTTCCTGTCAGCACTGGAAGAGCAAGAGAAGATGGGTGAAATAGGGTGGAGAATTTGGCAACTTTACCTTAGCACTATCTAGAAGGCACAGAGTAAATCATGGAAAATTCATCTACCAAGTCAAAACAAAATTTATATTCTATCACTATGAAATTGTCTTTATAACTTCCTACATTAAAATTTTCTAAGTTTATGCAAAAATTCTATTTAATGCCCATGAAATTATAAATGGCAGTTTGATTTGTATAAAAGCAAGTGATATTGTCTGATGATCTTGGTAGGTGAATATTCCATTGTTTACACTAGGCCTTCCTCTGGCACTGTCATGATAATTACCAGTTATATCCTGAAGTGGCATTGTTCTGGTCCTAAATGTCATTCCAAATAAACACTATTAGCAGTATAGCATCATGCTGAATCATGATGCCTCGATCCAATTCATACATACAACACAATAGTCATCCTCGACACTCCAGGGGTATATAACACTATGTTTTGGAGTATCGAGGATGCAGAATAGTGCATCAACAGAAAGATTAGTTTCAACTTGGACTAACTGAAATCTTGAGTTAATCTCACAATATATAACGATACATTCCATACTTTACAAACATTTTTATGATAAATCACAGCATGAAAAGGCTTCAATGAAATGTCTTTTTGATAATGCTTCATTAATAAAACTTTTTTTTCCAGAAAATAATGAATCCATGATGAAATCTTTTATAAAGTTTTCACTTTTTTAATACATGATTCATTTATCTGTAAGAATGCTCTAAAAGGTGTTTTATCATATTTGATATGGAAAAAAATAATACATAATTTATTTTCATGACAGTCTTTGCAGCATTGATAGATTATCATCAAAAATGTCTGTACACAGTGTGGCAGTCAACTGTATCAACTACAACATTAACACATATACATATTGGTAGGCAAGTGTGTCGCAGTTGAATGAAAAATGTACATTATTAAAATCCATATTTACCATTTTCTGGTAAATATTACAAATGGTAAACATATTTATGGAATATTCTTTTTAGTAATATTTAAGCATTTTTTTTTTCCATTTGAAGGTTTATAAAACACATAACAGCATAATTTCCAGCTGTTTTGACTATAATTTGTTTGAATAATTTTACTAAAAGATGACATCTGAAGTAACTGAATACTTTGAAGAAACACAAGATCAATATTCATGACATTGACCTTTTAGTATATTAATCAATTACCTTGAATTTTGATCAAGTTTCATACATATAATTTGTCTTTAACATCAATGTTAACTATTCAATTTTGATTAGATTTATGGACAGATTGACAACATGGCCTTGAAATATTGTGTTTTCAAAAATTGATCAAATTCACACATATCTATAGTTGAAAATATAACTACTACACAAAATCATGCTTATTAACACTGTGTTTAATGATGCTCATAAATCATTCAGTAAAATCAAATTTGAAAATAACATGCACATATGTACTACAACAAGCAATTACACATGCTATTTTGGAAGAAATGCAAAAGTTAGTTTTGATTATTCGGTAAATGTTTTAAACAAATGTGATATCTATCTTATATAAAATATTCTGATGATCTGATCATGATCGTTCTGACGTCCAATCAGGTTCAAATTATAGAAGATCAAATGGCTATCTTTAGTTGTATGAAATTTTGTTTCGAAGTTGTTGTTTTTTTGTTGTTTTTTTTTTTTAATTTTTTTTTATCAATGAGAAACTAACTGGTCTGTGCTGTTATGGATGCTATGTTCGTATGTGTTTGATACTTCACCCTTATTTTGTTGGTTGACATGTCACAGAGCATAGATTTTTTATCTGAACTAAATATAAAATAATCTAGTCTATCACATTCTCCTGACCATTTTAGCCCCATCATTATCTTGACTTAGCAACTCAGAGGACACAGTTTTCTACACAATTTATATTTTACCGTAAAATGAAGATAGTTTGTTACACTACACACTATGTAACATGTAGTGTAACAGTGAGTCACATAGATCCAGCATATCACTCCAGCTATGATTCAGAATTCCAAGTCAGTGTCTATATGAATGCTCCTTTCATCATTTTACAGAGTTCATACATTTTTCATGACACATTGGTGTTTATTTGTAGTTTCTCTACAACCATGCAGTCCTCGACACTAAACAGATGGAGTGAATCAAATATTCATACTGAAAACTTATATACCAGTGAATCAAATATTCATACTGAAAACTTATATACCAGGCCTTTGGCATTTCCCTGCCTACAATATAATTTACATTGATGTTGCCTGTACAATAATTTTGACATTTGGTAGCAGAAAACAAAACAAAATATATCAAAAGGTTCATGGGACCTGTATCCCTCCCCTCATAGAGACACCATTATTATATAATTATATTATCATATCACCTAGACAAAAGGTCAAAAACTCGTCTGTTGAAACAGCTTAGATGATAATTATGATTCCTTAATACAGTATAAAGGTAGCCATATTGTTTTACCATGGTGACCAAGCACTCCAACATCTGTTCAGGGGAGAAACTTTCAAAATATGAAAGACAGAAATGAAAATAAGAGGGGAAAGGAACAAATAAGGTACCATATGCATCAGATGAAGAAGCACCCAGAAATATTATCATTACCTATACATATATACAATATATCCCCAGCTAGCCTCCTCCAACCCCTTCTGTAATTTTCCCCCTGGGGTGCCCATTGTACCCAGTGTGAGATCCCTGGCAATAATTCTGCTGATCAATACTTGTGATAAGTTGCCCAGCAGCCCACTAGTGCAAGCTAGGCTCATCTGCTGGCTGCTGAGACTGTTCTCCTCTTCAGGGGCCGTCTCAGAAGGTAACTTAGACTAGAGGGGGATTACAGATACCAAACTACCTAGGAGCAGGTATATTAGTGAGATAATCTTTTACATGGGCTGTGGTGGCCAAGTTGTTAAAATGTCGTGACATATTACCACAAACCCTGCACCTATGGTTCATGAGTTCAAATCCCATGGTGGGCGTTTGCTAGATACTGCCCGATGGTCAACAGTTTTCCTATTAGCTCCTGGTACTCGGCATTCCTCCACTAATAAACATGGTACATGTATATCCTTAAATGACCCTGGCTGTTAATAGAGTAACCTAATCAAACTAAATGAAATCTTTTACATCAACAAGAATCTTAGGGCAATTACTAATGTCAATGGTACACATGTACCGGTACACAATAGAAGAATATCTGGATCCTTAGGCAATTGCAATTAACACTACAAGAATGACTAAACATAGATCTTAAGAAATGAATTTAAAATACTTCAATTTGCAGATCTGTCCTTAAGGAGTTTATAGGTAATACTATATAGAATGTATGGAGAAGTCTTCTAAACTATATGAAAATTGAGGATTTGAAAATCTTTCTTTCTCAGAGAATTTGATCTTCATGTGATACACATCTGATAGACAGATTTACTAGAAATATGTGGTGAACGAGCTCAAGTGTTGTGTTTGATATGGACTTGTATACACATCTAGTTGTCAGCACTATATGTCATGGCTCCCACTATTTACAAGGTAGGGCTGTCACATGCCAAACAGCTTACTCACATGGATTACTGACAGAGTGCGTCTTCCAAATTACCGATTCATTTCCATCAAAACAGAAAATATATCATAATTAATTCAGAACCTCAAGTTTATAGCTGTAAAGCTCTGGTTTCTTCACAGTATCTAGAGCTACAATTTTGAAGGATGAGGGAGGGGGAGGGGGTCATATTTTATAAGGTACATTGTATGGTACATTGTATAATACATTGTATAATGTAATGAAGTTTTAATCCCATGTGGGGAGCCATGCAGTTGCCAGCATGCAGGTACTGCTGGTTGGTGATTTTTTTTCTCTGGGTACTCTGGCTTTTTGCACTTCCTTCACCAGTTGGCATGTCCTTAAATGACCTTGGGCTGTTAAACCCATCAAACCAGTTAAACTTAAACGTTCTCTCTCCATCCTCAATCAGTTGGTTTTGAGATTGTCCCCATTATAACAAATTAAGAAATTTCCACAGCAACTGGCAGATCAATGTCTGGTGTGCAATCTTATCTTTTGACTTTCAAATTTCATCAACAAAATCACAGAAGTGGTTGCTATAAACAACCTGCTAGCCTGTTTTACACAATATCTGGTAGATGCTTACTAAAAGTACTAAGGTTAACTGTCATGGCAAAACCACTGAAAGAAAGAACAGCCCAAACAATATAACCTATCCAAAGAACAATTCACACACAAAAAAAAAGATTTTCTTGTTAAACTGTTTCCTCTGATTTGCAGATTAGTAACATTATGTTAAATCTGCATATGAAAATGCAATGATCATACATGAGTTTGTAGAAAAGTGCAAGATCATCTGCTCTATTTGTACAAGTTTTAGGGCAATACACCCATTTTCTCTGTATGACAAAAAATAAGGACAAAAGAGGGTCAAAGCTATATGTTTTTAACTCATTCACCCCATAAATTTCATAATGGACTGGTCTGGTCTTTGATTTAGAAGAGTCTAAATGTGTATTTTGGGGTGAATGAGTTTAATCATATAACCTGAAGGCTGAAGGCACAAGGTCGTCATGTCATGTCAGTGACTGTATGACTAGTTCAGGGCACAAGGTTTGACTTGACCCAGAAAATACCGGTAGTTAGTTCATGTGTTCTGCTGAATAAGATAACAGTCATATTGGTCCTGCCGAAATTATTAAAGGCATTGCATGGGGCATGTTTTCTCTTTGTATAGTCATGTATGAGTTCAATGAAATATGATTTTTGAAAATTCACTTCATACAATTTCATCAAATCAACAACATTTTGTGCAGAGCAAATAACTAATTCTAATTTATGGGATTATATAAAGTGATTGTAATTTAAAAGTGCAAGTTCTGACAATATGTAACAAATTTGTTTTGCAAATTCAGAGCTGATGCAGACAATACACTTGATTAAAAAGTTTTAATCACACAGTTGAAACCCATTATTTCCGAGAAGAATTCTGGTAAACTTATATCATATGCAAGTTTAGATGTAGAGAATATTTAGTTGAATTTTACAGATATTTGGATTAAAGTTCAAGAAAACAGGGTTCAATCGTCATCAGCTCAGCTAGTATAGGATGAAACTAAAATAAAGTACAACATTAAATGCTGACATTTGTATTGATCAACGTAAAAATACTATTACAACATAAATCAGCATGCAATTAAACATAACTGTAAAATCACATAATGTATTCACTCATTCACCCCTGAAAATTTATAGTGGACTGTTCCATTCTTTGAATTAGTAGAGTTCAAATGGATTTTAAGGGGTGGATGAGCTAAACATAAAACATGTGTTACAAATCATAATTAGAAGCTGCAATGGAAGACTTGTACAAATTAAATCATAGGACAGTCGCACCACATGGTAATCATGAACCACAAAGAGAGGTACCACAAGACAGAGCAACTGAAACAAGGGCATAACAGAAGGTGAAATGAGGAATGCGATATTAGTATAAGTTACATACTAGTATCCTCTCCCCGGATACAATCCCGGCCCGGGATCGACAGACAAACCTACAAATACACCAGATAATATCACCATAGTAACCTAGTCATCACATGTCACATCCCATAAAAACATTCATGACCTTTCTGGAAACATTGGTTCACTATCTCTTGTTTGTTTTTTTATTGCAACTGCATCATTTTGGCAAGTAAACATCTTTATTTTTTATTCAGTAACTTAACATATATCTAATTATGTTATAAAAAGAGTGAATTGCCCATTTTAACCTAGCTTAATAAATGACTTGAATTTTTTTTTTTTTTTTTTTTTTTGGTATATATTATTCTTTAAAACTAATTTTGCATTTAACAGAAGAAAAAAAAATAAAGTGTTAATCTTATCCATTTTAAATTAATCACAGATGATCATCAATCTTTATTCATTATAGATCAATTTGTTAATTAACTTTAGGAGTGTATAAGTGCTTAATTAAAGAGCAAGTAACAGCAATGGTTAATTAAGTACAGATAATTCATTAACTGCATGTTCTTAACAGAGCCTAAAAGCATGGACTGTGATTTATTGGTTCTATCCATTCCGAGGAAATCAAGCTTCATAAAATCCGACCATTCTACACAGCTAGCGTTCAGTCAGATGAAAATGGTCCAGAAAGATCTTAACATGGGACAAGAAATCAATGTTCCAGGCGATGTACAAACACTGTTATGCGTACCAGAATGAACGAATTCTCCCTAATATTGATCACAAGAATATGTTTGAGTTTGAGGCCAACATGAACAGTTAACAAATAGATATCACAAAATACATTTTTAAATTGTTTTGAATTCATTATGCAATTTAAATCATCAGGTATGACCTTTGACCTGATATTTATATTTTTTATACTGACCTTGAATTTTCATAATCGTTATGATTTTTATTAATTAAAGTGTTGGCTTTGATTGATAGAATAAAGGCTATTATTATCTATATTGTTTAAGACTAAATAAAACATACTATCCAAGATTCAGAAATAATACACAGTACAAAAATTGTTTTCATTATATATTATCTTATATCATGATTTAGAGGTTGCTGATTCCAGATTTCTCCTGAATGACCTATATATATATATAATGACCTCATAACTAATTGAGATTGTATATTACTATTAGGTATATATTTATGATATGACTGCATTAAATCTGAATCCTTCAGAAATGACTTAACTTTGCTTATAATGAATAAATATGTATAACAAAGCATATGGAGTCCATCTTTGATCATGAGTACATTACAGAAGGAAGCCTCATAAGGTTTATAAATGAACAATCATAATTAACTCATAAAAGAAACAATACATATTTTATGATAAGGATATAACTGATTAATTCAAATCTACCGGTAGAACTTAAAAGATTTTCTTTAAAGTTAGAAGTGATCAGTTTGCCATTCTTGCATCAAATGTAGCATACATATTCTGAAAGCATTTGCATTCGGTTAGTTTTGATTGGTGGTTATATATAAACATCAGGGCACCTGTAGCCAATCATCAATGGTCAAAACGGTAAAAGGAACCACACGGTTTGTGCATGAGCATTATTATATATATTGGTGGAGGTAAATAACGCACTCATGGAATATGAAAAATACACGCATCAATATGGTGGCAATAAAATCATGGATGGAGAAAATAAGCAAGAAATAAAAATAGTTTTACTGATATATTTGTCCGTGGCAGCAGCGGTAATCACTTCCTGATGTAATATCTAGCTCTACTACTGGAGTAAACATGCACACACTTACCGAGCCCAGGTAAGGAATGGAGAGAAGGTGATCAGAGGTAAAGAGAAGAGATGGAAAAATGGTTTTCAAGTATCTCATATAAAAACAATATTACACCCTTTCAAATCTTGATTGATCGACCGCCTATCTCCCCACATCCAGAGATCAAACGATCAAATCTGCATCTTAAACATGTTTTATGTCACTAATAGCAGTTCAAAAGATGTATTGAATAAAGGTTTTGGTTTATTTGCTCTCGATAACATTCAAAATCTTCAGAAAACTTTTTTTAGTGAAGACTTTGATCTTTAAACTGTATATCTGAAAGGGTGTGTATTGTTTATCTCAAAGAAAAAATCTTTACGATATATAGATATAGTAAAGAATCCAACCTTTGAGTTTTAATGACTGGCGTTACTAAGTCTAGATCTCTGTGGTGTTTGGAACCGGAGTGCGACCTGGCTACAAGAGGTCAAGGTTAGAAACTGTGTACAAAGTCTAACCTGGTTAGAGAGACAAGCGCCTTCATAACAGCCACCACCCACTCACACAAATGGTTAGGTAGCTTGGGCGTACCCGGTAACTATGGATCACTTACCGTGTTACGTAAGCCATGGTAGTGGAAAAGTGCCTAATAGTCTCTCTTGTTATGATGGTGTGAACGACCCGAACCACCGTAACGGTCATACGACTCTTCATGATATGGATTGTAGTTGCGACTTACTTTGGAAGCCCCCATTTTACTTCGGCCCCCGCCGCCACCACCGCCACCGCCACCTTGGCGGCGCATGTTGCGACGCTCTCGGTCAAACTCTAGGTCCTCCAACCTCTGCGTCAAGGTCAATTTCTGCTGAATTGCCATCCTCAACAAGGAATTGAGTGTTTTCTTTTCCTCCTCGGCACTCGCCAGTTGACGTTGCATTTCGTCTAGCTGAGTAACATACTCATCACACCTCTGAGCGAACATCGCTCGCAACGAAGCAAACGTAGCAGCATCCTCTTTAAGTGCTTTGAGTTCATTTCTCAATTTCACCATGGTTTCAGTTACTATGACCTTTTCTGTGAGGTATTTCTGTTTCAGATTCGCCAGAGCAACTTCAGCAGCAGACTTGTTGGCCTTCAGCACGCTGCGCAGTGTTGCAATCTGTTCGCGTTTGGTGGAAAGCATGGCCTTCAGTTTGACCACCTGTTCCTGCAGTTCCTGGACGTCCTGGTTTTCTGTGTCTACTGACCGCTGCTGCGACACCTCCATGAGGTGCTCAACACCACGCTTCAGATATTTCACCTGGTCAATGATGGTTTCGGTCAGTTTGTAACAGGAAATTGGATCACCCTTAATGTCACCATTCACAACGTCCTTTTTGGATTTGGATTTCAGTTTGGCCGATTTCTCCGAGCCTTCCTTGTCTTCCTTTTCTTCGCTGCTCTCGCGGTCCTGTCGTGACATCATTGCAGCTGATTTCACATGATCTAACATAACACGGCTCGGCGTTTCTCCGCTGACCTCACAAACCAAGTGGTACAGTTGTGCAAGCTCCTCTGTGACCCTGACCAGTTCATCCTGTGTGGTAGTTAGGCTGCCCTGAGCTTCACCCGCGGCAAGTGACATAGATTTGAGATCCTTTCCAAGTTCAATAATGGTGTCATGGTAACCGTTACACTTATTCTTCATTGCCTCAATGGCTTCTTCTATACTCTTATCAGATTTTGACCCTCCAAGTTGGCTTCGCTCTTGGAGGCGATTCAGTTCCTCATGTAAGTTATTAATCTCCTGTAAAGCGTTTGAGTATTTGTTCTCCCCAGGACTCCCGTTTTTGGCAAATGTTCCCTGAGATTCTCCTTGAATTAGAGTACTAATCTGAGCTTTGAGCTGATCAGCCCGCTGTTTCTGTTCGACTAAGTCTGTTTGCGTATCTTGTATTAATTTTTGGGCTTCATCGAGAGCCGATTGGAGTTCTAACTTTTCGTTTTCACTCTGGCTTAACATTTGTTCTAGCTTTTTCACTTCATTTTCCTGAATTTCACTGAGAATGTCATTCACTTTGCCTGGTCCTGGCTTCACCGGTGATTTGGTTTCCTCCTGTTTAAAGTCGGCTTCGATTCGTTTGAGGGCGGGATTGTTTTGTTCCCCCTCCTCGTTATCCTCCTCAAAATCGTTATTGTTAGGGACAAGATCTTTTAGACCCTCGCTTAGTCCTCCAAAATGAGCAAGGTTACTCAGATTAAACATAGATTCCTGACTTAAGCGCTGATCCAGTTCTTTTTTATAAGCATGTTTCTGCTCTCGCTCATGCTGAAGTGAATTCAGAGCCTCATCAAGATTTTTTTCTACAATCCGTTTGAGGCCCATCGCATCTTCTAACTGAATGTGAAGGTCGTCTGCCTCTTCTTGAAGGCGTTTGATCTCATGTTTCATTCCTTCATATTCTACCTGGCCCTGTTTTAGTTGTGATACTTGTTTTTGTAACGAGATATTTTCATCCTCCAACTCAGCGTAATCGACCAAGTTCCGATTCTCTCGAATCTTGTACTCCCGCAGTTCATTTTTGTACTGGCGTCTTTGTTCCTCGAGAGAGTCGGAACTTTGTTGGAGTTCTAGAACGGCGGAGTTTAATCGTTCGTTCTCGCCCTCGAATCGTTCTAGCGCCTGTTTACATGTCTTAAGTTCTGTTTCTAGGTCTAAGATCACAGATTTGTAACTTTCTTCCCGTGTTGCAGTCTCAAGCAGAAAGCTATCCTCTTGGTGGATGCCACTCTTCTGCTGCTTGCGAAAGGTGTCCTGATGTTTGCTCAAGGCCTGCAAGTAAACAAAAGCATAAGTAAGTACACAAAATCAAAGGATCAAGACATTGCATGATTATAAGGCACAAAATACTCATGAATGTAAACATTCCACAATGTCATTAACAGCCAGTGGGTATGAGTTGGCAGTTTTCTCTATATACTCCACATTCTATAGCTACAATATATATTGACATTGTTTACAGGTAATGGCCATAGGTCTATGGTTTTATTCTGGAAAATCTGGCCTCCCACACCATTACTCCACAGCAAGTACTTAAAATAACTGTTAAATGGGATACAACATATATAAAGAAAGCCAATAGAATATATTCTCATTTTTCTGAAATCAAAATTTAATTTATTATTAAATCGCTGAATGTGGTCCCCTAAACTGCAAGTCCTGTATTGGGGATGTGCATGGTATTATGTAATTAATATGTATACTAAATATTGTGAACAAATTTTAGTAAGCACAACAAGTTATAGCTGAAATCAGACAGACAAACTTATTCATAAGACTCATATTGTAATAAGAGGCTAAAGAAATTGGAAGAAAACTACAAAAGGAAGAATTTCTAAAATTATCAGAGAAGGAAATACATACTTAGTTATTACTTATGAACAAGCGTATATTTCTAAACATGTTTTAATGATTCTTATAATAAACAACTTTTAAAGCCACTGAGCAGCCATCAGCAGACTGTGATATCTAATGTAATGTGGTTAATTAGATCATTATACCACAGCTACATGCAACTTTAAAGCAGATGCACTTACGACGGTATAGTCTCGCCGTCATCTTGTGTATGTTTTCAAGTATGTCATTACATAGATCAAAAAGACAGTAAAAGTGTCAGGCCCTAATTGAAAATCTTTTATTTCTTCAGACGCAAATCACAAACGGTTGCCAAACATTTTCCTTATAATACCGGGACAATTTCCAAAGGATAGTCTGTATGTTGAGACAGATATAATCAAGGCTTCTTCTGAAATTTTATTTCCCCAATTTTGAGCTCCAATCTTTTCAGTTCATCGATATAAAGAAGTGTTGATCATAATGCACTTAACAAAATGTAATTCTACCTATCTATTTTGTAATCAGGACTAGATACTTTCATTTCAATGAGATACAGTCTATAGAGACTATAAAGTACAAGGCAAAAATGGTCTTTGCAGGAATGTGGTCTTTAAACACTTGAAATTGGACATTTGGGACACAAAAAGGATATGTTTCTATTAAACAAATGATCTCTATACAAAAATGAATAAACGAGTACTTGATCATTCTACGCGTGAATGGAAAAGCAAAACCTCATAATTGCATATTTTCTCTTGATAAGTGAATGGTATCACATTTTTGGTAGCCTGTAACGGATATTAAACTTTTTATCTTACACTTTTGAAGCTGCATGCATGGGTAATACATTTTTGGCAAATTTTGAATAGTATATATGATATATACATATCTAGGTTATTAATACATTATGTGTAATGCAGTACTAAAATAGCTGTTTGACCTGCCAAGAATATAACACATAAATTATAGAGAAATAGACCCTTGTTTTCCTACATGTCTTTGATATCTGTTTTCATGTATCAGGCAAAATTTACATGGTATTATTGGAGGATTTTCTATCATCTTAATATATAGCTTTTAATCATCAGATCTTACTTGTATACTGTAGCAACAACTGTTCCTCATTTTTATGACTGATGTTTATATATAGAACCATGCAAGTGAGTTTCATATGATAGTGGAGGGCTTGGGGGTGGGGAAGGTAGGGGGGGAGGGGGGGTGTAAAAAGTAAAAGTTGGAGCATCTTTTTGGCGTTCCACCAACCACTATCTCCAGTAATACATGAAGTTAACATTGTGCAGACCCAGACTAGGTACCCAAAATATCTCACGGATCAGCACACATGCTACATCAGTGTCTCAGGAGTAGAAACAGTTAATTTCCAGGTGGTAAAATGTCATGTTGACTTTGCTCAGTCGTCACGTTAGTGTAGTTTTTACACTGACAGCGGCTAGAGAATCTGTGTATCATCTAGGTACTTCTATATATATAGCTAAGGGGTTTATTTATTGAGGACTTGTTATACAACATATACAATAGATTGTCAGCTAATGTAGCAAAGAAGTACCATCGGTTGGTTTAATACCCAATTAACACCAAGAGTCATTTATTTAGTAATTAGAAGTTCCCAGAGAAAAATCACCAACCAGCCGTCATTACCTTGCAAGTGCCCCAAACAGGATTCGAACCCGCGACATAGAGATGGAGGGCTTGTGTCATGTGGTAATAGGTAAGGACCCCCCACCCAGCCACCAACTAATATCACCTCATCATACTGGTGAACTTTGACACATTTCAAATTTATTTCTACAGTAAGATTTGCAAGTTTATTATTGTGACCTTTAAATGATAAATTACCTTGGAGCCAGAATACAAAATGGAAACACTAAATCGATTTCCCATCCTGGTCTGAGAGCTTATAATTCATCCTATTAAAAATATTTGAATAATTGGTGTCAAATGATATCCCAAATGATTTTTAACTCTTGTTGGTATTTAGATCTTCTCTGGCATACATGTTCAGACCTACCACCAACTTTGCATAATCTCTGAATATATATGAATTAACCCATTAATCTAAAGCCTGTTATCCTGTATAAACGACTTTATCAATACCAGGCTTTAGAATATCTGTGGAATGCATATAGTCAACCTATTGACAGATCGGATCAATTACCTCAAATAGGACAGATCATATTGGTTTACAATCCTCATACTCAGGGAGTTTAATAACCCGAAATAGTATAACAACAATTTATGATCAGTTACACTAATCACTTTCGTCTATTATCAAAAGATTTATAATCAGAATACCAAACATGTCTATCATACTTTGACATCTGATCTAGATCTTAGACCAAAATGTTTATAACCAATTAACATGGGTTCGTATATATGCTTACAACAAACTCAAGGTTATTAGAATTTTCATCCCCCATCGAGATTCCAATAACATGTTTTGTTTGTAATACAGTTATCCCTCGACCCGTCGCCACTCATGATCAATAATACTGCCACCCTCGCATACCGCCACCTTGTCCCCTGGAACAAATTTAATTTCTGCACTCTTGAATCACCCTTCTTTATTCTTTGTTTATATCAAATTAATGTTGTTGGTCCCCGGCTAGTATATCAACGCTATGATAGAAATATTTTATTCAGAGCTCCCATAAAAATGTTACAGGTATAGTATTAGTACCAGGTACAGTATACAATATTCATTTGAACAAGTAGAACAAGTATTTAACCAAACAACTAGTATTTCAAATCTATCACATTGACAATCTCATTGATATTCAAATAGGAACATAAAGAGGCCAGGTAAGCATTAAAATTCACAGGTTTCATATTCCACACAAAGAATTTCCTGTGAAAAAAAAAAACATTATTCGTCAATTAATATTGATAATTAAATCAATCAAGGATACAAATACTTTAATTAATCTATGATGTCTTGTCTAACACAATTGGCTTCTTACACCAGGTATAAACTTTACAGGTAAAAAATTTAATTGGACACGGTTGACATGTTTTGTCAGATGAAGTACGTATACATCGTAAGTGTATAAATGTGTACCGATCAGTTTTATACCCATGAGAAGCTCTGCGACATACTTTGACACAATGTTGTTGTGATCGACACACCAACCTGTTAGATTTGTATACAGGTATTTCACCTCGATCCACACCACAAACTCCAACAATAAATATCTCGTCATAACTTGTTTAAACCCCTGTACAGTTCGACCATTTGTAGCTTAGAGTAACGATCATCCCACAATAAAAGCTAAAAGTTAAAGGCCAGAGGATTTATTTACTTTGAATAACACTTTACGTACATTCCAATAACTGTTTATATAATACATCTTACCAAGGTTTTGTAAAAACAAATACCAGATGTGACAGAACAATGTCACTTTGAAAATGATATGGATAAAAGTTTTTCAGTCTTTGAAACATCAAACTGATAAGTACAAACACTTTCATTCACTCAATATAATATATAGATTATATTAATTTAAGTATTCAGACATGTTCTTGAAACAGACACTTTACATGACGACACCTACTTAACTTTGACATTTTAAGTGCTTCGCAACTTCTTGACAGCCTTAGCTTGAACACAAGTCAAACCTCAGGAAATGTGCACGAGTAAGATGCTCCCTGCTTCATCTTTACATATATACTGTTGATCAATAGACTAGGGGTTTGTATTTAAATGTGATAGGGACTGCATGCGCGCAATAGTAAATGTATAACAAATAGATGTCCAACAAATTACTACAAGCCCTCCATTTTTGGGTCAATATATATATATATATAGTCTGATACCCATGTGGCATGGGGCATCCGTAATTGCCATGTATTATCATCTAGTGACTACATGCATATTGTCAGTTTTCATATTTTCCCGTGATTGCCACAGGAGGAGTTGCTAAAACCATGCTGCAAGACTTCTGTCAAGATATCAATGCACATACAAATATCTTGAACTGATGTAATGCATATGGTAATAAATCCATAAAGCATCTGTGACACTCAGAATCCTGGAGTACAATAACACAGCATAGAACTCAAGGATCAGGGCAAGTTTCTCATTTGCATTTCTGATTCAAATCATCTGTTTACAGTGCACCATGTGCACCAACTTGTAATGCTTCGTTTGAACAAATTTAAACTTGATAAACCTTCACTCAAGCATATACTACTGTACATGAAAAGCTCAATATACAGTTTCTAGTAGCTAGCTGCCCCCTTGCATAATTGAGAAGTCTTTTGAAGATTGAAGCCAAGTGATTTGACCCTGTGACCTTGAATAAAGACCTAGGTTAACGTTATGCAAGTTCTTTCATTCCAGTATACTACGTATACATGCATTAGCATTAAATAAACTCAAGTCTATGGACTTATTTTGAAAATGTCATTCAATAGTTATAAACCCCAGTGACCTTGAATTTTAAGGTCAAAGTCATTCAGAGCATGCTACAAATATGCATGATTCTTTGCCATAGCAGTGGCCTAGAGTTAATGTGTTTGAATGTATTCCACAAATATACTACTGATAATTAAAGTGAACAGTCGGGCAAGGATGACTAAAGTCGGTAAAAATGGTGTGAATGTATCCAGTATAATTTCTTATGAAATAGAAAAATAAAATCTCTCGCCAAAATCTGTTTGCGTACGAAGAAATTAATTTAAAGCATAGGAATCCTAAAACGTCCTCCCGGCTGACTATGTCCGTAGTTACATTTACACGCAGCCTCGCTTTCAATGCTTTCAACTTTCCTTTACTTTAATGGTCAGAACTGGAAAACGTAAGCAAACTTGGCCATCGTATTAATATGTGAGAACTTTTGGAAGGCCAATGAACGCATTTAGACTGGTTTTCTTTGCCCGACTATTCACTTTAAATCTCTGGGCATCAAGTTTGAAACCCACATCATGGACACATTGCATAGACCATATATATAGAGGTCATGCGGTGCTTTTTCTCTGGTTACTTTGGCTTTTCTCCAATATGTCCTTCAATGACCCTAGCTGTCAATAAGACATATAATGAATAAAAATAAAATAAAACAAAGAATGCCCGGTAACAATACACACTTTCCTCTTGTACATGCATGACTGAATGCACAGAACATGAGTATACATATATATCATATACACCGGTACATGTTTCATTCACACCTGATCACTATCCTCTGGCTATACATACTGGACAGAGTGGACACTGACCTTACATCATTTACAAAAGCTGTCTACATCAGTCAGCCTTTGACTAATGATCCAAGAATTTTAGTCTCTTCTGCCCCAGGTCACTAAATGAGACGCGCCTTAACAGCCATTGGCTATCTACATAGGGACATGACCTTCAACCTAGACAGCCATTGGCTTTGTATAGGGACATGACCTTCAGCTGGGTGTGAGGTCACTGTGAAATTATAGAGCTGTCAAACTAAATGTCTGGTCATTTTGTTATTTCGTATTTGAGGCTTGAAAGCTCCAATGGAGTTGTAAGAAAATTATCTATCTTTATTACAAAAGCTTTGTCAAAAAATCTTAACTTCTCCCATCAATTACATAGTTACTGTATTCGACCCAATAAGAACCCAGGGCAGTTCAAAAATTGAATAGTAAAGGGTTACTTAAAGTGAACAGTCGGGCAAGGTTGGCTAAAGTCGGTAAAAATGGTGTGAATGTATCCAGTATAATTTCTTATGAAATGAAAAAAATAAAATCTTTCGTCAAAATCTGTCTGCGTACGAAGAAATTAATTTAAAGTATAGGAATCCTTAAACGTCCTCCCGGCTGACTATGTCCGTGGTTACATTTACATGCAACCTCCCTTTCAATGCTTTCAACTTTCCTTTACTTGAATGGTCAGAACTGGGAAACATAAGCAGAACTTGGCCGTCATATTAATATGTGAGAACTTTTGGAAGGCCAATGAACGCATTTAGACTGGTTTTCTTTGCCCGACTATTCACTTTAATAGTAGGACCATTGGGCTAGTAATATTTCACCCATTATAACCCATTAACCAATTTATAAAATTTGAATATGGTATAACTGTAACAAATTTCAACAAGCTATTTATTTTGTAATCTTTTTTGGTCAAATACGGTACAAGTTTAGTCTTGAGTTTACCCATCCCAATGCAGTGGGTATCAGCGCCGACCTTTCACCCCTGAGTGTGTACATTCACCTGTACTATCCCATTCATCATGACCGGTCCATTATAATGCGTAGGGAGGGGCAGGTTCTATTGACAGCCACCTCCATGTATTTACCTATAAACATTCCATGTTGAATAAACTGCATTTGACAAGATTTACATAAACTGTTTAGAGTCACCTAACTAGTTTTTATTCAATTCCTATCCAACTGGTTTCTTGATCATCCCAACCAATTACTCGAAACATTTTCAGACAAGATGATTGATACTTAATCAAATTGGTGGCCGAGACGATAACATTTCAATCGAAAACACCGTAAACAACTCCAATTAGCTAGATTGGTGATACAGAAACAAGAAAAGGTTAAATTTATATTTGGAGCATCTAAGTTCTTTGATGAAGCAAAGTAATGAACCAAAACGCACCTAAATCAACTTTCTAAAGTGCATGCATGCACAATTTCAGCTCAAAGTCAAATACAATTTAATATGTCAAACATCTCGGTCGTTTTAAGAATTAAATATATAAAAATATTTAGTTCTTTTAAAGATAATTACAAAACCTCGCTAGATACGACTTCGGACTCTGATAGCTAAGGGTTTGGGAGGAATTTAAGTTATTCATTATCCAGTATAAGAATCTCATCAAAGCTTCGATGTTACCTGAATATAATGTTTATATATACTTCTTTAACACATACAATTATGTTTACCTGCACAATCATTTCAGTTTTCAGTTCATTTCTGAATTTTGAAACTCACAAATGATCTAAAACTTCTACAGGATTTAGGCCTCTTTGTTAAAAAGTCATTTAAATTTGAACTGAGGAATGCTGGCTTGATAAATGTTTAAGTTGTTGTTTTGATCTACTGTGTGTTATGAACATGTATGTTTTGCTATCGATCCCTTTTGTATGGATGTAAGGAAACAATAAAATTGAATTGAATTAAAGTGCAGACTAAAGATGATCGAAACTTTTATATTCGTGCATAAAATATGTATTATGAGTGCTATTTTTGAGTACTCATATTACTTAACCCATTTTGAGTACATTATAATCAAACATATATTACTCTTCAGTCTTGCAATTTGAGCTCATAAAACATTTTGGAAATGTGTTAATTCTGGTCTTATTGCATGAAATTTTGTTCCCAGTTCACTGTCTCTCAGTCTTGGATGTTGCCTGCCCAGTATCTAGTAAAACAAAAGGCTTGATCTTGTTTCCTCTCCCTAGGTAATATAGTATCCCAGCATCAGGACCCAATGCTCAAGTGTCATATTACATGGTGTCTGCCCTCAGTGAACTGGTAAGTCACCAGATGGCCAAAACATGAAAACCTGGAGTAGGATTTGATATGCCCCTTGAGTCTTGGACCAGACAGCAAGCTAATATGTAATGTGTACATGTACTTATAAAGCTGGACTCCCAGGGATCCGTTTATAACCCTGTACATACATACATATCAATCATATGTATTCTAAAATACCTATTGTTAACAGTAAAGTTTATGTTTCCTCTTACGATGAGAATTTATATATATATATCTTAAACTCTTTTCCAGGAAAGGAGGGAGGGGGGCTTATAGGCAGAGGGGCGCTACTTACGGCGAATACGGTAATATATAAGCAGGGAATATAAAGCTAACTTATGAATCAGCAACATACAAATGTTTAGTGTATATGATACATAGCGTTTAGTAATAATTAATTACATAATATCTACCGTTTAGTAATTACTAATTACATAATATCTTAGAAACATAATTGACACAGGAAGACAATTTTATGACTCAATCGTGCCCTATCCAGGCCTCGAAATCCCAATCTACATGGCACCCAATCGCCTAGCCAAACATACCTGCGGTACACCACTGGGCCACATCCACAAATACGAAAACTTTGTACTTTCTTGAATTAATCTTGTAGCATCAACAATTGATTACATAACAATATATTGTAAACAAGATGTTTGTGTCATCATTAGAGAGATCTGTTGTACCGATTTTTTTTTTACACTTTTGTAACACATTTTCTACAACTACAGTAGCCTGAAACACATAATTTTCTGCAGTAGCTAAAATTATATGCAATATATTATTATGTTTGCAGCTAAAATGCTAATCAACTAAAATGAACTTAATTTCAGATTTGATACTTATTAAATTCTATAATAAATTTTTGGATTATGGACCGTAAAATATCATAATTACAATAAAGGATATACCAAATACAAAATAGTCTACACGTGTGTACGGTAGCACACACGTTCGGGCACCTGTCAAGCGGTTTGGTTTTGAGACGGCCCCTTAAATAATTATAATTGAATGAGACCGGGTACCAGCCCACCCCGCCCCTCTAAACAATATGGGAGTGTCATCGACTACTTTACCTCTTTGGCACATTCAAGTTCATGCTTGATGGTTTCACAGTGAGTCTCAACTTCCTCAACTTGCTGCTGAAGACGTTGTTTTTCTTCTAACACGGCCAAACCATATTCTGCGGCCTGAACTTTTTCAGTCGTGGTTTCGGATAATTCCAACTGGAGACGTTCGATCTCTCGTTGAAGATCTTCCATGGACGGGTCTTGACCGCTGTGGTCCGACATTTCGGTTGCTGGACTCACTGAGACTCTACATAAGGACGAAAATTGGAAGAAAGTCTAAGGGACCTGTTCCCTTCCCGTGCTGGTCGCCATATTAATTTATGCAGCTATGTCGGCGATCACGTGACTCACACACCGTCGCATCACAGGAAGCAGACGACTCACTGTTTTGGCTAAAATATCATGAAAAGGTCAGAAGAAGAAAACAATGTGCCTATCTACAGCACTTGAAAATAAATAAAGAAAATTTAGTTGTTTTTGTACATTAATTGACGATTCCACAAAATGTTACAAGAATATACATTGTAAATATATACATTACAGCAGAAACATATATACATATGTATATATGTTTCTGATTACAGTACATATTTGTACGATGTGACATAGTTGTACTGTGGATTGTACAATGCATAAAAACACATACATCGTATTACAATAGAAACAATTACAATCACATGGTATACTATGTACACACAAAATAATACAAAGTTTATGGTTTATGTAGAACAAGTAAATGTAAATTAGTCTACATACAATATGATACATAGTTTGTATCAATTGATTAAGGATGTACAATTGTAGATATATGTCTATAAATCCTTGGTTTTTGTACAAAGTAAAACTACTTTGTATCTTCATTATAACTTTATGCTCGCGAGATATTCATTTGTATCAGACTTTAAGTAACGTAAATCTAACATACAGTGGCACCTAACCTAGTCCGTTAAACCTGCCTAGTCTATTGGTATCATTAGGTGGTTTTTTTTTAAAGTTTTCAGGCCAAAAAATATAAAAAAAATAATAATAACTAGATTTGGCGGTCTTTTCACTATATTTAGTTTACAATACCGTCATTGCCAGGTACATGTAAGTTAAGAACTATGTAATGCATGGGTTTTGAATTTGTAACCAATAAATGACCTTGACTTTCAGCCCTGGATAAAAGTGTTTTAGTGAAGATCTGCATGAAAAGTTTGATCAGCCGAAGAGAACTCTCATCTTAATCCAATTCATGTTTACAAATTCGTTTGAGCAATTGATAAAGAGATCGAATGCGCCTGAAATTTCATTATATAGTATGCATATTGCATTTTGGGACCAATCGGAAAACAACATGGCCGACAGGTGGAGGAAGTAGGGAAAGAATTCGAAGGAAAAGCAGAGAAAAGATCAGTCTTACAAAGATCCAATAAAGTTCACTCAATGGTGGGCGCCAAGATCCCTCTGGGATCTCTTGGTATAACAAGTTATTATTAGAAAAACATTGCCCTGTAGATTATCTTCAAATAACGTAATTACATGAAAGAACGATAAGTTAGTTATGACCATTTACACAATTTATTTATGATATTATGTGTATTTGACTTCTGTGAATATGGGTCAAGGTCATTCCTAGTATCTGACTTTATAGCCAATCCCTGGACATCTCATATGAAATATGAAGATCCTAGACTTTACAGAACTTCAGGAGAAAAGTTTTCAAGTTAATTGTTAAAAACAGGACCTTTAACATTTGACCCTTACCGAAAACCGGAAGTTTCCATTTTTTGTAATAACATGTAGAGAGAACAAATTTACGCTTAAGATTATCTGCAAAAAAATATTATTGGATGAAATCTCTGAAAAGAACTCTAAGTGAGTTATAAAAGCATTTTTTTTTCGTTTTTTTTTAATATATCATGCAAACATGCCTATTCAAACTATTCACAATATCTAGCGAGGGCTACATGTACATGTAGCTCTATTACTACAGAATAAATAATTATATATCTGAGGATTTACATCGGATAATACACGGTCAGTATCTTACAGTAGCTAGGCCAAGGACGTGTCCCTGAATAGGCCTGTTAGTTTTATTTTGGTGTTGACACGGAAAGACGAGATGACTCTTGTCTCGTGGACATTAAAACAAATCATTTATTTCATCTAGGCAAATAATAATTTGAAAATTACATATACCGCCTGCAAGGAGACGTCCTAGGCCTATCGCTACCCACAATACACTCGATCGTGGTCTTATACATATGTATTATATAACTTTTCATCGATAATTTGATCCAGATATATCTGTCTTCGACAAATATATTTAGAATTATGAATATGTGGAAGGAACGTATGTACAAGATAAAAACAACCCATCTCAACTGCTATTCCGGGACCGTGAAATGTAATATTGGTCACCTCAGCCAAAGCACAGGGGCACGCAAATTATTCATCATGAAAAATAATTCGTATGTTCGTCATGATCATGAAAAATAATTCGTATGTACATGACTGAAAATTGCGAAAAATGAATTATATATTATGTAAATATCGGTTAGCTTGTAATAATAATTATAATAATAATAAACAGAACAAAAACAATAGGTCTTTTCACCACATGGTGAAAAGCCCTAATAAAAAAACAGAACAATAACAATAGGTATTTTCACCACATGGTGAAAAACCCTAATTATGACTCGAGATATCAAAATATGACCAAAAAAGCTGTAACAAACCAATTGTGCTGAAATTCCCACCGGGAATCGAACCCGGGTCTCCTGCCACATAGTGACAAGTGTGATAACCACTTCACCATAGGAATTGCTTCCAACACTACATGGTCTTTCACAGTGTTTGTTGTTTTTTTTCAAATGAAAAAAAAAATGATGGAAATTTCACATAAAATTACACAATTTAATTTGCAAAATGAACCCAAAATGAAAATTTCATACACAATTACACACTTTAATTCGCAACATGAACCAAGAATTTTATCTTTGAATGATCCTTCATATAATTATGACTCGAGATATCAAAATATGACCAAAAAAGCTGTAACAAACCAATTGTGCTGAAATTCCCACCAGGAATCGAACCCGGGTCTCCTGCCACATAGTGACAATTGTGATAGCCACTTCACCATAGGAATTGCTAACAACACTACACGATTTATCACAGTGTTTGTTAGGTTTTTTTCAGTGAATACAAATATTTCCCCTCTGCTTTTTCAAGGGCTTGGGACCTTCTAGCAATGTTGCTAGGCAGCATTAAAATATTTATATCCCCCCCTGGTGCCTTGTTGTCCAGCGTTTGGTATATGTAAACGGAGATCAGGGATCCCTAAATCTTGGGATTTCTCTGGTGGTGTAGCTTCTAGCCATCATCGTCTCTGTCCATTCTTCAAATGATAATATTGCAGTCCTCACAACCCTGCCTTTCTCCAACCCTGCCTTTCTCGACCTCTTCATTTTGACGTTTGTAGTACGAGTTGCTGCTTCGAGATGGGCCAGGGCTGGATGGTGACGGACGAAGTGGTGATGGTAAACGCGACATCGTGGATTCCTGTGGTACAATCGAGACAAACTGCTGTGTTGGAGTGGTGCTTTGAGGAACCATTTGGACAGGACTTGGTAGAGGAGGGGATGGCAGTATCTGTATAGTGACGAACTGCTGAGTCGGAATGGTGCCTTGAGGAACCATCTGAATAGGACTTCGTAGAGAGCATGACAGTATCTGTATAGGGACGAACTGCTGAATCGGAATGGTGCCTTGAGGAACCATCTGAACAGGACTTCGTAGAGAGCATGGCAGTATCTGTATAGGGACGAACTGCTGAATCGGAATGGCGCTTTGAGGAATCACCTGAACAGGACTTTGTTGAGGCGGCGATGGCTGTATTGGTATAGGAACGAACTGCTGACCTGGACTAGGTATCTGTAACCGAAGAGGAACAGTCATCGAAGGCGCAGACCCAAAGTATATCTGGTATGGCCCTTGAGGAATCGTGGCAAAGGGAGCCGGAACAGAAGTAACAGAAACCGGCGCAGAGACAACGATCGTGGCAACCGAATGTTACTGGCGTGGCGCTGCTCGTTGGCAATATGAACTTCTGACGACACTTCCGTGTTGCTGACAAACCTGCGGTGTTGGATGACGAATCAAACTGGTGTTGCTGGCTTTGGGATACCCTGACCGGTTAGGTTGCATGTTCAAACGACGTGGGACAGTAGCTTTCAGCTCTCCTCCGAAATCTCGATCTGTAACCCTTTCTTCAACGCACTGTGATCATGTCTCTTCGATCTTCTGTTGAACCTGTAAAATACCGGAATGAAACATAACATCAATTTGTTTTCATTGTATGCAATAGTTTCACAATAAGCCAAAACAATTACTTTTTACCTTTCCACCTTTCTATATTCTTTGTAACATTTTACATACACAATATGAATACATATATTACTTACCACTGGTGACACAAGCTGAATCTGCGACATGACCTGCTGGTTGTCAAGGAACTTGTCGCGGTACAAGAGGCTCCCTGCTTCTTCACTGGTGACGAGAAAGCCCTGCATAGGCGTATGATGATTTCCTCCACGTTTAGAGTCGGGCCACTGTGCAGGTCCTGCGTTCTGACCGAGGAAGTATTGTTTGGTTGACTCCACTCCAAGGGCCACCCTCTCTTCGACGCCTCAAATCGGGCGACTGCCCTAGTTCGGTGACGAGAGGGGAAGGTGGTAGGACTCCTGTCAAAGGGATGAAGGCTGCCCCACTGGGAAACAATGGTGATCACCTGTCGTCTGGCCAGGGCTGTCATCTGATCCCTCAGGGACACAAGGTAATCTGCCAGGGCCTCCACCGCTCCATAGCCCCCCATTCCATTAGGTCCGTCTGACTCCTGTAACAGAGAAAATACATACAATTGGTAACATACTGTCTGTATGCAAACAAGAAAGGTAGCACGCCCATATAATCAATCAATGAAGTGTACTCACATCTTGATCGTCTGAGGTGGACGTGTCGTATGTTGTCTGCATTTCGGGAACACTGGGTGGTGTCAAGGACTGTCCTCGGACCTATCCTCACTGGCATGTTTTGTAACAGTGGCAGAAAGTCTGCTACTCCGAAAACTTAACTGGCGCCGAGTTGTTGCAAGGGTTGGGGGTGAATCTGTAACACACAGAATAGAGCTTGAAGGTTAAAACCAAGTACATTTTAGAACCAGTCAAGCCACTCATAGATGCTGTGAATGAAGGACTTAAACAAAGGAATAAAGAAATTGGCTTATCATTTATATTGAATTTAGTATACCTGTATTATATTTTGTACAATGTTGAATGTTAGAGTTAAACAAAAGATATTTATTTATTTTTGATATTTAAAGTTGATTCAAGATCAATAAGTTGAATAACGTATTTTCCTGAAATAACTGAAATAAATTTATTTTAAATTTCTTATTTCTGAAATAACAATTTCAACACTAACAAATCCGGTAAAAATCTAAGTGCCGTTTCTTAATTAAATTAATCATTTCTATATTCATATATTAATTACTAAAATTACCAATGTCTCTTCAAAGAAAAAAATAAAAGAAAAAAGTAAATATATCCATATCTTAATGTTTACTTAATTTGAGAATATTTTCGAAAAAAATAACATTAGAGGTATTACCATTTCCGGATTATGTGTCGGTTTCCTTTTTAGAAAACCAACATGCATGGCTGCTTACATGTGTATCACTTTGATTTGCCAAATAAAAAGTACATAATTTGGTTACTTATAACACTTTTTATGAAATGAAGCATTTCTGCAAGTAATACACTGTATTTTTGTGTTTAAACACAGCTTGAAAAAGTCGAACAACAAGTGATATGCACTGTTACTAAATATATCAGTATTACGGTCGTATCATGTTTTCAAAAACCAAAAAGATAAAATTAATCTTGACTAGAGATTGAAATCTTTTTATGTTTACTTTCTATATGTATTGGTTTGAAAATGTTATATGATTAAAAGGTAGCTAAAAATAATATATCACTAGCATGAAGGGTGGCAACTCGAGCTACCAAATCTCGATGGAAGAGAGCGTAGTAAATTCATCAGATATAGTTCGGAACTTCAACAAAAATCACCCACTTCAACAAAAAGACTTTTGTAAACACACTTAAATCTATTTTTTGTATAAATCATTTTGATAAATTATTAATCACCAAATTGTGTAACATCCAAATAGATGGATAGAAATTTACTGCTGCGGAATAAATTAAGAAAGCGTTGTATGTGGAAATACACACTTTGCTCATAAATATGAAAACGAAATAGAACGAAGTAAACATTAGAAAACATCACCGATCGAGTCTTCAGGTCTTCTCCATTGTTACAGGCTACATGCTTGTCTTCTCCGCCACCCGATAACCATACCGTCCTTGTGGAGGTGGCCATATCTTTGCCAAACAGTTAATTGAGAACTTTGAGGTCTCCTCACAAGATGTAGGTCCAGATAATTTTCTGTAAAAAGGTGTTTAAACACAATGAGGTGGTGTCGATGTTGCTGGGTAAATTCATCATTGTTTTATAGTTGCTGCTGATGCTACTGTTGTTTACAATTTGTCATATAGAGTCTGCATCAAAGCATGTAACTTGTAACCATCTTAATGTCTGTGTCCGAGATGCCGTTTTAAATCAAATGGCCACATTGTTCTCTGAAGCAAGGATGACATTGACGCTTCTTCCGTTAGACAGGTGGCTTCTTCTTAGTCTAGGGGTGTTGATATAGGATTTGAACATTCCTACTTGATTATGGCTCTTCTTGTGACGTAGATACTTCTAATCGAATAAATGTTGTGTTGCAATTTTTGCATCTGAATTGTCCGCTTCATTTAGCACTGGAAGCCGACTCATGCCGACGTACCAGCCTTGACTTGTGGACTTTGGCCACAGGTGCCCCAATGATAATTTAGGCGGGTTTTCTGTGACGGCAGTTCCATTTTCTGATTGAATGACGAATGTTCTACGGCAATCGCACAGTCAATTCAATGCAGTTATTCCCGACAGCACAGCACTACCCTTAAAGTGTCCACATAAACTATAAGTCGGAAAGGTTGCCGATAATTGCGGGGACGGATTACTTATTTTCTTTCTTTCCGTCTAGAAAAGTAATCCCGCCCTAAATCGGTACACCCTAGTTCATGTGGACGCTTTTGGAGTGGTGCATCGCAGTTGATGACAAAAACAATAAAATTGACTGTGCAATTATTACGTAGAATGTCCGTTCTTCGATCAGAAATTTGAACTGCCATCACGGAGCCCGCCTGGATTAGCGTTGTGGCACCTGTGACCAAAGCTTTAGTCACAAGTCAAGCCTAATGGCCAATCTAAGCGGAAAATAATGATGCAAAAATGGCAGCAAAACATTTACTCGATGAAATAAGTACCTACTTCACAAGAAGAAGCATAATCAGGTAGGATGTTCAAATCCTATACCAACACCCCTAGTCGAAGAAGAAGTCCCCTGTCTAACGGAAGAAGCACCAATGTCATCTTTGCTTGAGAGAATATATGTGGCTTTATGATTTAAAGCGACATCTTAAGACACAAACATTAAGATGGTGACAAGTTACATGGTTTGAAGCAGACAGTATACAACGAATTCAACAAGCACCAGCAATAGCAACAGCTATAAAACAATGATGAATTTACACAGCAACATTAGCACCACCCTTATGTATTTAACCCTCTCACTGAAAATATATCTGGACCTGTATCTTGTGTGAAGACCTACTTCAGAAGTTCCCATACAAAACTGTTTCACAGATACTGTCACCTCCAAAGGGTCGTTATGGTTATCTACCCTGTGAATTGAAAATTTTAAAGATTAGTAATCTTGTTTAGAACTTTTACATGGCAGCTGCCATAAGTCCGGATGCGATAGTGCGACAATACCCTATGCGACAAACACTTTATCACATGGCGCATGGTAGAGTTTCGCACGGCTTATAGTCGATCAAATTGATAAAAATGATTATTTAGAACAGTTTCATTACAATTAACTTAGCATTAAATTAACTCAAAGTATACTTACCAAAGTGCAGTTGGTAGTTTTTCAAGATACCAGCTTACCATTCATTGAGGTTAACCATGAGTCCACATCAAACGATGCTTACCATGTTGCCCTTCCTGTCGTCACTCGGGTCTCGGAAAACTGAAACATAGTCTCCAAAAACGGACACCTCTCGTGGTTACCATTTGCAAGAGAAAGAAGTATATAATTAGTGTGATAGCAGTATATATTGATATGCTTATTTCGAAACGTCAATGAATACGACAATGGGCCATGCGACAGTGCGTCAATATGCCATGCGATAGTGCAACAAAATGTCATGCAACAATACGTCAATGCGCTATGCAACAAACACACTGTCGCATGGCGCATTATCGAGTTGTCGCATAAAGTATAGTCGCACAAATTTATACAAATTCATTAGTTAGAACAGTGTCTTTACAATTAAACTGAGCAGGTATTCTGGATATACGTTGTTCACGTTTTTATACTTACCTAAATGCAGTTTGTAGTTTGTGACGATTCATGGAGGTGAACCATCCGTCGTCTCCAAGAATGCTTACCATGTTGCCATTCCTGTCGTCACTCGGGCCTAGGAAAACTGAAACATATGGTCTCCAAAAACGGCCACCTGACGTGGATACCATTTGTGAAAGAAAGAAGTGTATAATTAATGTGATAGCAGTATATATGATGTGCTTATTTCGAGATATCAATCAATACGACAATGCGCCATGCGACAGTGCAACATTATGCCATGCAACAGTCCGACAATGCGCTATGCGACAAAAACATTGTCACATGGCGCATTGTCGAGTTAACGCATGGCGTGAAGTTGATAAAAGTGATAAAAATTCATTATAAAGAATAGTTTCTTAACAAATACTTAAATCAAACTATACCTACCTAAATGCAGTTGGTAGTTTTTTCACGACTCCATTTTACCATTCATGGAGGTTAACCATGAGTCCACATCCAAGTATGCTTACCATGTTGCCCTTCCTGTCGTCACTCAGGTCTCAGAAAACTGAAACATATAGTCTCTAAAACGGCCACCGTACGTGGTTACTAGTTGCAAGAGAAAGAAGTATATAATTAGTGTGATAGTAGTATATATTGATATGGTCAATGAATACGACAATGGGTCATGCGACAGTGCAACAATATGCTATGCGAAAAAACGTCAATGCGCTATGCAACAAACACACTGTCGCATGGCGCATTGTCGAGTTGTCGCATGACATATAGTCGCACAAATTGATACAAATTCATTAGTTAGAACAGTGTCTTTACAATTAAACTGAGCAGGTATTCTGGATATAAGCTTTTCACGTTTTTATACTTGACTTAATGCAGTTTGTAGTTTGTAACGATTCATGGAGGTGAACCATCCATCGTCATCCAAGATTGCTTAACATGTTGCCATTCCTGTCGTCACTCGGGTCTCGGAAAACTGAAACATATAGTTTCCAAAAACGGCCACCTCACGTGATTACCATTTGTGAAAGAAAGAAGTGTATAATTAATGTGAAAGCAGTATGTATGATGTGCTTGTTTCGAGGCATCAATCAATACGACAATGCGCCATGCGACAGTGCAACATTATGCCATGCAACAGTCCGACAATGCACTATGCGACAAAAACATTGTCACATGGCGCATTGTCGAGTTATCGCATGGCGTAAAGTCGATAAAATTGATAAAAATTTATAATTTAGAATAGTTTCTTAACAAATACGTAAATCAAAGTATACCTACCTAAATGCAGTTGGTAGTTTTTCATGACTCCAGTTTACCATTCATGGAGGTTAACCATGAGTCGACATCTAAGGATGCTTACCATGTTGCCCTCTCTGTCGTCACTCGGGTCTCAGAAAACTGAAACATGTAGACTCTAAAAACCGCCACCCCACGTGGTTACCATTTGCGAGAGAAAGAAGTATATATATAATTAGTGTGATAGCAGTGTATATGACGTGCTTATTTCGAAACGTCAATGAATACGACAATGTTTCATGCGACAATGGGTCATGCGATAGTGCGACAATATGCTATGCGAAAACACGACAATGCGCTATGCAACAAACAAACTGTCGCATGGCGCATTGTCGAGTTGTCGCATGGCGTGTAGTTGCACAAATTGATAAACATTCATTATTTAGAATAATTTCTTTACAGTTACGTAAGTTAAAGTATACTTACCTAAATGCAGTTTGTAGTTTTTCATGACTCCATTTTACCATTCATGGAGGTTAACCACGAGTCGACACCTAAGGAAGCTTATTATGTTCCCCTTTCTGTCGTCACTCGGGTCTCGGAAAACTGAAACATATAGTCTTCAAAAATGGCCATCCCACGTGGTTACCATTTGCAGAGAAAGAAGTATATAATTATTGCAATAACAGTATTAATGAATACGACAATGAGTCATGCGACAGTGAGACAAATTCAATATTTATAACAGTGTCTTTACAATTAATATGAGCAGATATTCTGGATATATATTTGTCACGTTTTTATACGAACCTGGATGCAATTTGTAGTTCGTGACGATTTCAGTTTACCATTCATGGAGGTGAACCATCCGTCGTCATCCAAGGATGCTTACCATGTTGCCTTTCCTGTCGTCACTCGGGTCTCGGATAACTAAAACATATGGTACGGCCACCTCTCGTGGTTACTTTTTGCGAGAGAAGCAGTGTATAATTAGTGTGATAGCAACTTATGTATGATGGGCTTATTTCGAGACATCAATCAATACTACAATGCGCCATGCGACAGTGCGACATTATGCCATGCAACAGTCCGACAATGCGCTATGCGACAAACACATTGTCACATGGCGCATTGTCGAGTTGTCAGATGCCATGTAGTCGATCGAATTGATAAAATTCATTATTAAGAATAGTTTCTTTATAAAAACGTAAGTTAAAGTATATTTACCTATATGCAGTTGGTAGTTTTTCACGCCTCTTTTTTACCATTCATGGAGGCGAACCATCCGTCGTCATTCAAGGATGTTTACCATGTTGCCCTTCCTATCGTCACGCGGGGCTCGGAAAACTGAAACATAGTCTCCAACAACGGCCACGACTCGTTGTTACCATTTGCGAGAGAAAGAAGTATATAAAATTAGCAGTGGCGTAGGAAGATGAAATGGGGGGGGGGGGGGAAAGGTCCTCAATATTTTGTAACCACCCCCTCCCCCCGACGTCAGGAGGAGATTTATTCAACTCCCAAACATATATGCTTTATGAACATTTTTCATATATCATTAAATTTAATCCTTGTACACATTTATAGACAGTGGGGTCGCTAAAAGGAAATTAACGAATACGCAAATTGGCCAAATTAGCGTGTGAGCGTCAAAGGCGCGAGATTTTGGTGTTTTAGGGGTCTGGGGGTGACCCCCGGGAAAAATAATGTATTTTAGAATGGCTGAGATGAGTTTTACAATGTATTTTGATTATTTTGCGAGGGCCCGAAGGCGCGACATTTTGGTGTTTGGGGGGTCCGGGGGTTTCCCCCAGGTAAAAAAATCACGATTTAGAATGGCTTAGATGAGTTTTACGATGCATTTTGATGAATTTGCGAGCGCCCAAAGGCGCCAGAATTTGGTGTTAGGGTCTCCCCCGAGAAAAAAAATACGATTTAGAATGACTGAGATGAGTTTTACGATGTATTTTAATGATTATAAAGCGTTCTTAACATGGTAATTTTTTATTTGAAGCTACCTGCATTAGAAAACATCACCGATCGCATAATTGTAAACATCGTTAATCGTTGTGAAAATCATTGCAATTGTTTTTTTTATTATTTCATACCTTCAATTAGGATTTCATTTAATTTTCATCGAGGATTGTTATTATTGTTTTGATGTGCTCGGGCTTACCGAGCGTACCTACATGTATGATTTTGGTGTTTCACAGCATCAAACAGAAAATATAGTCATACAAGCGCTTCCAGATATGTCTTTATCCATGTCACTTTCACTTTTGGCATGGACACCAGGATGCGTTTGGGGGCAAGACTCTGGCACGGGGCCTTTGTGCTGCTCCTTACAGAGAGGGAAGACGGTGTTATCCTCCTCGAACTCCTCATGCGCGTCATCCTCACTGGTTGTCGCTATCCTGATGATGCCACTATCCTTTCCTGATGGTTGTCACTATCCTATCGTGATAGCTGTCACTTTCCTATCGTGATAGTTGTCACTTTCCTATCGTGATAATTGTCACTTTCCTGATTGTTGTCATTATCCTGATGGTTTTCACTATCCTATCGTTATGGTTATCACTATCCTGATGTTTATCACTATCCTGGTGGTTGTCACTATCCTGATGGTTGTCACACTCCTGATGGTTAAGTCAGATATCACTATACTGATGGTGTCGCCATTGGTATTGCCAACGAGAGTTACCAAACTGAAACATCGTGGAGTCAACGAGACGGTTACACAGCAAAGCAGTTCACTAAAAAAGGTCCAAATGTTGGAACTGCCATTCGGGAAGAAAGGGAAATCTTTCAGTATGGTGGAAAACATATGATATAATAATTAAATCATTTAACTCCATTATTTATTGTTATAGTTTCTATCAAAGATTGAAGTAACAAACTTCAACTATTAAAATCCCCTAGATAGATCCCTTTTCTACTTTTGGAGAAATAGCGTTAACAATAATTGATGGATGCTGGACCACAGATAACAGGCAATTTGAACATTTGGAAAAAAGGGTACGCGAGCAATTATACTGCAGTTTAATTTTACAATTCAAACATGTTTCATAATAATAACTTTTCATTTGAGTTTAATAGTAAATGTACCTGAATGGAGCTCTGCTTATCACCAATGGTCTGCCATCCAGTGTCACTATCTTGATGGTTGTCATTATCCTAATCTGATAGTTGTCAATATCCTGATGGTTGTCACTATTAAGATAATTGTCACTACCTGATGTTCGGCGCTATGCTAATGGTTCTCGCTATTCTGATGGTTGTCACTATCCTGATGTTCGTCACTATCCTGATGGTTGTCACTATTCTGATGTTCGTCACTATCCTGATGGTTGTCACTCTGGGAGAAATATTGATATCATTAGTATAGTGGAAAATATATGAATAAAACCAGCCAATCCATTGTCTATTTTTATTAGTTAAAGTTGCTTATCAAAATTGTAAAAAAAAAAACTATTTTTTCTTTTCAAATACATGTACTTTACGAAACCTATTCTTCCGCTTTCCGATATTCCAGACCTAATTGCAAGTTTTCTTGTATTTATTTTATTTTCAAAAAAGATTTTTCCAAACAAGTACAGAAATAACACAAAACGTTCATTCTCAAAAACATATTACACCTGGGAAAGTACCAATTTTAATTTTAGTCACTATCCAGGAATGTCTGCCATCTGATGGTCGTCGCTATCCCGATGGTTGTCATTATCCTGATGGTCGTCACTATCCTGATGGTTGTCATTATCCTGATGGTCGTCTGATTGGCTATGAATGCCAACTGAAAGGTATTCATTACAATGATTCCAACATCAATGACTTCTGTTACATCATCTATGACTTTTTCGTGTATTGAATCATTTTGTAACTTAAGAATGTATCTGATAATTGGACTTAAACTTTGCATCAAACATGTTCTTTTCCAAAAGTTTCATGTTCCCTCCATTTTCATCAGTATCTTGTTTCTCTGACATTCCTTCATTATCGTAATTTCCATAGTTCCTAACTCATTCCTCATCGTTGTAGCAGATCTCGCTTACCTCATTATGGTATCAAAGGCTTCGTGTTTGTTATTTTTTTTCTTCCCTCGAGTCTTCATGTCTTCTCCATTGTTACAGGCTACATGCTTGTCTTCTCCGCCATCCGATAACCATACCGTCCTTGTGGAGGTGGCCATATCTTTGTCAAACAGTTAATTGAGAACTTTGAGGTCTCCTCACAAGATGTAGGTCCAGATAATTTGCTGTAAAAAGGTGTTTAAACACAATGAGGTGATGTCGATGTTGCTGGGTAAATTCATCATCGTTTTATAGTTGCTGCTGATGCTACTGTTGTTTACAATTTGTCATATAGAGTCTGCATCAAAGCATGTAACTTGTAACCATCTTAATGTCTGTGTCCGAGATGCCGTTTTAAATCAAATGGCCACATTGTTCTCTGAAGCAAGGATGACATTGATGCTTCTTCCGTTAGACAGGTGGCTTCTTCTTAGTCTAGGGGTGTTGATATAGGATTTGAACATTCCTACTTGATTATGGCTCTTCTTGTGACGTAGATACTTCTAATCGAATAAATGTTGTGTTGAAATTTTTGCATCTGAATTGTCCGCTTCATTTAGCACTGGAAGCCGACTCATGCCGACGTACCAGCCTTGACTTGTGGACTTTGGCCACAGGTGCCCCAATGATAATTTAGGCGGATTTTCTGTGACGGCAGTTCCATTTTCTGATTGAATGACGAATGTTCTACGGCAATTGCGCAGTCAATTCAATGCAGTTATCCCCGACAGCACAGCACTACCCTTAAAGTGTCCACATAAACTATAAGTCGGAAAGGTTGCCGATAATTACGGGGACAGATTACTTATTTCCTCTCTTTCCGTCAAGAAAAGTAATCCCGCCCTAAACCGGTACACCCTAGTTCATGGGGACGCTTTTGGAGTGGTGCATCGCAGTTGATGATAAAAGCGATGAAAATTACTGTGCGATTGACATAAAACCGTTCTTCAATCAAATGAAACAACCATCAAAAAGTCCGACTGGATTATCGTTGTGACAATGATAATTCAGGTGGGCTTTCTGTGATGGCGATTCAATTTTCTACTTGAAGAACGGACGTTCTACAGCAATTGCACAGTCAATTCAATGCAGTTGTTCCCAACAGCACAGCACTACCCTGAAAGTGTCCACATGAACTATAAGTCGGAAAGGTTGCCGATAATTACGGGGACGGATTACTTATTTTCTTTCTTTCCGTCTAGAAAAGTAATCCCGCCCTAAATCGGTACACCCTAGTTCATGTGGACGCTTTTGGAGTGGTGCATCGCAGTTGATGACAAAAACAATAAAATTGACTGTGCAATTATTAGTAGAATGTCCGTTCTTCGATCAGAAATTTGAACTGCCATCACAGAACCCGCCTGGATTAGCGTCGTGGCACCTGTGACCAAAGCTTTAGTCACAAGTCAAGCCTAATGGCCAATCTTAGCGGAAAATAAAGATGCAAAAATGGCAGCAAAACATTTACTCGATGGATAAGTACCTACTTTACAAGAAGCATAATCAGGTAGGATGTTCAAATCCTATACCAACACCCCTAGTCGAAGAAGAAGTCCCCTGTCTAACGGAAGAAGCACCAATGTCATCTTTGCTTGAGAAAATATATGTGGCTTTATGATTTAAAGCGACATCTTAAGACACAAACATTAAGATGGTGACAAGTTACATGGTTTGAAGCAGACGGTATACAACGAATTCAACAAGCACCAGCAATAGCAACAGCTATAAAACAATGATGAATTTACACAGCAACATTAACACCACCCTTATGTATTTAAACCTCTCACTGAAAATATATCTGGGCCTGTATCTTGTGTGAAGAACTACTTCAGAAGTTCCCATACAAAACTGTTTCACAGATACTGTCACCTCCAAAGGGTCGTTATGGTTATCTACCCTGTGAATTAAAAAATTTAAAGATTGGTAATCTTGTTTAGAACTTTTACATGGCAGCTGCCATAAGTCCGGATGCGATAGTGCGACAATACCCTATGCGACAAACACATTGTCACATGGCGCATGGTAGAGTTGTCGGACGGCTTATAGTCGATCAAATTGATAAAAATGATTATTTAGAACAGTTTCATTACAATTAACTTAGCATTAAATTAACTTAAAGTATACTTACCAACGTGCAGTTGGTAGTTTTTCAAGATACCAGCTTACCATTCATTGAGGTTAACCATGAGTCCACATCAAACGATGCTTACCATGTTGCCCTTCCAGTCGTCACTCGGGTCTCGGAAAACTGAAACATAGTCTCCAAAAACGGACACCTCTCGTGGTTACCATTTGCAAGAGAAAGAAGTATATAATAAGTGTGATAGCAGTATATATTGATATGCTTATTTCGAAACGTCAATGAATACGACAATGGGTCGGACAAATTGATACAAATTCATTATTTAGAACAATGTCTTTACAATTAAACTGAGCAGGTATTCTGGATATACGTTGTTCACGTTTTTATACTTAACTAAATGCAGTTTGTAGTTTGTGACGATTCATGGAGGTGAACCATCCGTCGTCTCCAAGAATGCTTACCATGTTGCCATTCCTGTCGTCACTCGGGCCTAGGAAAACTGAAACATATGGTCTCCAAAAACGGCCACCTCACGTGGTTACCATTTGTGAAAGATAGAAGTGTATAATTAATGTGATAGCAGTATATATGATGTGCTTATTTCGAGATATCAACCAATACGACAATGCGCCATGCGACAGTGCAACATTATGCCATGCAACAGTCCGACAATGCGCTATGCGACAAAAACATTGTCACATGGCGCATTGCCGAGTTACCGGATGGCGTAAAGTTGATAAAATTGATAAAAATTCATTATATAGAATAGTTTCTTAACAAATACTTAAATCAAAGTATATCTACCTAAATGCAGTTGGTAGTTTTTTCACGACTCCAGTTTACCATTCATGGAGGTTAACCATGAGGAGTCCACATCCAAGTATGCTTACCATGTTGCCCTTCCTGTCGTCACTCGGGTCTCAGAAAACTAAAACATATAGTCTTTAAAACGGCCACCGTACGTGGTTACTATTTGCGAGAGAAAGAGGTATATAATTAGTGTGATATTAGTATATATTGATATGGTCAATGAATACGACAATGGGTAATGCGACAGTGCGTCAATATGCCATGCAATAGTGCAACAATATGCTATGCGAAAAAACGTCAATGCGCTATGCAACAAACACTGTCGCATGGCGCATTGTCGAGTTGTCGCATAACATATAGTCGCACAAATTGATACAAATTCATTAGTTAGAACAGTGTCTTTACAATTAAACTGAGCAGGTATTCTGGATATAAGCTTTTCGCGTTTTTATACTTAACTAAATGCAGTTTGTAGTTTGTAACGATTCATGGAAGTGAACCATCCGTCGTCATCCAAGGATGCTTAACATGTTGCCATTCCTGTCGTCACTCGGGCCTGGGAAAACTGAAACATATGGTTTCGAAAAACGGCCACTTCACGTGGTTACCATTTATGAAAGAAAGAAGTGTGTAATTAATGTGAAAGCAGTATATATGATGTGCTTATTTCGAGACATCAATCAATACGACAATGCGCCATTCGACAGTGCAACATTATGCCATGCAACAGTCCGACAATGCGCTATGCGACAAAAACATTGTCACATGGCGCATTGTCGAGTTACCGCATGGCGTAAAGTTGATAAAATTGATAAAAATTCATTATATAGAATAGTTTCTTAACAAATACTTAAATCAAAGTATACCTACCAAAATGAAGTTGGTAGTTTTTTCACGACTCCAGTTTACCATTCATGGAGGTTAACCATGAGTCCACATCCAAGTATGCTTACCATGTTGCCTTTCCTGTCGTCACTCGGGTCTCAGAAAACTGAAACATATAGACTCTAAAAACCGCCACATTACGTGGTTACCATTTGCGAGAGAAAGAAGTATATAATTAGTGTGATAGCAGTGTATATGACGTGCTTATTTCGAAACGTCAATGAATACGACAATGTTTCATGCGACAGTGCGACAATATGCTATGTGAAAATACGACAATGCGCTATGCAACAAACAAACTTGGCGCATTGTCGAGTTGTCGCATGGCGTGTAGTTGCACAAATTGATAAACATTCATTATTTAGAATTATTTCTTTACAGTTACGTAAGTTAAAGTATACTTACCTAAATGCAGTTTGTAGTTTTCATGACTCCAGTTTACCATTAATGGAGGTTAACCATGAGTCGACATCTAAGGAAGCTTATTATGTTCCAATTTCTGTCGTCACTTGGGTCTCGGAAAACTGAAACATATAGTCTTCAAAAATGGCCACCTCACGTGGTTACCATTTGCAGAGAAAGAAGTATATAATTATTGTAATAACAGTATATATGAATTGCTTATTTCGAAACATCAATGAATACGATAATGAGTCATGCGACAGTGCGCCAATATGTCATGCGACAGTGAGACAAATTCAATATTTATAACAATGTCTTTACAATTAATATGAGCAGATATTCTGGATATATGTTTGTCACGTTTATATACGAACCTAAATGCAATTTGTAGTTCGTGACGATTTCAGTTTACCATTCATGAGAGGTGAACCATCCGTCGTCATCCAAGGATGCTTACCATGTTGCCATTCCTGTCGTCACTCGGGTCTCGGAAAACTAAAACATATGGTACGGCCACCTCTCGTGGTTACCATTTGCGAGAGAAGCAGTGTATAATTATTGTGATAGCAGTATGTATGATGTGCTTATTTCGAGACATCAATCAATACTACAATGCGCAATGCGACAGTGCGACATCATGCCATGCAACAGTCCGACAATGCGCTATGCAACAAACACATTGTCACATGGCGCATTGTCGAGTTGTCGCATGCCGTATAGTCGATCGAATTGATAAAATTCATTATTTAGAATAGTTTCTTTACAAAAACGTAAGTTAAAGTATTCTTACCTATATGCAGTTGGTAGTGTTTTTCACGCCTCTTTTTTACCATTCATGGAGGCGAACCATCCGTCGTCATTCAAGGATGTTTACCATGTTGCCCTTCCTGTCGTCACTCGGGGCTCGGAAAACTGAAACAGTCTCCAACAACGACCACGACTCGTTGTTACCATTTGCAAGAGAAATACGTATATAATTAGCGTGATAGCAGTATATATTGATATGCTTATTTCGAAACGTCAATGAATACGACAATGGGTCATGTACAGTGCGACAATATGCCATTTGACAAGTACGACGACAATCCGATATGCAACAAACACACTATCGCATGCCGCATGTCGAGTTGTCAAATGACGTATAGTTGCACAAAATGATAAACATTCATTATTTAGAATAATTTCTTTACAATTACGTAAGTTAAAGTATACTTACCTATATGCAGTTGGTAGTTTTTCACGACTCTTTTTTACCATTCATGAAAGGGAACCATCCGTCGTCATCCAAGGATGCTTACCACGTTGCTCCTTCTGTCGTCACTCGGGTCTCGGAAAACTGAAACATAAAGTCTCCAACAACGGCCACGTTTCGTGGTTACCATTTGCGTGAGAAGAAAATATATAATTATTGTAATGGCAATATATATATGAAGTGCTTATTTTAATACGTCAATCAACATGACCAACTTTCCATTCTATTTGATAAGTCGAAAGTTATATATTTCTGATTTCTATGGTGATTGATTTAGGCTTTGTCGCACTGTCGCATGGGCGACAATGAGACATTGAAACAATGAGCCATGCGACAAACACAATGTCGCATCGCACATTATCGCACTGTCGTAGGCACATTTGCGTAGAAATTGATGAAAATGCATAACCTGGCAGATACCAGGTGTTGTCAAAGTGAAAGCATACTTACCTAAATGCACTAAATGCAGTTTTACAAGACTCTCAGTATACCATTCATGGAGGTGAACCATCCGTCGTCATCCAATGATGCTTACCATGTTGCCCTTTCTTTCGTCACTCGGGTCTCCGGTATACCATTTATGGAGTTGAACAATCCGACGTCATCCAAGGTTGCTTATCATGTTGCCCTTCCTGTCGTCACTCGGTTTTCGGAAAACTGAAAGATATAGTCTCCTACAAAGGCCACGTTTCGTGTTTACCATTTGCGAGAGAAGAAAACATATAATTATTGTAATGGCAATACATATTTGAAGTGCTTATTTCGAAACGTCAATCAATATGGCTGACTTTCCCTTGCAGTTGATAAGTCGAAAATAAGATATTTCTGATTTCTTTGGCGATTGATTTAGGCTTTGTCGCACTTTCGCATTGGCGACAATACGCCATTTGAACAATGAGTCATGCGACAAGCACACTGTCACATGGCACATTATCGCACTGTCGCATGGCACATTTGCTTAGAAATTGATGAAAATGCATTAACCTGTAATAAATACCAGGTGTTGTCACTGTGAGAGTATACTTACCTAAATGCACTTGGTAGTTTTTCACGACTCCAGTAAACCGTTCATGCAGGTGAATCATCCGTCGTCATCCAATGATGCTTACCATGTTTCCTTTCCTGTCGTCACTCGGGTCTCTAGTATACCATTCATGGAATTGAACCATCCGTCGTCATTCAAGGATGTTTACCATGTTGCCCATCCTGTCGTCACTCGGGGCTCGGAAAACTGAAACATAGTCTCCAACAACAACCACGACTCGTTGTTACCATATGCAAGAGAAATAAGTATATAATTAGCGTGATAGCAGTATATATTGATATGCTTATTTCGAAACGTCAATGAATACGACAATGGGTCATGCAACAGTGCGCCAATATGCCATGCGATAGTGCGACAATATGCCATTTGACAAGTACGACGACAATCCGCTATGCAACAAACACACTATCGCATGCCGCGTGTCGAGTTGTCAAATGACGTATAGTTGCACAAAATGATAAACATTCATTATTTAGAATAATTTCTTTACAATTACGTAAGTTAAAGTATACTTACCTATATGCAGTTGGTAGTTTTTCACGACTCTTTTTTACCATTCATGAAGGGGAACCATCCGTCGTCATCCAAGGATGCTTACCATGTTGCTCCTTCTGTCGTCACTCGGGTCTCGGAAAACTGAAACATATAGTCTCCAACAACGGCCACGTTTCGTGGTTACCATTTGCGTGAAAAGAAAATATATAATTATTGTAATGGCAATATATATATGAAGTGCTTATTTTAATACGTCAATCAACATGACCAACTTTCCATTCTATTTGATAAGTCGAAAGTTATATATTTCTGATTTCTATGATGATTGATTTAGGCTTTGTCGCACTGTCGCATGGGCGACAATGAGACATTGAAACAATGAGCCATGCGACAAACACAATGTCGCATCGCACATTATCGCACTGTCGCATTGCACATTTGCGTAGAAATTGATGAAAATGCATAACCTGGCAGATACGAGGTGTTGTCACAGTGAGAGTATACTTACCTAAATGCACTTGGTAGTTTTTCACGACTCCAGTAAACCGTTCATGCAGGTGAATCATCCGTCGTCATCCAATGATGCTTACCATGTTTCCTTTCCTGTCGTCACTCGGGTCTCTAGTATACCATTCATGGAATTGAACAATCCATAGTAATCCAAGGATATTTACCATGTTGCCCTTCCTGTCGTCACTCGGGTCTCGGGAAACTGAAACATATATTCTCCAACAACGCCCACGTTTCGTGGTTACCATTTACGAGAGAAGAAAATATATCATTACTGTAATGGCAATTTATTATTTGAAGTGCTCATTTCGAAACGCCATTCAATATGGCTGACTTTCCCTTGCAGTTGATAAGTCGAAAATGAGATATTTCAGATTTCTATGGTGATTGATTTAGGCATTGTCGCACTGTCGCATGGGCGACATTGGAACAATGAGCCATGCGACAAACACACTGTCGCATGGCACATTATCGCACTGTCGCATGACACATTTGCTTACAAATTGACGAAAATACATTAACCTGGCAGATATACCAGGTGTTGTCACAGTGAGAGTATACTTACCTAAATGCACTTGGTAGTAATTCAAGACTCTCAGCTAGTATACCATTTATTTGGTGAAGCATCCGTCGTCATCCAAGGATGCTTACCGTGTTGCCCTTCCTGTCGTCACTCGGGTCTCGGAAAACTGAAACATATAGTCTCCAACAACGGCAACGTTTCGTGGTTACCATTTGCGTGAGAAGAAAATATATAATCATTGTAATGGCAATATATATATGAAGTGCTTATTTTAACACCTCAATCAACATGGCCGACTTTCCCTTCTATTTGATAAGTCGAAAACTAGATATTTCAGATTTCTATGATGATTGATTTAGGCTTTGTCGCACTGTCGCATGTACGACAATGCGACATTGAAACAATGAGCCATGCGACAAACACAATGTCGCATGGCACATTATCGCACTGTCGCATGGCACATTTGCGTACAAATTGATGAAAATACATTAATCTGCAGATATACCGAGTGTTGTCACAGTGAGAATATACTTACCTAAATGCACTTTGTAGTTTTTCAAGACTCTCAGTATACGATTTATGTATGGCAACCATCCGTCGTCATCCAAGGATGCTTACCGTGTTTTCCTGTCGTCACTCGGGTCTCGGAAAACTGAAACATATATTCTCCAACAACGGCCGCGTTTGGTGGTTACCATTTGCGAGAGAAGAAAACATATCATTACTGTAATGGCAATATATATTTGAAGTGCTTATTTCGAAACGCCATTCAATATGGCTGACTTTTCCTTGCAGTTGATAAGTCGAAAATGAGATATTTCTGATTTCTTTAGTGATTGATTTAGGCTTTGTCGCACTGTCGCATGAGCGACAATGCGACATTGGAACAATGAGCCATGCGACAAACACACTGTCGCATGGCATATCATCGCACTGTCGCATGGAACATTTGCTTACAGATTAAACCTGGCAAATATACCGGGTGTTGTCACAGTGAGAGTATACTTACCTAAATGCACTTGGTAGTTATTCTAGACTCTCAGTATACCATTTATGGAGGTGAGGCAACCGTCGTCATCCAAGGATGCTTACCGTGTTTTCCTGTCGGCACTCGGGTCTCGGAAAACTGAAACATATAGTCTCCAACAACGGCCACGTTTCGTGGTTACCATTTGCGTGAGAAGTAAATATATAATTATTGTAATGGCAATATATATATGTAGTGTTAATTTTAACACGTCAATCAACATGGCCTACTTTCCCTTCTATTTGATAAGTCGAAAGTAAGATATTTCTAATTTCTATGGTGATTGATTTAGGCTTTGTCGCACTGTCGCATGGCACATTATCGCAATGTCGCGTACCACATTTGCGTACAAATTGATGAAAATGCATTAACTTGGCAGATATACCGGGTGTTGTCACAGTGATAGTATACTTACCTAAATGCACTTGGTAGTTTTACAAAACTCTCAGTATACCATTCATGGAGGTGAACCATCCGTCGTCATCCAATGATGCTTACCATGTTGCCCTTTCTTTCGTCACTCGGGTCTCCGGTATACCATTCATGGAGTTGAACAATCCGACGTCATCCAAGGTTGCTTATCATGTTGCCCTTCCTGTCGTCACTCGGTTTTCGGAAAACTGAAAGATATAGTCTCCTACAAAGAGCACGTTTCGTGTTTACCATTTGCGAGAGAAGAAAATATATAATTATTGTAATGGCAATACATATTTGAAGTGCTTATTTCGAAACGTCAATCAATGTGGCTGACTTTCCCTTGCAGTTGATAAGTCGAAAATAAGATATTTCTGATTTCTTTGGTGATTGATTTAGGCTTTGTCGCACTGTCGCATGGCACATTATCGCACTGTCGCATGGCACATTTGCTTACAAATTGACGAAAATACATTAACCTGGCAGATATACCGGGTGTTGTCACAGTGAGAGTATACTTACCTAAATGCACTTGGTAGTTATTCAAGACTCTCAGTATACCATTTATATGGTGAAGCATCCGTCGTCATCCAAGGATGTTTACCATATTGCCGTTCCTGTCGTCACGAGGGTCTCGGAAAACTGAAACATATATTCTCCAACAACGGCCACGTTTCGTGGTTACCATTTGCGAGAGAGAAAATATATCATTACTGTAATGGCAATATATATTTGAAGTGCTTATTTCGAAACGCCATTCAATATGGCTGACTTTCCCTTGCAGATGATAAGTCGAAAATTAGATATTTCTGATTTCTATGGTGATTGATCCAATGTCGCATTGTCGCATGGGCGACAATGCGACATTGGAACAATGAGCCATGCGACAAACACACTGTCGCATTGCAAATTATCGCATGGCACATTTGCGTACTAATTGATGAAAATACATTAACCTGGCAGATATACCGGGTGTTGTCACAGTGAGAGTATACTTACCTAAATGCACTTGGTAGTTTTTCAAGACTCTCAGTATACGATTTATGTATGGCAACCATCCGTCGTCATCCAAGGATGCTTACCATGTTTTCCTGTCGTCACTCGGGTCTCGGAAAACTGAAACATATAGTCTCCAACAAGGCCCGCATTTGGTGGTTGCCATTTGTGTGAGAAGAAAATATATAATTATTGTAATGGCAATATATATATCAAGTGCTTATTTTAACACGTCAATCAACATGGCCAACTTTCCCTTCTATTTGACAAGTCGAAAGTTAGAAATTTATGATTTCTATGGTGATTGATTTAGGCTTTGTCGCACTGTCGCATGAGCGACATTGAAACAATGAGCCATGCGACAAACACAATGTCGCATGGCACATTATCGCAATGTCGCATGTCACATTTGCGTACAAATTTAAGAAAATACATTAAACTGGCAGATATACCGGGTGTTGTCACAGTGATAATATACTTCCCTAAATGTACTTGGTTGTTATTCAAGACTCTCAGTATACGATTTATATGGTGAAGCATCCGGCGTCATCCAAGGATGCTTACCGTGTTGCCCTTCCTGTCGTCACTCGGGTCTCGGAAAACTGAAATATATAGTCTCCAACAACGGCCACGTTTCGTGGTTACCATTTGCGTGAGAAGAAAATACATAATTATTGTAATGGCAATATATATATGAAGTGCTTATTTTAACACGTCAATCAACATGGCCGACTTTCCCTTCTATTTGATACGTAAGTCGAAAGTTAGATATTTCTGATTTCTATGGTGATTGATTTAGGCTTTGTTGCACTGTCGCATGGACGACAATGCGACATTGAAACAATGAGCCATGCGACAAAAACAATGTCGCATGGCACATTATTGTACTGTCGCATGGAACATTTGCTTACAGATTAAACCTGGCAAATATACCGGGTGTTGTCACAGTGAGAGTATACTTACCTAAATGCACTTGGTAGTTATTCAAGACTCTCAGTATACCATTAATGGAGGTGAAGCATCCGTCGTCATCCAATAATCCTTACCATGTTGCCCTTCCTGTCGTCACTCGGGTCTCCAGTATACCATTCATGGAGTTGAACAATCCGTCGTCATCCGAGGTTGCTTATCATGTTGCCCTTCCTGTCGTCACTCGGTTTTCGGAAAACTGAAAGATATAGTCTCCTACAAGGGCCACGTTTCGTGGTTACCATTTGCGAGAGAAGAAAATACATAATTATTGTAATGGAAATATATCTATCAATTGCTTATTTCGAAACGCCAATCAACATGGTCGACTTTCCCTTCCATTTGATAAGTCGAAAACTAGATATTTCTGATTTCTATGGTGATTGATTTAGGCTTTGTCGCACTGTCGCATGGGCGACATGACGATAATACAACAATGAGTCATGTGACAAACACAATGTCGCATGGCACATTATCGCAATGTCGCATGGCACATTTGCGCACAAATTGATGAAAATGCATTAACCTGGTAGATATACCGGGTGTTGTCACAGTGAGAGTATACTTACCTAAATGCACTTTGTAGTTATTCAAGAATCTCAGTATACCATTTATGGAGGTGAAGCATCCGTCGACATCCAAGGATGCTTACCGTGTTGCACTTCCTGTCGTCACTCGGGTCTCGGAAAACTGAAATATATAGTCTCCAACAACGGTCACGTTTCGTGGTTACCATTTGCGTGAGAAGAAAATATATAATTATTGTAATGGCAATATATCTATCAATTTCTTATTTTAACACGTCAATCAACATGGCCGACTTTCCCTTCTATTTGATAAGTCGAAAGTTAGATATTTCTGATTTCTATGGTGATTGATATAGGCTTTGTCGCACTGTCGCATGAACGACAATGCGACATTGAAACAATGAGCCATGCGACAAACACAATGTCGCATGGCACATTATCGCACTGTCGCATAGCACATTTGCGTACAAATTGATAAAAATGCATAACCTGGCAGATATACCGGGTGTTGTCACAGTGATAGTATACTTACCTAAATGCACTTGGTAGTTATTGAAGAATCTCAGTATACCATTCATGGAGGTGAACCATCCGTCGTCATCCAATAATCCTTACCATGTTGCCCTTCCTGTCGTCACTCGGGTCTCCAGTATACCATTCATGGAGTTGAACAATCCTTCGTTATCCAAGGTTGCTTATCATGTTGCCCTTCCTGTCGTCACTCGGTTTTCGGAAAACTGAAAGATATAGTCTCCTACAAGGGCCACGTTTCGTGGTTACCATTTGCGAGAGAAGAAAAATACATAATTATTGTAATGGCAATATATCTATCAATTGCTTATTTCGAAACGCCAATCAATATAGTCGACTTTCCCTTCCATTTGATAAGTCGAAAACTAGATATTCCTGATTTCTATGGTGATTGATTTAGGCTTTGTCGCACTGTCGCATGGGCGACATGACGACAATACAACAATGAGCCATGTGACAAACACACTGTCGCATGGCACATTATCGCAATGTTGCATGGCACATTTGCGTACAAATTGATGAAAATGCATTAACCTGGCAGATATATCGGTTGTTGTCACAGTGAGAATATACTTACCTAAATGCACTTGGTAGTTTTTCACGACTCCAGTATACCATTCATGGAGGTGAACCATCCGTCGTCATATAAGAATGCTTACCATGTTGCCTTTCCTGTTGTCACATGGATCTCGGAAAACTGAAACATATAGTTAATTAATATAATTAAATTATAATCAATATCAAATGGATTGAGAGACACCCGGTTAGCTGTTTTCAGCTTGCCGTTCAAGTGTAAAATGATCAATCAATTTCAATTACAGCGATACCGCTTATCATTTAGCAAAACTTGTAACTGTAAATAGTTTGGATCCCTTTGATCTCCTGCACAGCTCGGCGACGATCCGTTTGCAAAAAGTTTTTGATTGGCTGACCAATAAAGGGGGGGGGGATACATCTCGGGACCACCTGTATAGATAGCATGATATTTATATAAAGATAAAATAGATGCCATCATAAAAACACTTAATTCTAAATTCACAAAAATTATATTACAAAAAGGTACAGTGACAATATCATAAAGAATAATAACTAAAAATCATAACGAAATGTTTCTTATGTTTTTATCTTAAACCATGATGAATGAGTAAGAGAATGAAAGCAAATGAGTGTGGAATATATTCTGAAAACATACAATAAAGATTATGATTATTTATAAGAAAAAAGAAAGCTAACAAAAGTATGGAAAGATGGATATAGATTAATTGACCAATATAAATCAGAAATTTGAATGGGAGTGTGAAAGTGAGTAAAAGTGTATGTATAGGAGTATATGTAATTATATGTTTATATATACTGTAAAGATGAAAGGATAAATGGGAAAAGGAAAAAAAAGAAATTAAAGCATTATCTATTAAAGGGAGGTAATGTTATAAAGGAATGGAATGTCTCCCCTAGATTAATGTTATAGAGTGGGAACAGATTGTCTCCCTTTATGTATTACACAAACTACATGTATTAAATAATCTCTGGTAACTTCTGAAAATAATCCTCAACCAGGATATTAAATCACCAAATATAATAAGTACAAGAGGCCCAGAGTAATTTAGATACAATGTCGAAATGGAGTGAAACATGGCTTCTAAAAGTGCACCCAGATAAATGTAAACACATGAGGATATACAAACAGAGAACAAGAAACCAATGCGAGGAAATTATACAATACCAGCTCAATGGAAAAACACTGCAACATATAGACCAAGAAAAAGATACAGGAGTAGTTGTAGATTCCACGTTAAGCTTATATCAGAGAAAGTAAAAAAAGCCAATTCCATATTTGGACTTTTGAGAAGAACTTTTCAGTTTTTAGACATCAAATCATTTATTCCGCTATATAAATGCTTAGTTCGGTCTCATTTGGACTATGCTTGCCCCGTATGGGCGCCTTACCTACAGAAGCATATAGAAATGATAGAAAGTGTCCAAAGAAGAGCGACAAAATGTCTACCAGGAATGTCACATCTAGCATATAGTCAAAGACTGGAGAAACTGAAATTACCAACATTGGCATATAGAAGAATATGAGGAGACATGATAGAACTCTTCAAAATTTTAGATGGAGTATATGACTCCGAATGTTGTAACATTTCATCTTTATGGAAAGATGCAACGGACCGCGAGAGCAGCAGGAGGCAAAGGAGGAAGCTATTCCATACAAGATCTAACTATGAGATTAGAAGAAACTTTTTTCACTAAGAGCTAAGATATGGAACAATCTACCAGAGAATGAAGTGATGGCGCCAAATATAAACTCCTTCAAAAATGCGTTAGATAAACATTGGAAAGAACAAGAACTCTTATACAACTACAAAGCCTTTATACATCATTAATTTATTATCATTACCGGATAAAAATGTATTAACTGTAAACTCTATATTTGGCATAGAGGACTTTACATATAAGTCCTGAACCAGAAATAAACTTATCTTATCTTATCTTAATGTACATATTCATCTCGCCCAAAGAGCACAACAAAGCTAAGTGTATATTTATACTGGGACGAAATGGCGTTTTCAATTGATGTAGCTAGGTGTAGAAAATGCTTAAATTGATTTGATGTACAGGTGGTATAAAGGTCATGCGAACATGACCTCTTATGGGATGTTGTCAGATCCTCTTTTGAACGGAGTGGTTATAGGGATCTGTAATTTAATCAGATAAGTCTATTTACCATGTCCACAGGGACCTGGCACGAAATGTTTTAACCAACAGTATTCATATATATATTTATTATAGTAATATTTTATTAATACCTTCAGCTTTGCCTATGTCTAGGAACTTAGAATATCGATAATATCAGTATGCGTAAAAAAACATCGCCCATACGACTTTGTGTTCTGGTATTAACATATGGTAAGGGAACACCAGTATCACATAAGGTTGATATAGATACAAAGTAATCGTTTAAAACATTAGCTTTTCGTTCATTATCTACCATAATAGTATTATTAACAGGATATCTTAATGGGAATATTAGAAACTGTATCACAACCCTTTATCAAATTACGCTGAAGTTTCCAGAAATCATTTTGGTTATTTTTGGCAAAATTGTCTAATAGTCCATTTACATTAGCGAAAAACAATTCCCTGGTTCTGCGTTTTAAATTATTGACATGATTTCTTTGCTTTTTCAAATTTATCTAAATTTAGCAATGAATAGCTACGTTTAAGTTTTTTATGTAACCTATTTCTCACTCTTATTTCATGTCGTAATTCATATGTAAACACGGCTTATCATTAGGTCTTATAATAATATTTTTAGTGGGAATACAAACACGGGCATATTCTGAGTATTTTTTCAGAAAATAATTTACACATATCATTACATGATTGAGCGCCTCTAAATAACAACCACAGGGACCTGGCATATTTTGTATAAGATCATTAAAGTACCGGTAATTAGCATTTTTATAGCATGGTCACCAGATCGAACGTAAACAATTATTAGTACATTTCAACCATAGTGGCATCGATATCATGGTCACAAATATATCGTGATCTACATACATCGATAACACCGGAAAGCTCTATTTCGCACGCATCGCTGACCAGCACGGGATCCTGCAGTGACGAAGCGCGCGCTAGACCTACACGTGT
>SAYR01002433.1:2706757-2829215 GCA_004382745.1 Argopecten irradians irradians
AAAAAAGTGTAGAAGAATAATAAACCAAAAACAATAGGTCTTTTCACCACATGGTGAAAAGCCCTAATAAAGGCACGTTTAGCAGACTACAAGATAACCAGCAGTCTTCGAGTTATAATTTGAGTTATTCAATACAAATTATTCAACACATGTAAACACATAATTGCGGATGTACAGAAATTTTAGACAAAATATATAGACTATTTTTCTTTGATGCAGCCACCAAAATAATTAGACCAACGAATTATCTTATGTGTAACTTTGACTCGATATGTTTGATACAATGTCATCTGAAGCATCCATATCAGTGGGTTCTAATTTCAATTTCATCTAAATTTTATTTTTAAAATTGATTAAAAAACAGGCAATTCCCATTCTAGTTACCCCTCTAGAACGTTTTAATCAAACATTTAAAATGATTTTGACCAATGCGTGCTCACTTACTCCATATTTGAGCACAGGCGCTTGACCGCAACGGTATAGATATTTTTTCTCTTATAAAATTAAATCAATTCTTAAAGATGCTCCACCGCCGACAGAGCAAAAATGGCATTCATCATTAGAACAATAATTGGTGTTTTGTCTTGTATGTATATGTCTTATTAACACGAAAAAATATTATAAGATAATTTATTTTGCCTTTGGTGCATGCGCAATCAGTACTTCATTCCATATAGAATATAGTGCCACAGATTTTTTTCGGGATGCAATTAATTATTTTTTATATTTTCAACTTGAAGTAAAATTAGAAGCTCAAACTTTTCAATGGTGGCAATGGTGTAAAGTAAGTAACTTTTCTAACTTAAGAAAAATATGAAATCGTCTGCTCCTGTTTTTGATAGTGAAAAAATACCAATTGTCAGGGGTGGAGCATCTTTAAATTAAAGCATTTTAATTATAAAGATCATAAATAGAAACCCAATGGAAATTAGTTGATTGAAAATGAAACTGCAGAATGCAGCTTTTGAGTAATAACTGAAATGAGTCATGCGTTTTTCTAACTTCACTTTTTTCTTCAAAGATTTTTTTCACTGAAATTCTTCCCAATGATATTTATCTCTATCATTATTTCCTTTATGGTACAAAGGGAAAGATTCAAAATCAACTTAGAGGCAAGAGTAAAATAATAATGATAGGGTTGATTTCATTTTACGTTTTATTGTGAGTCATGGTCAATTAATGATTAGCCGGTGTTTAAAGAGAAATTGAAGCCGGATTGAGTACCAGGAGAACAACCATCGACCAACAGCCAATATCTGGTAAAATACCCGACATGTATTTAAAGCACAGGGCTTGTGATATCACTGTATCATGGTCATATACCCAGATATGATAATATGACGGACGAATATATATGTTTCCACGACTTTGAAACGGATTTGCTAGCACATGTTACAGTAAGTTCGAAACAACGTTAGAACTAGTGGATTCAATAACCAATCCCAATGCAAAATGTAATTTTCATCATATACTTGAAAATTTAGCTCAATCTTTTACATACCTTCCTGAAACATTGAACATCGTGCTATCGATAAAAGAGAGATGGATTTTACACTTGTAATGAAGAGGAGGAAAATATATTTGTATGATTAAAAGAGGGTATATATAAAGACTGAACGTAGAAAGAGTATATCCAAATTCATGAGCGACATCTCGCCCCTGAAAACTATACACATCTGTTTGTTAGAAATTTGTTCCGAGAATCAAACAAACACATCAACCTTTGAGAAAAATATCCAATTTGGGACATCTGGCAATAGCTTCCAGCTCATGTCTTGTCGTCTCCACCACAGCCAGCTGGACGACTTCTCTGCTAGAAGAACAGTGGATGTCATTGATACAGCCTAGATAAGCCAATCTAGAAGATTTATTAGAAGAACAAGAATCGCTTACGTAAGCCAAGATATACGTCAATGAACACAGAAAAGCAGAATAACAACGATTGTATGCCATCAGCATCGCTAGAAAGAACAGGGAACGTTGTTTTGAATTTTCTATATCAACTTAGTCACAACAATAATTCAAGGAGAAAAGCCTCTTTAGTTGCGTCTTATGACAAGCAATTATTGATATTTGAGAACTACATGTATAATATATATGCATAAATACTGTTGGTTAGAACTCCATGCCAGGTCCCTGTGGTATGCCATAGTTACCTTAAAACTGTTTACAATAAGAACATTCCAGGTTTTGGTCTGAAGAACACAGGAACTTATGACAAAAACATCCACCGATATCCAGTCAGACAGTGAGCTTCGGGTTCCAGGATAGTTATTAAAAGTTATTGAATCTTGAAATCATGGTAAACACATGAGTTGTAGATAATTTGTTTTACCTTGAACGTGTTATGCAGATATAGAGGAAAAGTTATACAACACAAAATTAGTGTCAGATCATATCAAGTTTGAGATTAAGGAACAATATTACATACATTTTCTTGTACAATGCATTTAGATGGAAACATCTTGTGTAGAGGGATACAGCAAATACGTGTGGCAAATGTCAGGAATAAAGAGTAAAATGATTTGAACTGGGGAGAAGTTTGCTGAAAGGAAGATTCGGCCCTCTTTTATTATACCTCGTGATGTGATGCCTAAATATCCAAGTTGGCAATATATACGAGATGAAAGATTATCAAACTACAAGCTCTACAACAGAACCACCAATGTTAAACCACGTTCTGTGGCTGATTGGTACTATAAAACATAGGCATGATGCCATGATGGGGTTTATATTCTCTTGCTGATAGGTTTGAGAGGAATTGGTCTAAAAAACACCAAGGTGTCAATTTGGCAGGACCTGCGATTGATAGTTGGCTTGGGTGTTTAAGACAAAATTTCGGTTTAAACCTCCTTTCTCAATATGTCAGAGTTTCATGGCATAGGGGCAAATTACTTAAGTAATATTGACAGAGCACGAGCATCTGTCAAATGTGGCTGTCAATTTGGTCTGTCTTCCAGATGATATATATGTTGATGTTTTTCAAAGTCTTGTTGGAAGAGGGCTAGAGGCAGAAGAGAACAAAATAACAAAATCCATAGACAGACTGTCGTGGATTTGAAATACATATTTATAGCGATTTCCAATGGATGTAGGTACGTGTCGTTGCACTGTAAGGCTACTGTGGGAAGGTCTATGGGTCACTGGACTCGCTTGTGCAATAAGAGTACCGAGGGGGAAACGGAGAGGACGTCTGCACAGAGGAGCAGACGTAAACCCAGACAGACTGTAAACAAAGAAAATAAAAAAATAATGCAATGAAAATCTCATGTATGTTTTACTTCTGTAGGCATACCACATATTTTGGATATCATCATTTGTGCATGTTACAGGCAAATCAAAGTCAAAGAACAGAGCCAACCCATTTCATCTTATCATAACTGATTATTGTACAGTTACTGTATTCATGAAGTGATAAACAGATGTATAAAAACATGCTGTATATCAAGGATCTTTTCATTATGTACCCCAATACGTGATCTTGTCTTGAAAAGTTGATGAAGTAATGATATTTGTATCATCACAAATCACAGTTATCTCCCCTTCTATGTTTGTCGGCACTATATCTTGTCAACCAAATTAATTAACCTGAAGAAATAAAACTGTTTAAATTTGATTCATATTGATTTTTAAGGATATAGGTGAACCTCAGGCACTTACCTCTGTTTTAACAAACATTGCAAATTGAATATGTGTATTTCTTTTGATGATTTCAGAGCAAAAGTTTAATTGCAATTTATAATGTAGATGGAAACTAGTTGTTTGGTACATGTATGGAAGTGTCAGTTAAATATAAAATTGCACATAGCTTAATTTCCTTTTTACTTGGCCTTTTATTTAATATCATTGACTTAATTGCCTGTCATTCATCTTGTTCTTTGTTCAGTCGCACAATGGAATATGCACAATAAGGAACTGAAAGTACAAAATTTCAACTACAAAGATTTTGGAGAAGTCCCTTCAGGACTTTCACAAAATCGTGGCAAATACCGTATTCGACCCAATAAGCGCCCAGGGCGTTTAAAAAATAAAAAGGTGCCAAAATGACGAATTTATTGCAAACCTTTACAGTTGTGTGTAGTTTTCCTCTTTATATATGCCTGGGCAATTGAAATCGAGGCTTCAAAAAAGGGGAGGGGCGCTTATAGGGATACGGGCGCTTATTGGGTCGAATACGGTATATCAAAAGGCAAAATCCAAGTTGTCCATCTGTTGGACATTTTGTTCTTCAATGCCATCAAAGATTCATTAGATGGATGTCCTTGGATGCCAGCTAAAGGCACCAAGGGGAACATATAGATGATATCAGGGCAAATTTTTTTAGTATGTTTTGAAAAATAGAGGCAACAATTAACCTATCAACTATTAAAATCCAAGATGGCAGCCTTTTGACCATCTTGTTTTCATATCAGTCATAAAATGCAAATCATATGCACAACCAGGGACAAACAGGAATTGAACACAAAGATATCTTCTGTTCTGTTCTCAGAGGTAGTGAAAACAAAATCTAACTGTTGAAATAGAAGATGACTGCCTGTTGGCCATGTTGTTTCTATATATCATGGTTCAAAGACCAAGGAGAACCTACATATGGAGTTACATAGATATCACCTCAATATTTTGCTAAGAAGTAGTGGTAGCAGAAACTGATAACAGAGGAAAGAACTACAGACCACAGATTGTAAATTATTTAATAGTTCACCATCTGTTGATGTACACCCGAGATTCATGTCACAATGACCTGAGAAATGCCAACAGATGGTGAACTATTCAAATAATTTAGCATCTGTGGTCTAAACGCTAAAAATATTATACAAGTATCATTTAGAGAAATTTGTTTAGCTCTGTTATGTTCTAGCAAAGCTAAAGCGTATGGTGATTTACGTCCACCTTTAGGTCATATGTTCAAGGCCAACAAGGTAGTTGTTCAATATTATCTGCCTTTGCATAATTACAGAGTTATCTCCCTTGCGGGTTGGTATCATTATTTTGTGAGCACACAAATAACTTTTTATCTCTGAAAAATGACGTTACACTCACAATTACATGATTCAACAAATAATACCTATATCTTGTCATATGCGAATGCAGAACACAAATGTAGTTTTTTCCAAGGGATTACTTCAGCTTTCCTCCACTCCATAACCAAATCTTGGGAATTACAAATGCTTTTGTTCGCTAGCTGTTATATGGATTCCCACATAATTGTGCTAAATTTTCATTCTCTCCCAACATATTTCATTTTTGTCCTTTTTATACAATTTTATATCTCATGAGCTTTGTGCTAATACTAACATAATCAAATCAAAATATTATTTACTGCAAAATTTATTTTTGCTCAGAATGACTTCAAACCTATAATACAAACAAAATGATCAATTACAGGTAATAGTTTTAGACTTATATTGCAGGTCACTTACTAAATTTGTGCATAACTCGTAAAAATTAATCTAGGAAAAATTTAGTGCGAAAACATGGGAACCGGCCATCTTTAAAATTATGACATATAAAGAATCCAAACCTCAGCAGAATGAAACAAACTTCATCAAAATTGCATTGAAAATAATTTTATTTCATTTGAAATATGGAAGTGAAATAGGTACATAAATTTCATCAGAAAAGATAAATTGATACAATATGTTTCCCGAACTATAGGTTTGTACATGTTTCCTCTATACAAACACGTCTATATACATTCTTTAGAATACTATGGTATACCACAGCACCATATAATCAGTTTAATCGCGACTCCTGAAGTCGTGCAACATATCATAATCTCCTACCTGTCAAATGGACGGCATCGATAATAGAAGGTGTGCGCTTTTCTGTTTATAACTCTTTCACCCCTGAAGACACATTTAAACCCTTCCAATTCAAAGAGTGGAACAGTTCATTATGAATTTACAGGGGTGAAAAAGTTAAATAACAATGATATACACAGGCGATAATGATAATCTAATTATGTCATTTTAAAATTTTATTTCTATACTGTAAAGAATAAATTACACAATATTTTCTATTCAAAATTTTGATTGAATAACTTCATAATTCTATCAATATGGAAAATCACAAATAATTACAATTTCTCTATGGTTCATTGTAAAGTATCTATAGATACTGTTTAATGATATGTAAATTTATAGGGATTATTCATGAGATTACTTCGAAACGTGCATATAAATAATTGGGAAAAATAGGTTCTATTCCTTCTTTAATAAGAAAAATAATTTTGAGTAAAAGAAAATTTGTGACGCTACAAACGATTTCTAAATATTTCCTCTGAATTTGTAACTTCTTACACCTTTCTTACTCATTTTGGAAACATATATAATACATATCAGAACATATGATTTTATATTTGATATTCAAGTCTATGTTGCTGTAGTTATTCACATTTAAATATTCATACAATTATGACGGACCACCCTTCTGCAACAAGATCATAACAAAATAGACCAAAGGAAATGCACTTATACATCTTATATACATAGTGTAAAAGATATTCAATAACTATACAGCTTTCAAAAAAGACCAGCATTGAGTACACACACATGTACTCAATTTCTGCAAAAGCATCAAAATATTTAAATACTAGAAAGATCAGCAAGAAAGTAATGAAATTCATACAGCAATGAGCATATACAAAATATTTTAAAGCACAAAAATTTACATATTTTTTTTGTCCACAAATACCAAATTTGTAAATTATGCATACTATGCAATAATTACACAAAAAAAAAAGGAAAAAAAAAAAGAATTTTAAAATGGCATTTTCCTAATTTTCAATAACTTTTGTGATAAGTGGAATATTCTGGGTTTTTTTAAGGTTTTTAGAAATTTGGAAAATGTAAGTAAAGATTAACATTGATTTTTATTTTTTCATTACCTTCATTAAGAACATTGGAATCATAATATACATGTGTACTAGCAAATAAACAATGTGTTTTTTTATCACAGAAATGCTATATTTGTAATCACAAATGGATTTAAGTAAATCTGATTTATAAATAGGATAAATGTAAAATTGACAAATAAAAACAGAATTATATAATCATCAAAATTAATTTTGACTATAATACCAATCACTAAAAAAATTGCAATTCTAAAACAAGCAGCAAAATGAAATTCATATAAAGTTTTTATACCAAAATAAAGATCAATAGGCTTTATAACATGGGAATCTATGATTCAAAGTTTCAAGCCAAGGGGAGATAATTCACTATTTGAAAATCAAATTGAGACATTTGTATCAAAAACCGTTTGGCGGAAGGAAAATAGCACAACTCTTTTTTAAAAAGGTGAATCACAACCAAATGTATAGGGATCTTTGGTCTCAGGTTTATGTATAAACAGTACATAGTTTATACATGTACATATAGGTGTATATACTTAAAAAGTTTTGTTTAGCTCAAAAGACAACGGGCATTTTGAAAAATATAGCACTAAAAAGTATAAACATTGTAGTGTACAAACAATTTGGTAAAATACATTCTAGCATGCATGCCATTGATGAAGTTGTAATTGAAAAATCATTATTTGTCAAAATTTATATTCTATGTCCATAAAGGTAACTATATTCACAACACAGAGAACTTGGGTAAGTATCAAAAAATGTTTTGAAAAGTTCAAAATATTTGTATAATATAAACAGTTTGTATTTTCAAAAGAATGAAAATTTAATACAATTCAAGTCATTTGTGAAATGCAAGACAGTTTTTGTCAATATCAGGAAAAGAAAAGAAGAGTTATGGCCCCTTGGCCACACCTTCGGTTAAACAAGGAGAGAAAATTATTAATTTACCAGTATTTGTTTTTCTTTAAATGAATTTTGGTTTTCTTTAAATAAGTAATATAATGGTAATATATTGTTCTATAGTTTTGGTCTATTATCAGAATGCTGTTTATATTGTAACCACAAATAATTAATGCTATTCTTTTAAAGATAATACTATTGACAAAGAAAATATTCCATCTTCAATAATAAAATAGCAAAAGTTCCTTACATTCAAATATAAATGTACAAAATTTTGGCAGTCACAACGTTGCACATGTAATTTCTAGAAACCATTAATGCAATAATCACGAGACTTTTAGCTCGGTTTTCCACACTTTTGCGCGACCCATGTTGAACTCTCCCTCGCCTTCGGTATCTAGGCGGTCTTTGTACTCCATCAAGGCGTTCATGCTCAGGGGCTCCCACGGGGTCGTAAACGACTCATAATTATTTAGGAACTTCTGCGGCAAAGGCGCTGATTCTGGAAGAAAATACAACACATTCATTCAATTCATATTGAAATAAAAAAAAAAAAAAAAAATTAATGAAGGTTCAATTTTGAAATTTATAAGTTTAAAACACTAATATTTTGGTCATTACCAGTGATAGTGATAGTGATAGGCTATGTTGAACTCAAAATCGTAAAATAAAATACATATATCACTGTATCAATAAATTATTACTAGTAGAACAATGGTCAACAAAAATTTGAAGTTTGTAGACCAAATAATAGCATCAATCCGTACCTGCTCGTTTACTAGACGTAACAGAAGCGTCCGACATTCCCATGACCGACTTGGACTTGAAGTCTGGAAGTCCACCCTGGTAGGGACGTGGAATATCCTTATATTCTCGATCTTCCTTGAACTTGTCCGAGAATTGACCTTTGACCTTAGAATCTTTCTCCGTCATGAAGATGTATTTTTGTCTAGGGCTTGCTTTGTTTTTACGTGACATGAGAAGTATTAATTCATCGTCAAGTTCCTCTCGTGCCCACGGATCCTTCTGTTTGGCGCTGTTGATCCGCGGGGTCGCGGTTTGACGTCTTGACTGCAGCCACTTGGTGTATTCTGGGATTGATTCGTCATCCTAAATTTTGTGAGGAAAACAAGTAAATATGTATTTATCTGAACTACAATATCATCACTCAGAAATGTGCCTGTGGTACTGCATTTTTAAATATTCATCAACTATAGATACTGGAACATGTATGTTGGCATGACATAAATGCCTCGCTTCCATATTATATAAGGATGGGGCATGACAGCATGTGACGTCACATGAAATGACAGGATGGGACAACCATGGACACCACTTTATGTCCCCAGCTCCCTATTTCATATCCATGCATAAAAATTACATAAATGATTTTTTTTTGTGAACATTGATGTTAAGACTCCATAGTAAATCAGTTTTACTGTTTAATTATCTCAATGATTTAGAATCTTCATGAATAATAAAATAAATTTCTGTACTTATAAAAGTTTAAAACGAACTTATTGTAAATTTATAATAATTTGTAATAATAAACTTACATCGAGATCCAGCCACGACGGTAAATATCGTCCGACAGAGTTGTCTTCCCCTTCTGCGAGGTTCGGTAGAGGGTTGTTATGGTTGAGGATGCGGGTCCGATCCATGTTACTGATGGATGCCCGGTACATCAGGTCCATCTTATGTTTATTGTGTCGTACTCCAGTGAGCATCGATTCATCCTGTAGCCGGGCAAGTTCAGGAACCTAAATCAGAAATTAATAAAGTTTTAAAAAAACCCACATTGATTTTGTGTTAATTTAGTGCCCTTTCAATAGCTTCAAGGACAGTCTCTCAGTTTTGTAATTTGGCAATCAATCTTAACCAGAGTTGTTGTTCTTGACACTCACTTTCACCTCTGTAAACAGCTCATGGAAATTTCAAGATTTTCTTCACTTACAATGTATGTATTCAGGATGCATAATAAATACACATTTTAAAATTCCTTCTGTGTCATTTGCCTACAAATGACTGCTAGTTATGACAGAATATAATTTGATTATTCAATACTAAAACAAACAATATTGATTATTTTGCAAACACATTAGATTTACTTGTACTAAATAGTCAAAATTTGCATATGATGGCTGCCGTTTTAAAAACAATTGCTTTGATCTAATATCTACATATAGTCGTAAAGCAAATGTACTAAACAATCGTTGTGATGCAGTAACATAGGACCGTAGGTCAAAAGACGTCCAATCTGTGAGCAATTTACAGAGGTGAATGTGGGGGCCGCAATGAACCCTGGAAGAGATTGATGATATGCAGACATATTTGGCGAGTGACATTGTCGGATATCTATGTTACAGAAGCTGAAATAAATTGATTGGTGACTAATTACGATTTTCTATTGTGTATTTAGTGGAATCCATCTAATACACTTGTATCACACATGTTACAACGAGAACTCAATGTCCGCAAAATTAAACGTACCCATGAAAATTATTTCAAAATTAAAAAGACAAAACAGTCATGTTATTAAGCTAGTCAGGTACATAGAAGTTTGCAGTGTTACTTTTTTTTTTAAATAAAAAATAATAGATATTAAAAATTATAGTTGTTTTAAAAGCCTTATCTAGCTTTTAATTATAATGAAAAGATATTAAACATACATTAGAAAATGGAAACCTATGATAAATAAATCTTAGGGGAAAAAATATAGACCCTTCTCTGTTTAAAAATTTGTTTATCTTAAAAGTATTTTTGGATTCATGAAGTCTACTAAATTTTAATTGTTAATTAATAGATGTAAATTGTGTCGGTGTTTAATGAGGCTTAAGTCTGCTTCTAATTACTGAAAACTACAGTAAAATATTACTGATACTCATCTATTTATTAATTTTTGAAATTTTTAAGTATTAAGTCTTAAGACATGCATATTTCTTCGTAACATGCAAAATCTGACAAGAAAAAAAGAAGCAAGGAATTGGTATCTTAATTTTAAACATTTGCATCATTAAGTTGTCTCGTCTAGCTGTTAACAAGCGTCATGTACGTGTTAATTAGTCTAATCTATAAAACAAATGATTTTCATTGTTATCATCCAACTCGTTCTAATCTCTACTAATTAGTGTCAAAAATATCGAAACCATTACAATCCAATACTTACTCTCACCCTCCTTTTCCTTCGCTAGCAAATCAAAACGTTATTTTTTGTATTTTATGAATTGGTTTCATTTCAAATACAGATCTAGATATAGAATGCTACAAACCAAAATTTTAAATTCTTAAAGTGAAAAGTCTGGCAAAGGTAGGCTAAAATCGGTCAAAATAGTGTTAATATATATTCAGTATAATTTCTTTTGAAATAGAAAAATAAAATTTCCTGTCAAAATAGCTCTGTATGCGAAAAATTTAATCTATAATATAGGAATCCTAAAATGTCCTTCCGGCAGGCTATGTCCACGTTGATATCTCTGTGCAGCCTCGTTTTTAAAGAGAAAGGCAAATCTATTTTTAAAACAGTGCTAAATTTAAATCTAAGGCCAATGAACACATTTAGACTTCTTTTCTTTGGCTGACTATTCACTTTAAACTCTTCATAGAAAAATGTTGATATAAAATTAAAAAAAAAAAAGATAAATAAATGAATAAAATTTTTTTTTTTATATATGTGATCAACATCAAAATGATTTCAAAACCATGGGGGGGAAATGATATAAAATAAAATTACATTGAATGATTTTTTTTTTTTTTTTTTTTTTTTTTGCATTTGGTTCATATAACAAAACAGAACTCACGTCGTCTTCTGCAAAAAAGTTCCGGCGTACGATTCTACGTTGGCTTCCGAGACTTTGGCGTACAAAGGCACTGTAGGTTTCCTATACAATGATAAAAGTTATCATCATCATTTTTATAATATCGCAAACGCCATCATTTAATCAAATAATAAAACAGATAAATATTATGCATGATCAATTTACAATAACCAGTATAGTAGAACTTTACTGTTGTAAGGGAGATAACTCCTGTTACCTTAAGCTCTTTTGGAATGTTGGCATCCTCTCGTAGCAATCGCATTATCGATTCCTTCCGTAAGGTTTCCCATAACTTAGCGGCTCCAATTCTCCCTGGAAAATCAAAGACAAGGAAATATTAAATACATTTCATCAAATATTAACAGGTCTTATGTAATTGAATAAATATTGCAGCAATAAATTCTGCGCAAAGCAAAAACTATATATATATTGTAGCAGTGCTCTAGAAACGTATTGGTAGGTAAAGTCTCTGATATGCAAAAGCTGAATATCTATCAGTATTTGAAATGTTAACTTGAAGAGCTAAGATGTTGAAGCATAGAAAATAAATATGTTATATGTTAAGTAATTATTACATAAGGCAGAAAAATACTGAAAGGTCGCATTAACCTAGCATAAAATTTCAATTTTTATTTGTTAAATATTTTATTGAATATTTAATTCACTACTTCTATAAAAGTTCTAAATTATTTTCTTTTAAGGAAAGGTTAAAAAAGACAGAAACAATATCCAAATCAAATTTACAACACTTAAAGTTTTAAAAGTTACACAAATATTACATAAAAAAATTAGAAATTAATGTACAAATACATTGAAATTAGATGTTATTTTCCCATTTTCGACAACTTCTAATATGATTGAATAAAATTGTGTTTTGAATATTCTGAGCATCAAACATTGTGAATCACTCTTGTTCTGAAATCAATATCCCTATGAAAGTTTTTAGACAACTACAAAATTAATTGTATATTCCGAAAGAACTTTTTGATTCTTTAAATTGAATACTATGCTGTACAAAAACTTGCCCTGTAAAATTATCTATTGTTTTTTCTCAGAAGAAATCATTCTAATTCTTTGTGTTCTAAAAATATCTTCAGTAAAGCAAATTTTACCCTAAACTAAAAAAAAGCATTCTGAATTAGATAAATTAAATCAGATTTTTTTCTGTAGCTATATAAATAATGTAAGAGAGTTTAATGGCCAGGTCCATTCACATCACACATTATAGTATACAATAAGTAGCAAGTAAGTACACAAGATATATGAGTGTAAAAAACATGTACACACAGTAAGTATATGTATATGCAAGTGTGTGATAGAAGTTATCTCCCCTGAGTGACAACGAGAGGCAGTGATAAATGTAAGTAATTTACAAATCCATTCCTTTTTTTAGAAGTATATGAGATAACAAAACAAGAGCTGTTGGAGAACAGCAAACCTCGCCTATTCAGAAGAAGTTGATGTTCAAGTATTTACTATTTAAACATGGAAATATGACAAATTAACAGACTCAAAAACCCCCTAAAGAGCCCAAATTGGTTGTATTATCACGTTCAGCATCCATACACATTAGGAAAATAAAATCATAAACATTTATGATGACTTATGCTTAAACAATTGACAAAATAGAAACTTGCTCAAAAACTTTAACATGGAAATATGACAAATTAACAGACTCAAAAACCCCTAAAGGGCCCCAAATTGGTTGTATTATCACATTCAGCATCCATACACTTTAGGAAAATAAAATCATAAACATATATGATGACTTAAGCTTAAACAATTGACGAAACAGAAACTTGCTCAAAAACTTTAACGTGAAATGGGACGCCAACGCTGACGCCAACGCCGACGCCGGGGTGACAACATTAGCTCCCCCTATTCTTCGAATAGGCAACCTAAAAATTATCTTTGAAATAAAATTTAACAAAATATTTATCAATTATCATTTATTTTTTTATCCAATTTGTGCTGAATATTTTGTCTTGTTTTTTTTATTTTGTATTTTTTTTTTCTTGTTGCCTTTATTCATTCTTACATATCATAAAAAAACCATTGTGCCTTATTTTGAATATTTAAAAGATTAAAATCTAAAAAAAAAATGACAGTTTTTCTTATACCAAATGTGAATGTGGTAATTCTGTATTTTTGAAAACATAATTTCAGAAAAATACATAAAGAAAAAAAATGGTTGTCTCCCTTTGCAGGTAAAAAAAAATGATTTAGAAACGACTGTACATACGAGTTGATGGTGAGAACACATATACAGCAGTAATCAGAAGCATTATATATAAATAATCAAACAGATCTGGTTATACATTATACATGGGTAATACACAGGCAAAAACAACACTAATAGCAGCATTAGTAAATCAATGACACAAGGTCAAAGGTTATTTGATGTGTGGGGTCAAAGGTTGTGCTGACACGGTGATGATTTGAACCCCATCACATGTGACAGTGCATTACCTAAGCCTTCAAAAGACAAGTCCTCCATAATTTGGTCCATTTTCTGTGTCGATCCTGGATCATTAATTGAAATTCACATAATGCTAACGATTTGAGGATTAATTAATGTAGATCCAGTGTGTCACTTATGTGACAGTAAACTTTTCTACAGTTTCGGATCAAGAGGGTTTTTCAGGGTGTTTCTATGGAAACCCCTTAGATGGTTCTTTGGATCTCAATAACTGCTGTTCTATATAAGTGTCTTAAGATATATATAAACATCTAAAATAATTTTGAATTTCACAAAAACTGTTGGAGGAAATTGATGTTTCCTTGTTTTCAATTTTTCATAAATATATTTCATAAGTAATTTCAAAATGAAATTACCGGTACATCTAAAATCTAATTTATAGTATTTTGGAAAGGGTATTTATATAAGTTTCAATAACTTGTGTCCAATCCATTTGTCATTTATTTGGGTAATTTTAAGTAACATTAAGAAGGTTTTTTTTTTTTACTTATTTTCTTATATTGATTATATCTTATTACTGAATATGTTATGCCAACAAAAAAAATCCTCAAAATTAATTAAGGTCCTTGAATTCTACTTTCACCATTATATGTCTTATAAAATCTCTTTAGTTTTCAGTTGAGCTTCTTGTAAAGCTTAGAAAAGATCACGTCAGATCACTGTTTAGTATAGAAGGTAATCAGAGTATATATATAAATGATATCATATTTAGTATAAAAATGAATTCATAGAATTGTACCAATTATAAATCTACCTTGAAATACAATTTGAAGTCATATGTAAGCATTAAAATCAAGCATAAAACTTTTGAGGATAGTGAAAATTGAAATATGTGAAAAGAAATTCAGGCTAAATACGTTCATTTGCCTTCCAAAAGTTCTCACATACTAAAACAACGGTCAAGTTCTGCTTACGTTTCCCAGTTCTGACCATTGAAATAAAGAAAAGTTGAAAGCATTGAAAGGGAGGCTGCGTGGAAATGTAACCACGGACATAGTCAGCCGGGAGGACGTTTTAGGATTCCTGTACTTTAAATTAATTTCATCGTACGCAGACAGATTATGACAAGATATTTCATTTTTCTATTTCATAAGAAATTCTACTGGATACACTCACATCATTTTTACCGACTTTAGCCATCCTTGCCTGACTGTTCATTTTAACCGTTTACCAACTTGTTTTCATGGCGACTTAATTTTGTGTGTTTTTATGTCTAGCAAATTTTTTATGGCGATTATTTTGTGATTTATAGTCACATCTTTCTACTGTCTCTCTGCATGAATCATTTTTGCAGCAATTAATTTCCGCAACATCTAATCGGCCGTGAAATACGCAAAATTTACGCGCACATGAAAATAAGTTAGTTTACATTATAGGATTCCATTGGAATTTTGATAGCGACAAAAAGATTCAATTCAGTATTTAGAAGTATATTTAACATTTGATAATTAATTAAATAATTGTATAATTAATGTTTTAATGCATATTGATATATACTCAAGTTTGTTAGATGTATCATAATTGATGCATTGAAGTATTTGATGTATTATAATTGATGTACAGAATAATTTTTGATGTATTGGCGTATCATAATGGAGTTTTACTGTACACTGTATAATATAACAAGTATCGATTATCATTAAACATAATGCTTTGTAATAATTGGAGCTACCTTAAACAAATTATTCTATTGATTCGCTTTGTCAAAGGGTTTCTTTCTGCGTGGCTGAGTTGTTTTCAGTAATTGAAGTACAAATTTACCTGTTGGGGAACCTATCTATTAGTCAATACAGCCGCCCATTGTTTACAAAGCGATGATATATCGGTGTTCAATGAAGCTCGCCGTTGGTCGTGGCCGAGCGAACAGATGGTTCTATATACTACACAGGTTTGGACTGGTCAATAGTTGGCTACAATAGTTTACAATCAATAAGGTAACTTCCGCCACCATTTTACCATTGATCCATCTCCGGCCTCGTGGAATTTAATTTGAAAACACCCATTGTCCTTGTCAGTGTGGGCCTATACATCATCCATTTACGAAGGACGTTGATAAAGAAAAAAAAAAGCGAGAGGAAATGTGCAATAGTATTTTCCAGTATCATTGATTGTTATCAAAACCTGATCGTAAGTGATTATTTCTATTGAGCAGGGTGGGTATACTGGATTAGGAACAGGTAACATGCCAAGGTGCAATCATGTGAATAGAACGCAGTTCATCTCCTAGAGAGCTCTTCAATAGGCCCACGGGAGTCATTCAACGGCAGTAGTGATCCTTGCTCAAGCAGCAAATAAGCCACGCTGGCACGCGCCACTAAACAAGCATTGCATGCTGGGAGAATTACAATGTAGGCATTCCGTATAGAGATGAAATTTTCATCAGCTGAAGCCGATTAAAGTTGGTCTGCGATGCAGGGACGATTGAGGTTGATCAGGCATGGGTAAAGCCTGTCATTGAAGGTTATCAACTCGGCATGATGAATGGCCAGCCCAGTGTCAGGAGTTGTTACCATAGGAATGTTGCAACAAAAAACATTCCCCCCTCCCAACCAAGTTGCAACATGTCCAACAGCCCAACTATCCTATCCACCCCCATCAGCTATAATGGAATGGGCATATCAGTGATCTGGGACAACCCATTTTGAGTTTTAGGGTAGAAAGCCTGTCAGATCAGTTTAAAGAGCATATTATATTGTGTGACCTGGTGTTTGGCCTATTTATAACAACTCTGTCTTGTTTCAACATTTGTATAATGTACAATACTACATTGTCCTCTTGAATAAACATCGGAAGTAGTTTCAGGCAGCACTCTGCATCACCGATACCTCAGGCATACCAAATATGGTGTTGGCTCATCTGAATAATGAATTGAATACCAAATATGGTAACAGCTAATGTTTGCACGATACCCTCGGTACTGGTAAGTGCCACTTTACTGGTTTGAACCTATTAGACGTAAAAGCTTCCTAAGTAAATGTCATCATTTTACACTTAATTACTCTTAACGAAGTCGTTTGAAATATACATGTTGATGGATACTTGTGCAGTAAATATAGCGAAAAAGTGCATGTGTTCATATTTTTTTTATCCTAACCTTGGATTACTTATGCTAATGAAATTATCTATCAACTGAGAACATAATTACATAGAGATTGCTCAGTTTAGCCTTGGCCCTAATTTTTGAGTTAGAGATACAGAAACTGAGCTTGGAGTTTGAGCTTTTGAGATCTGAATATGAGCTTTTGAGTTTAACTTTGAATTTGAGCTTTTGATATTGAGCTATAAGTTTGAACTTTTGAAATTAAATTCTGGGTTTGAGCTTTTAAAGGTTAAACTTTGAATTTGAGTTTTTTAGGTTGAGCTTTTGATATTGATCTATGAGTTTGAGCTTTTGTGATTAAGCTCTGGGTTCGAGCTTTTGATATTGAGCTATGAGTTGGAGCTTTTGAGGTTCAACAGCTTTAAATTAGAGTAGTAGTAAATTTTTGAGGAAGAGCTTCATCGCTATTTATATTTTTTTTCATGTGTGTGCGTGTGTGGTGTATGTGTTTTTAATAAATTCAGTCACCAGCTGCCGAACCTGGGACTCTGTATTAATTTTCTTACCTGCATTAATTATTATACCTGTATTAATTACAGGTAGTGATTACAGGTAACACCAGTCGTTCATTCAATATTGATATCCTGTAATACAATCAGCCTGACATGCCCATGTGTCTCCGAGTTATTATTTTTCAGTCCTTGACATGTAGCATTGTGACATTATGTAAAAGATCTCCGGGTGTATTTGTTTATTTATTACGAATTTAGTGTCTTTTAACAGAGTTTTAGAGTTGACACATATATGATGAACTGATGCAATACAACATAACAGCTGTTAATAGTTTTTATGATAGACATTTATAAAAGTCAGTAACCTTAAAAAGTTTGTAAAGATGGGGCCACTCATTGAATGCAGGAGCAAACAAGTTTAAAGAGTACTCTCTTTCTCTCTCTCTCTCTTTTTTGTTTAACTTTCAATGTTTATTTAAATTCGTTCATTTTCGTAGATGATAATTTTTTTATAAATTCTAAATTAATTTTTTTTATAAATTCTAAATTAAATCAATCACCATCACAAATGCTTACCTCCTTGTTTGCCAAGAGCGGGGTTGACCTTGACCTGCTGTTCCATTTTCGGATGAAGAAACGTGTCTGCATCCTCACCAAACATATCGTAGAGTTGATTTTGATACCATTGTAATTCTCCGGCGCTCGGCTTCTGCCAATTCTTCTTGCTCTCCTTAAGGTTTAGGTTGGAGGGAGTTCTTGACATTGGTGGGAGCGTGGCCTGAAATCCTCCGCCCAATTTCCCCGTACCTGTCGTCTTGGCGACATTGTGTCCGCCTGACGGTTGGTCGCTAGTGGCAGCAGACTTGGCATTCTTTTTCTTCTCAGACTGAGTGGCTTTCCGATCTTCTTCTACAAAATAAGAGAGGGAAAATTTTGATAAAAAATTTACTTTAATTAATCCCTAAACATGTGAAAATAAACAATACCAAATTGCAGTTACTATACTTACGCAGGTCAAAAGTTTTGCAATTTAAACTAAAAATGAGAATATTTGAAGTTTTAGCAGTTTTTATAATTTTAAATTTTTGTTATCTGATTTTAAGGGTACTCCGTATTTGCACATTACAGAGTTATCTGACCTTGCGGGTAGGTATTAATTATGATGTAATGTGTTTGCGAGCTTAACATCATGCGTTTCGGTGAAAACGACGTGAATTGCGTTCACAAAATAATGACCTAACAATTGGATACTTACCCGCAGGGGAGCTAACTCTGTAATATGCAAAGATGGAAATAACAGTTTCTATTTCAAAATTTGTAAAAACATAAAATATAAACATTCATTTTCAACCTAAAAATAATGGAAATCTAATGACCAAGCAAAAACAAAATGACTTACAATCTTTTGTAAATGTCATTTTTTCTTTGGAAAAATATCCTTTTTTCTCTGATTGGACACCATGCAGTAAGCAAACCAATGGTGTACCAAAGAGGTAACATGTAACAAAAAATAGGATGTTTTCAAAAGATTGCAAGCCATTTTCATGAAATACTAGTAAATGGATGCAATATTTGTTTTAATTATTGAAAGTTTGGTTTAATAAAAAAGACAATTTATAAGTAAATGGGATATTCCAAAGTACTGAATAATACCCTTTCCCTCCCCCCCCCCCCCCCCCCCCCCCGTCTCCTGCAAACCAAATAGCTTATTGTTTCATGAATATACATCTATTATTGAAACTGATATCGCCTATCAGTAATTTTATAGCTCTGGATATTCAATCGCAACCCATTATGACATATCTAGTATTAAGGTATTAATATATAAAATATATTTGTATCTAGACAGCTGGTGTTTAGCATAACCATCTATAGACCTAAGTCTTACAGCTATAACGCCAACTAAACCCATATCCACAAAACACACAACGTTGGCATGAATGAAAAGGTGAAAATCAAAGAAATTTCCTCAATGACAAATTATAACCTCACCGAGAACTTTAAACACGTTTAAGACACTTGCCGTTGAAGAAACAGACAGTTTAAATCTAAAACGGAACAGCAACCAATAAAACATTTTTATTTCCAAACATTGAAGAGTGAGAAGTGTGTTGGGTTATAAACAGCCATCATATTGCCAGAACGTCACCCACCATCATCAATATGTTCCAAAACGCCAGGCAGTAGATTTCTCCCTCAGGCAGCCATCTTGTCGAATGTGTAATTTTCAGAAAACTAGGATACCGTGCGTGTGGAAATTAATTGCATTTTACCTACCATCAATGGCTTCCAAATGAGACCTAGAGGACGATTTTAACTTCAAACCAAACATGGTGGAACAGTCCAAATTTCTACGACGCCAAAATTCACCATCAAATTCCTCTATTGCTTCTTTAACACAGGGCCGAACCAAACAATATGTTCGCCATGGGATTAATTTAGCTAGCGCTACAGATTATCAATGGCTCCTTTTCATTTTTGATATTGCTTATTATAATCTAACTACAGAATTAAGTTTGATCCCGGGAGAGTTAGTGAATGCCATATAAAAAATAGTATGCCTGTTGGTTTTTTTGTTCTTAAAAAGAACTAACCATAGTACAGTAAATCTTCACACGGATTAGTACGCCTATGTTCCACCAAGAACAATCAGATTAGATTTGCATTGTACAATGGCATTATAGCCCTACAGTACGATTCTTATCCTGTAAACTTGTGAAATCCAAAGCTCTCAGGGCATTGTTGAACCTCGAGCTCTAATTTACACTTCTACTCAAGTGTCTAGGGAGCCTATGTAGTAGGTCGGAAAGCTTTTTTGGAATCCATAATTCTTTTTCTAAGCTCCAGAGGACGAGGGGCTAGTACCCTTGAGTTTCCAGTAACCAATCGCGAGAAATCTAATTAATAGGCATCAGTGGGAGACATCAAGCTTAGATCTAGGTCTAAAATAAAACACCATCTTGCAAAAGACGAAATAAAACCGCTGTCGTCTGCTAATATAATAAATTCAGTTTCATGTATATCCATTTCAAAGTTGAATGATGTACGGATATAGTCAACTATACCTGTAAAGATTATTCTTAAAACAACAGATCAAAGTCTTTAAAAAGAAATTTATGCCTGCATGTTGTGGATTTTGAGAGCATTTATTAACTTTCAGTTTTGAACAAAATAAAGTTTGAGTGAGACTTCAACATGACCTTGTATGACCTTGAAATCAACATCCATCCTGTGGTTATAATATGTTTAGTGTTTATACAAACTAATATAAACTAATGTAAATAAATTGATTTTATCCTTTACATTAACCTAAAATTGTCCAATATATTAATTTTCATATGGACAAACACGATAATTCAATGGCCATCCCAGGCTTGCTGATTAAATGTAGACTTGCTTGTTCGGGTTACGCGGGCAGTCGGTCCATCCATTAACTGCACATTGTATCTATGTGTATTGGACTATAGCAATCGAGATAGAGGCTCTTAACTTCAATGGTCAAATCTCCACCGGGACATCGTATTTGTCCTGTTCGTGTCGACCCAGTGTCACCGTCGCACGAAACAAAAACACGGAATTCAACAGAGAACCGACCACGAATTGTAACACTGCATTGTGGGATAGTCTCTAGAGACTCTGGTGCATTTCTAAACTAAATAATCATCTCGGAAAAATATTTATATAGAGCTACATCAAGCTTGTTCCCGTTGACATCTTCAAAGGTAGGACCCGACAGATAGAATACAAAATATACTCAGCTTCTGGTTTAAAACTCTGTCCAAAAAGCCCATTCCTATTTTTTTGCCAAAAGGGGCAGCAGTGGCATAGTGGTTGAGGTGTCACACATCCCAACACCAGCCCTTTACCTCCAGATTGCAGTAGCAAATGAGTCAATCTGATTAAATCTAGATCCTTATATTCTCATTTGAATCATGAGTGTCCCAAAATTTTATCACTATTCCGACCTTTTCATATGACTGAAGGAAAATGGTTAAGGTGTCCCACATTCTACCATTTATACCCATTAACAATCTGGACCTTTATGTGGCAAAAAGATGTCTAAAACTTTTGCATCTATAGCTCCCCCTCTCCACCCCTCCAACCACTGAGTCACAAAACTTTACCATCCTTTAGAATAAAATTGGGGTTAAAAATTCAATCATTATAAAAAAAACCACTTAAATAAGGAAAAAGTTAAAACCTTGTTGAAATTCCCTTTTTAATCCTTCAATAGAATACAAGATTCATTGTGATAAGTTTTTTAGTCCTGCCTTATAAATATTACACTTGTAGAGTTTCTGATCTTTTTAATATGGAAAACAAGAAAAAAAAACCATCGGAACTCTTCAAACAAAATGCAAATTGATGATCAAACGTGTTTGCATTTCTATGTGCTAAGTTTAAAATAAGCGATGCTTTACCTCATTCAACGATGTTTGAAATCAAAAGGGAAGATACAGTCATACGATTCTAACAATTTTTCTCTTCTGTTCTTGGCTCAAAGCCCCACATCAAAGCTTGAGGTTTGGAAAAAATCAATAGGATTGTAGATATCCATCTACTCGCAAGAGGTTTCTGGGAACGCTGGCAACAGGCACCACCGGCTTACACCGCCAAACGATCCACATCGTATATACACAACATCTTCGCCCTGTCGACCGGCAGGCGTGATGGATGCAGTTACAATTCCGTGTGGATTCCAAATATAATTTGATACTTACATCAGTAGTTTGTATTTACCTTGACATTTTGAAATGCGTTCTGATTCAGTGAAATGTTTGCTTAGTTGTGTATTATCGTGTAAACGACACAATAATTCTGATAGATTTTTCAGAGAAATTAGGGAGATAAAAACGATGACACTTACCTAACGATTCTTTACATTTTTTCTCGAGTGCTGCCTCCCGTGCGTTCTTCTTTGCTTTTTCACTCTCTCTTTTCTGAAAAGACAAAAAGAATGACCATATGTTAACCAAAGGACTATCTCTTGTAAACATATGTACATGGGTCCTTATATAAATACGAACCATTTTATAGACAACATGGGTCTGCCTAGTTTACGACAATATTTATATAATATAAGTATTTGGATAAAAGTGTCATTAGATCTATGAAGTTTTCCAACTGTTGAGGTGGGTAAATTCTTGGCCATATGTTTGATCTATAGCGATAAATATTCAAGCACATTGCTTATTCATTTTTAAAAATTCTTGCACTTGATCAAAAAAATATTTCTAAATTTCTTTTCATTTTAAAACTTCTACGCAGAAGTATAGCTTCCAATACAGACATGAACGAACAAAAGCATAGGCTCAATTTTAAACCACTACATAAATCTATTCATACACGTATGAATTTTTGAAAGTTTAAACTATAATCATTACGATAATTGCTCTATATTAAGTTTTGAGGAGATAATGATCCTAAAATTTTACAGTAAACCGAACCAGTCATTTAATTTGATCATAGACCCATAGAAAATGTCTTTACCGTATACCATCTAATAAACGCATAGAGCGTTTAAAAATAAAGAATATTGAGGGAGGCATTTAATGGAACCAAATGAAGACAATAATATTGCACAAACGTAAGCCACAAATCAATAAGGAAATGAAATAATCAAAAGAAGTTAAACATTCGTACTTTTTAATCTACATTCAATTCAAGGTAAGTGAACTTCGGACCTTGAAAACGGAGACTTGGGTGCTAATTGGGTCAAATACGGTTCTATAATCACACGGATATTTCTTTATTACCAAACAATTTTTGTTGTAGAGCGTACTTATGTGAGTTATTCATGATGTTCATGCTTCCATAACCTGCAATACGTTTACATTGAAACACGATAGTCCCTCAAATTTTCCGTGTAAGGCATCTCATCATCAAGCATAACTTATATTGTTAAGACTTAAAAGGAATGCGACCTTTCACCTTTGATCTTTGATCTATGATCCAGGTTGGTCCATTAATATTTTATTGTAGTAGTGCGGAGCGAGGAAGGAAAATACATATCTGATTTAACAGATACGCAAATAAACAAATAGCCAAACTTTAAAAGAATGTTCCAAATGGGAAGAAAAAGAGCTTGTCCCTTTTATGTCGGTCTTAAGTCAACACTTCAAAGACACTCGCAAACATTTTATAAAAATTTATGTCAAAACAACAATAAAGTTCTTGAATTTTAAAAATAATATTGCCATCTTTTATTTTTTATGTGGGTCAGTAATTGTTCTAGACTGTTGTAAATTTGGTATAAAACATGTGACGATCATTTTGTATTCCATCAAGAGTATGTGAGTAAAAGAGAGTATTGCCTATATAATGATAAAATTACAACAGCACAGACAAGCATGTTTCTTATCTCCTATGAACAAAATTACAACAGCAGAGACTTGTAAGATTCTCATCTCCTATGAAGAAAAATACAACAGCACAGACCAGTATGTTTCTTATCTCCTATTGACAAAATTACAACAGTACATACCAGTAAGTTTCTTATCTCCATGGCCAAAATTACAATAGCACAGACCAGTGTGTTTCTTATCTCCCATGGCCAAAATTACAACAGTACAGATCAGTGTGTTTCTTATCTCCTATGAACAAAATTACAACAGCAAAGACCAGTATGTTTCTTATCTCCTATGGACAAAATTACAACAGCAAAGACCAGTATGTTTCTTATCTCATATGGACAAAATTACAACAGCATAGACCTGTTAGTTTATCATCTTCTCAACTTAGAAATAACAGTTTGATGTGGGTAATGACCCGAAAATGAAATTCTTAAAACTACAATGCCCTGAATATCAGGTGACGTTACAGACAGACTTTTTCTCAATTATTCATATTTTTGTCTGACAGTTTTAAACTTCCAAATCAACAATTTACAACAAAATATGAAAATGGATGAGAAATCCAAGAACTTTCCTTCTCTGGTTTCGAGTCGAATTTCACCATTTTCTAAATTTATGGTAAAACAATATAGTCGCCTGTCGGAATAGGGACAAATGTACAATTTATTGTAAAGAGAACTAAAAAATTTGACACAAGCCAGCCCAGCGCATCTCGAGTTTCCATGGAAATAAATGTAGCAGAAGCTTTGGTCTGGAATCCTCCCAGCTTCGTCATATATCATATAGCTGTCGACAAAACCCCAGAAATCTGACAAAAATCTACTGGGCTTTGTTGTAAGGGAAACAATTTGTATATTGGTTCTATCATGGATAAACATAAAATATTTTTGTCAAGAAGAAAATTTTTAGAATTTTTTTTGCAAACAATGGTATTACCTACTTTAAAATATATAAACAACAAAATTTATTCATGATCTGATTTACCAGCGAGAGATTAAGATTCCTGACTGTGATAAAAATTTATATATAATATACCAGTATTAAGTTTTTACTTATGAATGCATGTTTCCTATTTCAAGATAATTCATTATAAATGAGCACTTTAATTAGCGGTGCATCCATATCTAAGTTTTTTTTTCTATTCTAATATTTTGTTTTTTGTTGATTTAAAAAAAAAAAAACCCAAAAAAAACTGAAAATACACACGAAATATGTAACAGGATGGTTGTCATGGCAAGCCTGACGGTGAAATACTAAAAATATTTCCTATGATTCTGACTATCATTAAACAAAAAATAGCAGTAGTATTCAATACATTTTAGCTTTTGTTGAATCATATTAACAAACTCAAATAAAACAGGAATAAAACTCCATTCTATCAATACAGAAAACCATTGATTTCCCTGAAGTTCGACCCGGCCCCTCCTTAGGCCTCGGACGATGGTTGCCACATTAAAGCTACTTTGATTAATTCGTCCAAGCTTTGCACCATTTTCTTCCAATAAAGTATCCCATTGATTTGTCCTGGTTATAATAGCCTTCATTATATATAACCGGTTTAATGTTTTTTCCATCGTCGATAGCAACCGTGGTGCTGTACTATCTGCATCCAATATGGCCACTGGCGTCAAAAACTGAAATTGCTATCCGATATCTCGTCTAGGTTGTAGACATAGCCTTTTACATATACATTATCTACTTAGCGGCTGTGATGGAAATTTTAAAGTTACATTGAAAAAGAAATTAAAAATTTCACATCTAAATAACTTCAATTTTCTAGTTCCGATTTTCTATCAATAAAACTGTCATCGATTACACATAAAAATGTTAGATATTGTACCAAAGATTTTTTGGGGAAAAAAATCAATTGAAAAAAAAAAAAAAAATTCTGTAATGGAGTCTTTTCTGTGACTGAATGGAATGAATTTTGAAAACTCTTGTATATAATCCTCTTTTATTTTGTTAATTTATTAATTTATTCAAGCAAAATTTTTTTGTGTTTTTTTTTTTGTGTGGTGGAGTAGCAAACATGACAGGAATATTTACAAAACCAATTAATCACATTATCAGTGTTTTCCCTGTAACTGCCTCATTTGGATGGCTTTGAAATACAATATTTTAATGACAAATTTCTCTCTGAACTACCGAACAACTTAATTCTAATGTACAAGCACATGTAATTATCACCAGTGAAGGTCTAGGTACAAAACTCCATCTTTTGTGTATATCAAATTCATGTGCAAAGGGACATTTTTTATCAACTTGGAGATTTATCAACTACACTCGCTGCAAATTACGTAATAACGTCTGAACTTGGGGAGTGATGGCGAGCTTGATGATTAAACTTGCTTATGGTTCAACAGAAATTTTTGCCTGAATAAGCAAATAATTTTCAAATACATGATTAAGCAGATATCACAGAATGTACGAGTACAACATGCAATTTTCGTTGTGTAACAATTCTTTTTTTTTCTGGGATGGATATAGAACTACCTATAAAAAATTTGATTGTTATATATATATTGCTCTATTAACTAGCCATGGCTATATATCCACGAAATTGATTTGAAAGCTCTTAACCACGAAAGAAAGCATCCCCAAATATTTCCTGTTATACAGTATGGATACACCCCTGAAGTTTCACAATGGATTGGATGGTCTAGTCTTTGATTTGGAAGAGCTCAAATGTGTCTTCAGGGGCGAATAAGTTAACTTTATGACAGAAAGGGAACTTGATGGTGGTCAAATGGTCACTGACGCCATCTTCAAACAGAAACGATCTAGTGATTAATGTGATGAACATTCTACAGCTAACCCTACACAACTAGGTATATGTTCCAGTTTTATCCTCACTTACAACTAGTTGCCTGGTAATGACTAGGTTGGTGGGGTTTTTCCGGGAACTTCAGCTTTCCTGAACAACCAATATCTCATAAAAAGACCATATCTAATTACTCATTCACCCATCAAATTGCAAAATGGACTATTCCAGACTTTGTATTAAAAGAACCTAAATGTATTCACAAATAATCCAAACTAAATCTAGAAAATATTTATGTCTTTACGGATTAGAATTTATTTATAATTGAACCTGTTACTTATATATGTCCGTACTTGTAGAAAATGGCTACATGGGCTTGGTCAAATTTTCAGCACACAATTCTCCTCTAATTTCTTGTAAAAACGTATGATCTAACATTCTGGTGTGTGAACTTTTAAATTGAATGTTTTACTAGAAGATCTTTGTGTGAGACAGACCACATTCTATAGAATCTACTTATCCCTTCTGTCATTACACCCAGAAGGTTCCCTACCACAAAAGGCAGATTTAGTTCTATCCTGTAGCTTTAATTCACAAGTTTGTTGTAATTTACCAAGACATGGTAAGATAATGGTGATTACTCGGGGACAGAGCACGACATTTATAACTGGATTTCACCGGATCATAGCGTGTCAAGACTTATTTGACTACAATTTAGTATTACCCACTTGTGATTTGGCTTTGACAATCCAAAATATAAATACAGAAATTTCAATTGAAATATTTATTTACAGATAAATATTAGCCATGTCCATAATATACCATACTATTTTCTCACAAATCCCATCATGTTGCATCCAGTTAAAGTTTCATATGATGGTGAGGGCAAAACCTGTATCTTACAGACAATTTTCGCTTCAATAACTTTAGGTACTTTCGTTCTGATAATGTATTATACAATCAGTAATAACATGATTTTTGACGTCTTTTCTGCATAGAGGACAGAAGTTAAAATGTCCTGACATATTACCACAAGCCCTAGGCCTCAACCTCTGGGTCGTGAGTTTGAATACCTGATGTGGGGAACTCGTCAGTACTCAGACCACAGGTTAGTGGTTTTTCTTGAGGTACTCAGGCTATCCTCCACATTCTATACCAGTGACACATCCGTGAATTATGGATGTTAATAGAAAGCTTAAACCAAAACCAAAAGTATCCAGCATGAAAATTGACAGAATATGATAAGCATTAGAAATATTACCACCAATAAAATTATGATCACTGCTAAAGCAAGATGGTCACTAAAACATCTTAGTTTACAGCAATTTTAGAGCACGTTTACAGCCATGGTATAGTTCCCAGCACATTTACAGCAATTTTACAGTAAGTTTTACAGCAATTCCTTCCAATTTCAAAATATCTAGAATTCATGTTTCGCTGACGAAAAAAGATTTCATCAAACCATCCCCAGTAGAATCTTCCATTGCAACAATTTATAGGCCCCTTCACTTGTATTGTACTATCTTTCCACGACGTGATCAAGATATTTCGCGAAAAAATAAACTGGGGTATTTTTATAAATTTCCAACAAATACTCTCGGTGCTAATAATATCTTTGTGTAAGTATTATTTTCTGACATTGAATACCTACAATCCTACAGTTTATGACAGGGTTCTGGGCTTTATGACATAAATATGTCATGTACAATTGTTATAACTTTGCGATGATTTTCCCTAGAAGTATTGACTTATTCACAGATTCAGAAATTTACAACCTACGATTTACTTTTATAATATCCCCCGCAGGTGGTGTTAGTTGAAATTATATCTTAAGACACTAAATATAGGTACAGTATCAAGAAATCCAAGAACTTCAATTGTAAGCAGCTGAAAATTATATGCATGCTTTTACAGCTAAAATGAAGAACAGAAATATCTTTTTATCTCATTTGCTTGAATTCAGTTCCTTTTTTCATCTTTTTCTTTTTTAAATTCTCTATGGTTTACTTCAAGTGTTAATATTTTGTACTCGTAATGACATTTTTACTGCTTCTAAATATGAATGACTAAAATGTTTCTGGTTTTGACTTCTGTCCTGAAATATTGGATTCAATATAGGTAGAATCCTATGAATATTCATGACTCATGGTCTCGATCAATATGCAAATCTACGAAGAGAATCGTTTCCCTGTGAATTTTATCAAAATTTGCTACAAGTCTTATGAAAATTGTAACTACATGTAGGTCAATCAAGGAAGCGCCAGTTCTTGCTGGTTGTCATAAAGAAGACCCACCTAAAATGGTCGTTCTTTATACCCAAAGGGGCCTGAAACTTGATACCCAAACACAGACATCTTGTGATAGTATATGTCATTCACCTACCATTTAACCACTGTGACCCAGAGGTGGAGGGCTAGTGGTAGAATGTCAGACACCTTAACCACTCGGTCATTGTGACCCAGAGGTGGAGGGCTAGTGGCAGAATCTCAGACACCTTAACCACTCAGTCATTGTGACCCAGAGGTGGAGGGCTAGTGGTAGAATGTCAGACACCTTAACCACTCAGTCATTGTGACCCAGAGATGGAGGACTAGTGGTAGAATGTTTGACACCTTAACCACTCAGTCATTGTGACCCAGAGGTGGAGGCTAGTGGTAGAATGTTTGACACCTTAACCACTCAGTCATTGTGACCCAGAGGTGGAGGGCTAGTGGTAGAATGTCTGACACCTTAACCACTCAGTCACTGTGACCCAGAGGTGGAGGACTAGTGGTAGAATGTTTGACACCTTAACCACTCAGTCATTGTGACCCAGAGGTGGAAGGCTAGTGGTAGAATGTCTGACACCTTAACCACTCAGTCATTGTGACCCAGAGGTGGAGGGCTAGTGGTAGAATGTCTGACACCTTAACCACTAAGCAACTGTGATCCCAACAGGGATGGCTTGTGGTAGAATGTCTGACATCTTAACCACACAGCCACTGTGACTCAGAGGTGGAGGGCTAGTGGTAGAATGTCAGACACCATAACCACTCAGCCACTGTGACCCAGAGGTGGAGGCTAGTGGTAGAATGTCTGACACCTTAACCACTCAGTCACTGTGACCCAGAGGTGGAGGGCTAGTGGTAGAATGTCTGACACCTTAACCACTCAGTCACTGTGACCCAGAGGTGGAGGCTAGTGGTAGAATGTCTGACACCTTAACCACTCAGTCACTGTGACCCAGAGGTGGAGGCTAGTGGTAGAATGTCTGACACCTTAACCACTCAGTCACTGTGAACCAGAGGTGGAGGGCTAGTGGCAGAATCTCAGACACCTTAAACACTCAGCCACTGTGACCCCAACATGGAGGGCTAGTGGTAGAATGTCTGACACCTTAACCACTCAGCCACTGGGATCCAGAGGTAGAGGGCTGAGTAGAGGATAGCAGTAGAAACCAGATATATCAATCACTCAACCACTGAAACCTAGAGGTGAAGGGCTAATGGACAAAAGTCGGTCTTATATCACTCAACCACAGAGGTCCTGAGGTAACAGGATGGAGGGCTAATAAAGGTCAGACACAGTAACCACTAGGCCACTGTTCTCTGGCTTTAAAGAGTATATACCATGCTAACAGGATCTACAGCTGTGGGAAATTTTACAAATTTAATTTTTTATTGTATCTAATCTCACTAATCTTCTTCTGATAGAGAATTTACTAAAGTCGAATAAAGAATTGAAGTTTTTAAATTTCAGAGAGATAATTATGAACTTAAAAATCTATTCACGACTAACCTTATTTTTTTTTCCGCTGTTCATAAACAAAAGATTCCAAATTCCAAACTCCAAATTTTAAATTTTGTATACAATAGCTGTACACAGCTAAATTTGAGATTAAAAAAAAGATTTTTTAGGACATTGCATGGCTATAGAGTAGAATCTCTTTATATTTCTTAAAGTAGCTACATGTATAAAGCTTTTGTTGTATCCAAACCCGACGCTTCTTGAATTACCTAAAGACAAAAGCTACACAACAAACTCTGCTGAACTCAATGTAGTCCTACAGTAACTTGACTAAATATAAACAATAAATTTCTCAAGCCATTGTGTAAATGTTTTGAGTAATTTGTTAGTCAAACAAATTTACTGTATCTTGCTCATAACATACATACCAGCATTTTGAACGCAATATATCCACCATTTACAGGTTTTATTTTCCAATACCGACCCGAAAAATTGCTCTATAATGGCAGCTATAAGCGTTGTTCAACCAGAAAAGTGGAATCGTCTAGAGATCTCCATACTCAATTTCTGTCAGGATATTTTTACATAATGGCGGTACCATCTCTCCCGATCTTACCTTATAATGCCTGGAAACCAGCCATTAGCATATATATCTTTCAATAAAATCTCTCTCTAATTAAATTGTGTGAACTATATTCTTTTGTTATTTGCCAAAATTGGAAGTCCTTTTTTACTTCAATTGTACATGTACTGTATGAATATTCATTATGGAGATAGGTTTTTGTACTCAACAATACATTATATTATAGAAGAAGCAAGTTTGCACATGTGCATTATGGAATTTTTAAGCACGTCAAAAATTCAATCAATGAATTTTTTAAAAACTTTCCACAGCCACACAGTCAATATCAAGCCTTTATTATTTTTTTTTTTCATTTTCATCATGTAACTTCTAAAACTGATTTAAAAAGAGTGTATTAACAATTTTTTAATACAATGTACTGTTATTTGTTCCGATGTAAAATGCATTTTACCTAGACCAAACTGCCGGTACATATTGTATAGATATACATTATTAATCATAATTATATTGTCCATCCAATTTATTATAAAATATTCCATATTTAATGTAAAATCTTTTTTATTATATTCTAAACTAGCTTCTAATATTAATTACTGCAAAAAGTAACCAGTTCTGTTCGAAGAAAAGCAAAAGGACAGTACTATAATTCATTAATTACTTAATAGTAATATAATTATCTTGAGGCCATGCATATTAATATCGGATTTCTGTGTATTTATTGATTTATCAGCATCATCATTGCCTTTTGGACTCGTATTGATTTAATCATATCCAACCTGATACATAGAACTAACATTATTACACATTTCTTAATGAAACCTATTTCTCCCCCAAACAAATATATTTTCATAACATCATGTGTACGCTTCGGTCTGTTTACGTTTCGAGTGGGTGTAGGGAAATTCAATTCTCCAGTCATCGTAGTCGCCAGCATCCTACTAGATCTGTCACTGAGCCACAAGCACAACTACCAACAGTTTATGCCGGAGAATAATTCTGTCCCTGAGGTATAAGGAACAATAATGGTATCCGAGAATATGGTGTACCAGTCCTCGGTAGGGCAGTCGGGAATACATTGGACGGACTTATCAATATGGTTATTGACAGACTTGTACACCATGGCCGATGCCTAAATGGAGGCTTGATTTAAGAGAGACAGATCCAAACCGGCGTATATCCAGTGAAACATGTACAGAACCAAGCGGCCTGGACACCATACTGATGAATAAATGATATGGAGCACTTGGTCAAATATGGCCGTTGGTGCCATCATGGAAAGACGACTACATGCGCCACTACAAAAAAGCATTTGGTCAAACATGGCCGTTGGTGCTATCATGATGGAAGGCCAGAAAGAATGACGACAACATGCACCACTACAAACTGTTTATATGTGTGTCGTCTGCTCAAAAACGTAGCACTCAAATCCAAGACAGTAAAATCCTTCCATTTCGGTTTGGTTTGGATTTGAATACAATCAAATTGAATAATTCATGAAATTATGCATATGAATAGTTGAATTAAATCATCTGAATAGTTGAATTAAAATTATTCAAAGACATTCCATGGACACAATGAATTTTAACATATAAACCGACACTCACACCGCATTTTCGCATCATATCAATATCCCAAAAGTATTCATTTTTATGATTATGTCAATACAATAAGTTGAAGAAATTCTTAATAACTTGTTTGATTTTAATTGCTGACCGAAGAAATCAACATTTTCTGACATTATTAAAGTTTGAAATTGTTTAGTTTCACTTCCTACAAACTGTGGTAGACAATTAGACTTCGCAAGGGCCTGAAATTCACCCGATAAATAAACCAATATATCAACTTAATTCCAAGGTAAATTTTTGCATAAATATTAAAAAATATTTGATATAGATTTAATCTCAAATTACCTAAAAACTTTAAATTCTTCAAAAGAGCCCAAACAATGAGTATACATGTATCAATGCAACATCTTCCTCTTCGAGCCTTAACAAAACGAGTAATTTTCCCCGACTAATGATACACTGAAGCTTAGTATGACAGGATATCCCTGCTAGTTGACTCCATTAGGACGCTTTTTAGGCAGCATGGTCTTGTTCCATACTTGTAGTTGCTAAGCAACACTGGAAAACTGATTTCAAATGGTGCTAGAGTATAAACATAGGAATCTAAGCGCCAAAGGAAACCAGGGCTCCAGTTATACGAGGCTCTCTTCCAGGATGTCCAGGGCTCCAGTTATACGAGCTCGAGGCTCTCTTCTAGGACGTCCAGGGCTCCAGTTATACAAGGCTTTCTTCCAGGACATCCAGGGCTCCAGTTATACAAGGCTCTCTTCCAGGACGTCCAGGGCTCCAGTTATACAAGGCTCTCTTCTAGGACGTTCAGGGCTCCAGTTATACAAGGCTCTCTTCTAGGACGTCCAGGGTTCCAGTTATACGAGGCTCTCTTCTAGGACGTCCAGGGCTCCAGTTATAGAAGGCTCTCTTCCAGGACGTCCAGGGCTCCAGTTATACAAGGCTCTCTTCCAGGACGTCCATTATGACTGCAACACCACCACTCGCAGTAAAGTTCAAAGCACTCAAGCTTTTATACATTTTATTTTTAATATATTCTGAAACATCATCTTTTACCTAGCATTTAAATGCAGCAATAAATTATGAACTCCTATCATACATTAAATGCTCAGGATGTGTTTTTAATACCATGACTTATATTGAATAAGAGAATTTTTTTTTCAATTTAACTAAAATTACATATGGTTCAGATGATAAATCCAATTACAATATTGATATCCTGGATATGTAAGCTTACACTTAAACTACTGATTGAGAATAATATTGGTGATAAAATTCATATACACAGGGGACTGCTGTCATGGTGATTTGACTCCTGGTCTAATATAGACACAGGGGACTGTTGTCATGGTGATATAATTCCTGGTCTATATATAGACACAGGGGACTGTTGTAATGGTAATCTTACTCCTGGTCTATATATAGACACAGAGGACTGTTGTCATGGTGATAAAACTTTTGGTTTATAAATAGACACAGGGGGACTGTTGTCATAGTGATAAAACTCCTGGTCTAAATATACACAGGGGACTGTTGTCATTGTGATTAAACTCCTGGTCTATATATAGACACAGGGGTCTGTTGTCATGGTGATATATAACTCTTTGTCAATTCATAAACACAGGGTTCTGTTATCATGGTGAAGTAACTCCTGGTTTTATATAGACACAGAGGACTGCTGTCGTGGTGATATTTATAATATTTATAAAGGAATAATTCCTTTTATGGTAATTTTGTATTAATGAATAGTCATAGTGAACTTCAAGACCCCTATTCCAAAAAAAAAAACCCACATCACCAAAATATGATTAATATTTTTCAATTATTGTTTTAAACAAATAAATTAGATGCTGTAAATTTACAAGTAACAATTTCTGGGTTTGTCTCTAAGATACAAAGTCAAAAATAGGACATCTGTCTTGGATTAATATGGAGAATAATGCAGTGAGATGTATGGTAAAATTTCCATAAGATAGTCAATTGATGATAATACTGATACAAACGACGGTTAAGATGTGCTATATATAGCATCAATGATAGATATTTAGCAAGTAACAGCTGTTTCAATCTAGAGTATGAAATTTGATTTACATGGTAATTTATGTTTACTAGGGATACATGTGTAATATTATATATACCCAATGTACATGATTGTCAGGGTAAACAACTTCTGTATGTCACAGTATTTCAAATGTATAACCTAGCACACAGGAGGAGAATATCATGAAATTCAAATTCTGGTTGCACTTTATAAATAGAAATTAGGGTATGTGTGTAAGTTATAAATAGAAATGCATGAGAATTTGCATGTGCATATTACACAAATAGAAATATGTATGCTATAAATAGAAATATGCATGTGTGTAGATAGATAATTAACTGGGATATTCAGCCAAGTACTGGTAACAGATACACACAGATACAATTTGAACAGCACATGCACATACTCACAGCCATATATTTACACATTACACATAATTTATTCCAGAAAATATCTGATACTTTAAACACAGAATTCTGCACAGAAACAGTATTATAAGACAGAAGCACATGCTATACCTTATAAGGCACATATATAACTGGAAGTTTCTCTCCCTACATAAGACATATACCTGTTGCTGGGCGAGAGACGTTGCTATCATTTTGACCAATCTTAAGACTCCTGGCAGCCAGTTTTCTTGGAAATCATGGGTAGCAACATCAATAAGCTCGACGACGACTTAAGACATTATTTAAGAATCAGCAGCATCAACTTTCCATCCGAGTGTCTACATGTCACAAATAAACGTTGAGAGTCATGCAACAATAGTTGTATTATCACGGTACGACAATGACTTGCCGTTAACTACTGGCCAGCCATGCAGAGAGTTCTGTTACTGCTGAGGCTTCAAGCTGCTGTTGTTGTCGACACAACGCCTTGCCAATATTGGAAATAAAACTACAATCCTGCCTCAACTGGGTCACCTATAAACTGGAGCTGACACACAAGAAATGTCCGTAATCCCGAAAATCAACAATATCACAGAGGTGTCGAAATCTGCAGATGTTTTTGCCACATTACTGCTTAACGAACACAAGCCACAAGCATATTGGTTTTTTAATGCAATATGTCTTATACATAAGTATCTGTGCTTCGACACAGCTTCCTTGGAATAAATGAGTTCGGAGGAGTAAAAGTTGACAAGATATATAGATTCCTACAGACGACCAGATAAACAGTACAATCAATGATGTCTTAAGCTCGACACATGCTGAAGTACAAAACTCGTCAAGAAGAGCGAGAGATGACAACTCGAGGCGGCGTCCACAGTCTCTGTCATACAATCAACACAAGGTATAACGTACAATTAATTCTCCATTACCATCCTCCAGGCCCAATCAACTAAGCAAGCACCAGGACACATTAGATAAATAAATTAGGATAGGTTCCTTGGCCGCGTGTGTTGTGAAAGAAATCTATCTGCTGATTAGCTTCAAGGATTCCTTACAGATCAAGAACAAGTAGTAATATATGTACATCTATATATATGTTTTTACAGTGATGCTTCTCGAGAATGGGAATCAAAAGACAACCGAGTGGTGACAAAAATACACCTGATGTTTGTCCAAGCTGTACAATAATAAAGTCCGTTTGACCCGTGTATTCACATTTATATAAGGTCACTACAGTAAAGGTGTCCGTGTCCTCAGAGGTGGATCATCTACGGCCACTCAGTGTCCAGCTCTGGTCAGTTTTATGTGATAATTACAGGCCCGAGACCTCGTAAAACCCACAGTGAGGACAATAAACGATGTCAGGTTCTTCGAGTCTCCGGCGATTCTAATTAGATCACAATACTGACCGCTGTCTTATTGTTTTGCCATTATCGATATAATAAGTTATCAGATTGGGGCTTTATGAAGCTTGGATATTGAATTGGTGGTATAGGGTCGGTATCGTACACGAAAAACAAATACCTGGTCTGTCGATATCCCCTGATCTATAATCAGAACAATAGACCTAATAGCACAGCTTTAGGTAGACACAGCACTACAAAAGGACAGGCAGGTTTTAGCTAGTCATTGTTCTGATAGATATCTATTGTTTTTGTCATTTCAATAAGTGCACACTAGCAACAAGGGCAGACAATTCAAAAATGTACACCGGTAATAATAAATTATTGTTAAATGATTAAGAAAAGGTAAATTTTCCATTTTACCAGTTAACATATACTTGATTTGAACTTAAACTGTTACAATGTATTTTTTAAAATAATGAATTTGTTTTAATTGTATTTTAATTCCATTTTATTCCATTTTGAGGGGTTTATTGCAGATATTTTTTATGGCTTTTATTTTAATTTCTAATGTAGATGTAGACTATGTACATGTATTGTACTATATATATCTTGTACTTTTTTCTCATTTTTTTTTTAAAGTTATTTTCAAATTTATTTCTATAATGAGAAATTATCACACAAACTATTTTTTGGGGAGTCATAAATGAATGAAATTTTGTTCTCTCTTAATTAATTAATTACTTTAATTAAACAAGCTGTACTACCCATTTATAATTAGGGGTTTAAGTATAACAGGGTTGACTTTCACTTCAGTCCTAAAGAGAAGCCATCTTTAAAAAAAAAAAAAAAAAAATGTGTTTTTTTGATAAATACACAAATAAGGAAACAATACCATCGTGTTTCATATTCACGCTCTAATAATGGCGAATATACCACAAAAAAGGAATTGTGAAAATAAATACACAAGAAGAAGAGTGATTCTGTGAGTGTCCTCAGAGGGAAGTATCTGCCAGGAACTACTACAATAATCAATAGACAACATTACAGATCTCTGCTCTCCCCACAGTCGCACAGTGATACCAAATACATCTCGCTTTCACCAACCCAACACATTACTTTAACAAGCTTATACAGTCAACCTCCCCATAGTTCCTCGATGAAATCAGGCTTGGTTGGTGAAAGAAACAAGTACTCACTATGACCATTATGTATTTTATAGCTATCTATGAAAAAAAGCCAATGAACGCATTTACAGAATCAGATTAACGATGGCCTGCCCGCCTCAGCGGCTACAGAGCCTGACGATGGATAGTATGATGGGAAAAAAAACTACACACTGGCACTCCTCTGGGGAAGAAAGCAAACCTAGTTCCAACTAGTATCCATCACATATGTCTAAATTACGTTTATCCGATAGTAGAGTAGTCGAAAAAAACCATGAAAATACTTGTTTTAAATTATGTCTGCTGGTACCAAATCGTTTCGGTAGGTTCTATAAATATTTTTTTTGCTTTGCAATGGTGTCAAACTTTTTTATTATTAAAATTTTATTTTAGTGTATTTTTGCATAAAGAACATAATTATCATAATACATTATGATTGCAGGATGAATCTACAAATTTGGTCATCTAATTAACATATTCATAGGCTATCAATTTTGCATATTCATGTCATGAACTTTGCATATTCAAATTGCATCACTGTGTATGCAAATATATTGTAAAATTCGACATAATATTATCTTTATTATGTCTTATATACCTGCACTATTTTAAATCTTCTGAGTAGAGAAAATTTAAAATTCAATTTTAAAAGTATCAGACTTTTATATTTTTAAAGTCATTGAATTTTTTTAAATTTTTTTTTTGAAAAAGAATGCTAGCTGTCACGATTCCCAATTTGATGAAATCTTAATCCATTATTATTCTTCATCATAATTCTATAAAACATTTAAGCTCAATAACCTTGAATTAAAGAATACAAAATCCCTTTGGTCTAAACTCGCTGAACAAATCGTCATGAGAATGTATCTGACAATTGATCTGTATAAAATTTCTCCTTACAAGAGATCTGAATCAAATATTAGATAAATTGAGAGTTGTAAAGAATACAGTGAAGGTGGCGGATATTTCTCTAGTTTTTGATCGCAATATATCATTGTATGATCGTCGAATGTCTTTAGTGACATCCAAACTGGTGAATGTTGGGGAAGACTCTGAATCTGTGATGTTTAATACTCAAACCATGTAACTGCGATCTCTTTCCGACCATTATCAATATCAAGTGATCTCAGAGAAATTTTATGAAGGCATTAAAATGTCGAAATAACCAGCTTTTTAGGGCAGAAAAAACATTGATTTTTAAAACCAAGGACAAATATAGAGAATTCCAGGCACAATGTCATCTAACGTAACTACACACTTAAAAGTTTAAGGTGATCTTAACTGTAGGCTTCATGCATTTAGGTTTTTCCACTCAAAATGATACATGAACGCATTAAAATTGCCGTAATCTAAAGAAGTGCCGATTTATATATAGCTTCCTGCGATGAACAGTTATGAAGCAGGCAAATTGGTTGCTGCATCATATTTAAGTACACTTGCAACAGAACATCAGAATCCATTTCGCTTTTAAACACTCGAAATTGACAAGAATTTCTCTGTCATAAAAGGTACAAATTGACCTTAAATTCATATGACATACCAAATATATTTCACCTTATGTGAGATGAAACCTAATACTATTGTTCATATCGTTACATAATTGACATTTTGACACAGTTCCCAAATGACCTTGACAATGAAAAGGTGAATAAATTTAAAAAAAATTTCAAAATGCATGAGATATTGAATTGCAAAATGATCAAACATTTTCCCATGAAACAATGCATTATTTGCATACTGTACAAAAGATCTCCTTTCCTTGAGAGATCATGGATCTCTTTTCCTAGAGAACATGGGTTTAATTACAAACACCAAGATAAAAGAGTGACACAGCATTTACATGAACAAAAACCTCAAGGTCATCAACAAAAGCCAAGGTCAATCTCTCAACAAAAATGTGGACATAAATACAATACATATCAAATTCAGTGGAGATATATTTTTCTGCAGTTTTGTTATGATGTTTCCTCCCTTGAAGTTATGCAGACAGTGCAACGTATTTTACATATTAGTGCAGCGGTAACTCTTCATTTCCAGATGATCAACTCTCCACAAGAGCACTGATTTCAAATGGTGCTAGAGCCCTTTATATACTAAATCTACCCACCACTTGAAACCAGCCCCCTGGGGAGAAGTATGTACATGGTTCAACCTCCAACCAGAAATCTAAAAAAAATCTCAAATTCAACATGACAAACATTGAAATTCATGCCCATAAAATGTACCATGGTAACAATAAATCATTTTTAAAACATTTTTTTTTATCAGAAACAATTTAACTCTCTATGGTAACTTTCAATTGAAATAATAACCAATAAACTTCCTATGGTCTCCATGACAATGACTGAGCTTTTCCATGGTAACCATCTCCATAACGACAATTGGATTTTCCATGGTAACAATCTCCTCAAAAACCATTAAAATTTCCATGGTAATGATCTCCTTGACAACCATTAAATTTTTCAAAGTAACAATCATCCATAAATATCATTGAATTTTTCATGGAAACAATTTCCATGCCAACTGTTGAACTTTTCGTGGTAAAAATTTCCATGACAACAACTGAACAACATTATCAAACCTGATTTCAAATGCAATTCCATGCTGATTTTGATTCCCACAGGTTTCCACAGAAATTGTCAATCTATGCACACCAAAATTCTACACTGAAATAAATCAGTAAAAAGTATGTTTCTTTTTCTGTGACCAAGATTAACGGTCCTTTGTGCAACATTTGTCATATCCTGTTTAAGCATCGGATTACTAAACCGCTTCCCTATGCGTTCCATATTAAGTCATGAAATCTCTTCTTCTTTTTTTTTCCGGAATTACATGTAGACACGTACTTCACATTTCAAAGCCAATGACCTGTTTGAGTTCATGTAAACTCTGAGCATAAAACAAAAACTCCGAACTTAAATGACAGACAGTGAATAACAGTTTCCAATATGTTCATAAAATATGCAAACATAGAATAAACTTCTTGCATGTTGACAGTGCAAATCAAATTTTTTATTTTCTGTTTTTTTTTATCAATTCAATTGCTAATTTTGCAAGCAAGGCATGTTCCTTGTGACTACCGCTCTATAATCCAACTAGTCATTGGTACATTAAACATTCATGACGTGTGCAAGTATTTTTCTACAATGGAGCTTCCAAGAACAGTTAAGTGCCCAATACCAAATTCACAGCAAAAACAGAACATGAAAAAATTGTAGGACAAGGCAAGCTTTTACTATAGGAGAAAAAAAAATTAGACTAAAACATTAACTAAAGCTAAGAACTTTCTGAAGGGAATTACTAACATATATTCAACTAGATGACATCAAAGTTAGTGATTTAATGAAATTTGGAGCATTTTGCCACCAGATTTTGTAACATTTGGAAGATTGTACCACATTGTACTTATTCTTGTATGAATTCAGATAATTTTACCACCTAATTCTTGAATGTTAAGAATTGTATTGCCTAATTCTGCATGTGTTGTACCTCTTAATTCTATAAATAGAAATTATGCAATGATGAGATACTTACTTAAATTTAATACTTTGGTTAAATTATAAACTTTATTTATTTTTACATCGATTACGAAACAAGTTATACAACTTATGCAAATCACTCTCGATGACCCGGATGTAAGCGTGCAAGGGGTCTTGGTGTGGGAGGAAACCGGAGTGCCTGGAGAAAACCCACATGATTATAGGCAGGTGACCCCTGACCTTTTCATATCCCTGCCAGGGATCGAACCCCACGGCCAGCTAGGTGAAAGTTGACTGGCTTAACCACTACACCACCCGATTACCAATTGGTTATGTATCCATTTCAGTTTGAAAGCAATATTTTAATCTTAAAAGTTTTAGCTATTTTCAATCTTTACAAACAGATTACATGAATAGAAATTTGATCATGTCAAGACCTATTTTTTTTTAAATTTTTAAGCTAATAATGACCTGAAGTTAATCATAACACAAATTTTTTAAGAAATGAAGAAAAAAAAAAGTGTAAAAATTATCAACATGATTGAAATTTTGCCTGTAACACAATGATAATGATAGGAATGCGGTGATTGGAATTAAAACTGGCTGGACGCCGAATCAAAACGGTTGTTCATCGGAAACAAATAACTACCCTGCATTTGTGATGCAACAGAGGCTGTGTGTGTCCGTGAAGGGACGCGGTAAGCAAAGGACACGAACAATCAAAATCACAACAGGAAACATCAAACAGATTAAAACCTAAAATGTGTTAGTTAATTATGAAATAAATAAGATAACATAATCTTTTAACATCAACCGAGAATAGCAGAGCCTGTGGAATGGATTATATATCAGGGTTCACTTTCACAAAAATTCCTTAACTTTTCCTTAACTTCAAATTTCCCATGGTAAAGCATTGCAGTAGTTAAATGAAGGAAAGTTCCTTAATTAAAAAAATTGCCTGTAACTTCTGTAATGGTTTTCTATGAAGAGATTTAACTTGAGGGAATTTCAATTTAAGTGAACAGTCGGGCAAGGATGGCTAAAGTCGGTGAAAATGGTGTGAATGTATCCAGTATAATTTCTTATGAAATGGAAAAATAAAAATATCTCGTCAAAATCTGTCTGCGTACGAAGAAATTAATTTAAAGTATGGGAATTCTAAAATGTCCTCCCGGCTCACTATATCCGTGGTTACATTTCCACACAGCCTCACTTTCAATGCTTTCAACTTTTCTTTACTTTAATGGTCAGAACTGGGAAACTAAGCAGAACTTGATCGAGCGTCGTACGTTTATATGTGAGAACTCTTGGAAGGCCAATGAACGCATTTAGACTGGTTTTCTTTGCCCGACTATTCACTTTAATGAATGTTCGTAAAACTGGGGCCTTTTTTGTCTGTTTCTATTACTCGTATATGGTGTAAGAAGTTTTCATAGAGATCAAACTCAAGGTAAAAACTGGACTCATAATAACTTACTATGTATCTATCAAAGAAGTAAAGTTTCCTTATAGGATGCTGAAAGAATGCCAGTTGGGTATAAATTTTCCTTATAGGATGCTGAAAGAATGCCAATTGGGTATACATTTTCCTTATAGAATGCCAATTGAATATAAATTTTCTGTATAGAATGCTGAAAGAATGCCTATTGAATATGTGTATTTTCTGAATGATGACAAAACTTCAAAATTAATTTAATACCTAGTCCTAGAGTCTAGCACACACGTCACTGACTGACATCTCCCAGCATTGACTACATGCAATCGCAAACAATTGTGCAAAAGACACACAAAGTACAGCAAACAGTCAATTTTTTTTTTCAAATTAAAGTTGAGATTTTCGACTGAGAGCCATGACTTACCTGTTGCTGTAATCGGTCAGCTTCATCTCTCCGTTTCTGAGCATACTGATCCTGTTTCTGAATAAGCTGCTTTTGGAGCGATATCTTTTCCAGGAGTTGTTCGTATTGGTCGTGGCGTACTTCACTCTTAGCCAAATCCCATTTCTCGGACAGAGTTTCATGGCGCTGTAACATATCAAATATACGAAACATAAACATTTTATTTAATTTTAAAAAAATTTATAGATGCAAGTAACATTTTTCATTTGATATAGATCAATTAGGAAACAAATTCAAACTTATTCATGGGGGTAAAATTTATTAGATAATTCAGGAATATATGGTTTGTGGTAATTTTTTCATTTAACCGTAAGTAAAAACTTTCTAGCACAAACAGGCAATCAGACAGACCCTATAGTTTTTGGTAAAATCATCTATCATATAATTTGCCGAAATCTACATTCATGAAGAAACATGTCAACTAGTTTTGCTTTGAATCAATGGCAAACATTTTGTGCCATTGATATCAATTGTAACATAAATAAAACAGAAATGTATATATCAAACAAGCTAAATAACACTTTAACCAAGGTTCTGTTTCATTAGTGTTCATTCATTGAAGAAAATTCTTTCTTAATTTTCCATAGGAGAGCATTATATAACTTAAGGAAGGTTCCTTAACTCAACATTTTTTCCTGAATTCATGTAATGTGTCCTTATGGAGACTCTGAAGTTCAGGAGTTTTCTTCACTCATTCACCCCTGTAATTTCACAATGGACTGGTCTAGTCTTTATTTGAGATGAGTCTATGTGTGTCTTCAGGGGTGAATGAGTTAAGAAAAGGAATGTTTATGAATCTAGGAACTGAAATGCTTTTACTATTGGTTCAATTCTGGGACCTGAAACGCTTTTAATATTAGTTCAATAAGTCCATTTCCAGGACTATTGCTCAGATAATTCCCTGTAAGCCGTCAATATATATCAAAACAAAAGGAAACATATATGTTGTTGTCGTACTAATAGCTAAGGCATGTTTCAATGTAAACCAAGTCCACCATTATTGAGTCTACTTAAAACAAGTTTTTGTATTGGCCTAACATAATCAATTAAGTTGATATGTGCTCGGTGTAATGTATGCAGGAAAAGAGCTCCTGGTCCAAAGATCAGCAACATACAACACGGTTACCTACATATTTTGATCAATACATTTTCTATCATGGCAAACCTTCCCCAAGCGACCTCCGCATAGTACCAGCGAGCGAATCGCAGGTCTGCTGAGCGTTGGGAAGGCGGATTCCATTTTGACATGCAGATTGAATCGTCGCAATATGCAACACCGTACCGCATATAAGCAGCTTACGTCGGGGCAGAAGACCGCGGTGAATTCTGTGGGTATATACATACTATGTGGTACAGGTTTAAAGACTAGATTCTGCATGCTGAGAGAGAGACTTAAGTATTCTGGTTCCATCTGTACGTAGCACTAGCATTGCAAACATCAAAATATACTTCTCGGCAGCAATAAATGACGCCGTTGGGAAATCAGTTGTGTATATCAGAAAAAAACGCTTCCGGTATACAATGGTTTTCAAAGAGAAATGTCTTAATTTAAAACAGAACTGGTACACATTTCATGCGATTCTGCAATTACCATGCAACATGGTTTTGAACTGAGAACATTGGTTGAAACATAGACACGTTATCTATCTATATATCTATATACATAGACGATACAATGAAGTGAAACACGCTAGCATGAGATTCTATAAAGAAACGGGTCTCCTGTTTGTCTTGGCCAAAACCGGGGGTTATTAAATAAAACGAAATAAAACATTTTACAAAGGGAATAACAATAGTTTTGAATAGGATCAACCTTTTTTTTTCTTGTTCCGTATTTAAATTCATAAAATGACACGATTCCGTATCAAACTGGTTAGGCGGTATCATGCAACCTTGTGGAGAAGCGTTTAACTTCAAAGGAGGCCATCATTGATTTCACAGTGAAGTTATGCCAGACTTGTTGGCACCGGTTCCACATGAAACAGGTTGTACAGGCTGCTGCGACTTTCCTTTGATCTCAAAAACCAATTCCACCACTCAAAACTATAGCAGGCATAAAATTGAATCTGATGCAACAGTGTTGAACTGGTAGTATACCAATCACGGATTTGTCCTCTATCAACACATTGTCGGCTTCATACCAACACTAGTTCCTAATCCAACATGTCTAGCAATCCAATCTATAGGGCAATAGCTCTTCTTGTCCTGGTGAAGAAAGACTAAAATGTTCTTCAGACCAACCAAATTAAAGCTTCAATCACACCGTTTGCTTCATTTCCATCTGTATCACAGTGCTCAACTTGTCTGCTTTGTGATTTTAAGATATTCAATGAAGAAATGCTGATTACCTAGTTAAGTCATAATGACCTTGAATAGCTTGCACAAGTCATTCACCCCTGCCGACACATTTGGAATCTTCTCGTTCAAAGTTTAGGCCAATCCATCATGACTTGCAAGGGATAAATTGAGAATTCCTTTTATGAAAGCAATTAATATTTTAAGATTGTTCTTCATTTGAAACAATTAAAATTTGAATTTTCTTAGTTCTGTTATGTGATGACCTTTAAAGTTACTACTGAAATTCTCCAAAGGTTATAATTCCATCTTTAGATAAGCAAAATTATCAAGGATAATATTCTCACACAGTGAATGACAAAATTTTCAAAAATAAAATTTGATCTGATGACTGGCAAAACTTTGGTAGATATTTTTGCCACTTGCACCTGAAGATAGTGTCTAAAAGTAATACTAGCCGGTAAAATTTCAAATAGAATATTTTACCTGACAACTTGTACGATTTCTCCAAAGAAAGAGGTCATTCACTATAAACAATGTTGGTCCTTTATCTAACCCAAAGCCAAAGATAGAATCTGGCAGTTATAGATATAAAATCTTCTGAATTATTGATATTTACAATCAATTAAGCGTATACTCTGGTTAGCCAAATGGGCCATTGGATAATTGTAAGGGCTCATGGGACTGCGGCAAGACTCCGCGGAAGTATAAGGTCTCCTGAGGCTCGAATCTTCCTTCAAGTCAGCTAGCCATCATGAATATTATCTGCTGGAAGCCCTAAGATAGAAAACTGCCTGGGTTGCAGCATTGATGAACAAGACATCAAATATTTTATTAAGTCTACCAATACATCAAAACACCTTGAAGCCATGTGAACATCAAAACACCTTGAAGCCATGTAAACATCAAACTACCATTGAGAATGGTTAGAACAACATTCTGATTCAAAATTGGCTTGACCTTGAAGCCATCAAATGACCTTTAATAGGAATCCCTGACATAGGTTACCCTTTAGGACAAACTGCTCCAATTTCTACCTATATTGCTCCATGCTTACAGTGAACCAAGGTTATAATGAATTTCTGAGATGTGAACATCAAGAAATTTTATTTGCTAGGACATTGAACCGAAAAACATTTTAAGAATTTGGGGCATTCATAATCTTTCCTTGTTCAGTTTTGAGAACATTTTTTTTTTGAATTTAGTTGGTATGACAACATTAAGTAAGTTAGAAATACTCATTTTTAGGCATTTATCAATACTGAATATTTTGCTCAACATCTGTTGAACCAGTTGAAGAATATTTTAATTACTGAGGCATCAAAACATGTTATTGTCTAAGCATTTTAATTTTTGTATAAATTGACAGATCAAATTTACAAGATATATATGCTATGTCACATATAACGTGAAATACGAGATGAAATAAGTGTTTGCCAATGTAATTCATTACATTGAGGTTATATGGTGTTTCAGTGGATCTGATCTCCCCGGAAGACATTTATCAGTAACTGTTGAGGAGAGGATAGCTGGCCATGGTTTGCCACTGAACGAAGGGCTGAGAGTCACGTTCTTTCAGTTTCTTTGCAGTTCCATTAAAACCATAAAAAATGCCGATAGTTGTCTGACAAACCCGACATACAAATCTATTTCATGATAATTGAATCACTGAAAGAGTAACACTACCGCTAAGCACGGTGAAGTGACGTCATGAATCTTAGTCGCTTTCAAGCTTGCCTAATGTAAAAACAAAGTGTGATTACTTCAAACATCATGGAGATATCGAGTTGTGATCCTTATTCCTTCTGACATATATTTGGGGATAGGAACGGAGACCACAAAATCAATGGCAATCGTGTTATCATTATCACTACCGCCATTGAAACGAATGTTCGTCTTTCTTCGCAAATAACACATTTCCAATTGATCATTTTTAAAGATACATTAATGCTACAGCCATTCACATCAAACTTTATACCAAGACTTTATGACCTAGAAATAATTCATATGCAACAAAAATGTTTGATTTTTACATGAAAATTTCAAGAGAAATTAAAATATTAGGAGCTTGAGCTTTCAGAACACGGAAAAAAACTATAAAATATGGCAGTAAATATAAGAGTATAAGGGAGAAAAACACAGGCTGTCCATGTGATTTCTTGTATGCAAAACAGCACTTAAATGCATTAAAACCCAGTGCATCGTGACTTTTAATGTGACAAAATGGTAAGTCATTATGTGCATGAAATACGAAGACATTTATTGCATATACAGGCGTTCATGAGGTTTCACAATGTTTGAATAGCTTGTACGAACATTCTGTATGAGTCGTTCCTCCCACATACAGAATATGCCTCACAGACATTTTGCATGTTTAGACCTAATTTAAGGCATCTTTTGGGTTTTACTACAGCCATGCAACAGTCACAGTGCCACATTAGAGTTTTGGCTTGGCCTAATTTGGAGCATCATGGGATATCCTAGCCTCCGAACCAAAGTCAGTAGAACACTTGTCGGACATATATAACCAGTACTTTGCATGCGCGTGGTCATAAAGTATTAATGTTTAGTTATTCAGAGCGGTATAATGTCGTAATGGTACGATATCATTGGTAGGAGCAACACTATCAGATTCCCTCCAGACGTCCCCATAAAACAGGCCAAAAAACACATTTATGCATCAAAATGACATATAAATGTGTACATATAACAAGTATGTATACTAATTATGGATAAATACTTTATATATTTAGTAGATGACTCATCCTTCTGTTTTTATATCAAGATTACCTATAGAACATAAATAACATTGTAGATTTTAGTATTCTAAAGCAGATAGCTATAGGTGTATTATCAAAGATACAATTCTGTCTAATGCACAGTACCTGCACAATTACCTGCTGTTTGGACATGCACGGTACCCACTCTTTGGACATGCCTAGTACCTGCTCTTTGGACATGCACGGAAACTACTCTTTGGACATGCCTAGTGTAACCTGCTCTTTGGACATGCACGGAAACTACTCTTTGGACATGCCTAGTACCTGCTAATTGGACATGCACAGTACCTGCCCTTTGAACATGCATAGTACCTGCCCTTTGCACATGCACAGTACTTGCTCTTTTGACATGCACAGTACTTGCAAATCATGCACTGTACCTGCCCTTTGGACATGCACAGTAACTACTTTTTAGACACACACTACCTGCTCTTATTACATGCACAGTAGTTGCAGAACATGCTGTGTACCTGCTCTTTGGACATGCAGAACTACTCTATGAAAACTCTGCTTTTCCTCACAATTTTAAGGTCATCTTAAGCCAACCAAACCAATCCAGAGAGAGTACACACAAATATTTCCATGTTATGCAGTTTACAAATATGGATGTTCAAAGAATATCATAACTTATCATCTTTAAAGTGATATAAATAGGATCAATGTGAAGAAGACTATGACCTTAAAACCAAAGTATCCCTTTATCATTGGAGTATAGTTTGGTTTTATTAGTTTAATGTCCTATTAACAGCCAGGGTCATGTAAGGACGTGCCAGGTTTGTTGGTGGAGGAAAGCCGGAGTACCCGGAGAAAAACCACCAGAGTATAGAGTCTACCTATGTTGTGCTTGGAGTATCACAGCAGAGTGAATTAACTATACTGAGATAAGTGGAGAGCTACTGTAGCCTATAAAACAATTTCCACTTTGGTTTCGTCACTGGTGTTTGACAGTAGAAACAAAAGACACAGAAGTGTTATTGCCTCACGACAACATGGCGTCAAGTCTACATCAGAGCGTTGGTGGTGCCCCTAAGTGGAGTCACCATCCATAGCCTTCCGATGGTCCAAAGTCACAGTATTGATTTCTAGGAACATCAAAGGGGAAAGAGACTCACATCACACATAAGTATGCAAACAAGTTATCTGGCCTATCAATAACCTTTGGAATGGCCATCATTGCCTTGGTCAAAGCACAGGGCTGCAACACATTGTTCCATTGACAAATCATTATGTAAAGGATGGCAGTCGACTGTTCTCCTGGACAAATCAGTATGTAAAGGATGACAGTCTACTGTTCTCCTGGACAAATCAGTATGTAAAGGATGACAGTCAACTGTTCTCCTGGACAAATCAGTATATAAAGGACGGCAGTCTACTGTTCTCCTGGACAAATCAGTATGTAAAGGATGGCAGTCGACTGTTCTCCTGGACAAATCAGTATGTAAAGGATGACAGTCAACTGTTCTGGACAAATCAGTATGTAAAGGACGACAGTCGACTGTTCTCCTGGACAAATCAGTATGTAAAGGACGACAGTCAACTGTTCTCCTGGACAAATCAGTATGTAAAGGACGACAGTCGACTGTTCTCCTGGACAAACCAGTATGTAAAGGATGACAGTCGACTGTTCTCCTGTACAAATCAGTATGTAAAGGATGACAGTCCACTGTTCTCCTGGACAAATCAGTATGTAAAGGATGACAGTCGTCTGTTCTCCTGGACAAATCAGTATGTAAAGGATGACAGTCCACTGTTCTCCTGGACAAATCAGTATGTAAAGGATGGCAGTCGACTGTTCTCCTGGACAAATCAGTATGTAAAGAATGACAGTCGACTGTTCTCCTGGACAAATCTGTATGTAAAGGATGACAGTCGACTGTTCTCCTGGACAAATCAGTATGTAAAGGATGACAGTCGACTGTTCTCCTGGACAAATCAGTATGTAAAGGATGACAGTCGACTGTTCTCCTGGACAAATCAGTATGTAAAGGACGACAGTCGACTGTTCTCCAGGACAAATCAGTATGTAAAGGATGACAGTCGACTGTTCTCCTGGACAAATCAGTATGTAAAGGATGACAGTCGACTGTTCTCCTGGACAAATCAGTATGTAAAGGACGACAGTCGACTGTTCTCCTGGACAAATCAGTATGTAAAGGATGAGTCAACTGTTCTCCTGGACAAATCAGTATGTAAAGGATGACAGTCAACTGTTCTCCTGGACAAATCAGTATGTAAAGGATGACAGTCGACTGTTCTCCTAGACAAATCAGTATGTAAAGGATGGCAGTTGACTGTTCTGGAACTATCATGTCTTTTGTTTATTTTCAGTATTAAGATCATTTTGTTTATTTTTTGTTTAAATTTACAATTCTTAAATGTATAATAATTCTGTTTTTTTTTGTTTTTTTGTTTTAATTTGCCTGAAAAAGTGTCTTAAAGAGATAATGTTATAACGTATAGCTATAAAAACTTCCCCAGTGCCTGCATAATTACAAACAAAACCTTCGCTCTGAATTAGGGAAACAAAACACATGTAGTGCATTAACAGAAAGTTGACATTGAAAGCAGCAACCTTTTCCTTAGGCCAATGACCGCAAACGGATGTGTTTGCTTTATCGATGATAAACTACTTCGATAAGCCAGCCCCCTTGGAAATTACCAACCATTAAATCGGCTACACCGCTCAACAATCATTGACCATACAAATAGTGGTGACCCACCCCTCTATTCCGAGTGAATAAAAACCACCATACCGTTCTTCTGGCTCGATCAACAACATTCAAATTTATTTAAACCGCACACAACTCACAGAGTCAATCGTTTTCAAATTACAGCACGGCCATTTTAACATCCATTTGTAAAATTCTTAAATGAGTTTCTTCTGCTGACTATTTGTTCGCCGAATCATTTTGACAAGAAAGGATTTACATTTTTGTTTGTTTGTTTTTTTCTTCATTTTTATTAAGTAATAATATCTTTTGTTGAGAAAATCAAGACTATGAAAGATTTCAGTCTAAAAATAGGATGGAAACATGGTCCATTTGATGTTTTAAATGTAAAGAATAAGACTTAGCAAAATCAACCATTGATTATTGTATTTTAAGATATTCCTGTTTCTGATTAAAATTGTTTATCTTGTAAAGCTTATCAATATATTTATTCATTTTCTCATTATCAATAAAATCATTTTATCATTAAGGCTAAAAGAGCATTTAGAGCAAGTCAAGCAACTAAGAAGATTTTTATATTTCTGACTCTATCCATCTTTACCTAACTTCATTTAAATGAACTCCTTCTTAAATAACTTCCTTACGCCACAACTATACCAATTATCAACAATACTGCACTATTATGTTGTATGCAAAATAGCTTCAGTTATATTCTGTACAAAGGTTTCCACAGAACTTCATCCAAAATAACAGAAACAAAATCATCTGGTCAGAATTTCATAAAGAACAAAATATTTCTTAGAATGTCATCAATACTTCACAGAATTTTACATATATTTTGAAATTTCAGATAGTATTTCACTAAAATGAGAAGTAACTGATAGAAGTTTGCCGATATTCCAAATACTCCACAGAATTTACCAATAATTCCAAAAACTTGATAAATTTTAACCGAGAAAGAAAATCCTCGAAAAAACTTCACTGATATGCTTTGATCTTGACAGAATAAACTGGTTTGGTGTTATGTACTTCCGTATGCTAACAATTAAATCACATGATATGTATATCTTAAAGAAAATACCCATGATTAAATCACATTATATGTATGCCTAAAGAGAAATACCTATGGATTTTTCATTCATCAACAAGTATTGGACAACCACTGGTTTTTTACACATAGAGATCAGAGCTATTTGTCAGATCAGTTTTATGGGTGAAAATTAACTATATTAAATTAAAATAAAATAACAAAAAAATATCAAGCTTAACATTTTCATGATATTTACCTGAAGATTTAACATACCTGAATAATTTTAAAATCATTAACTTCTATACTTCTAAATAAGCATAATCATGGCATCATGAAATACACCTATCTAGGTACCCAGTGAATATTACATCATCGCTTTTATTACCTATGAATGTAAATGTTAAAAGCCATTCAACCGTAACAAGAATCTATTAAAGCTAAATAAATTATCAGAGAGATTTTCTTTGAAAAAATTTTGATTAAATTATGCATAATCTAGATAATTTCTACAACATTAAATATTTGATTTTTTATTTCTCATTTGATCTCTTTATCAAGAAGATCGGGCCTTTGAATAAAATGATGACAGTAGCTCGATTCCCTATCAAGTTGATTTTTTTTCGTTTTCATTTTTTTTTTGACAACAGCCCTCTTACATAATCAAACAATATGGTTTTTAAGGTTTAACCAGTTTGATTGTCACGGAGCCCTCTGTGGTTGTTAGTTAGGTCCCCATGGTAACAATCACTGCACCTGACCTCCGCTCAAAAGCGCGACATTTTTATTTTACACACGTGTCTTCGAATACTCTATCAGCATATTTAAAATGAAAATTAAAATGAAAACAGGAAAACACGACAGATATGAGGGCTGCAGGCACAAACAAATTGTCAGAGATCATCGATACTGAATTCTGTGATGAAATTTAAATATTGTTCCATTTCTCAGCATTCAATTTGAATTTTACTCATGAAGACAAATTCCAGTGTGTTGCTTTTTGTTCATTTCATAAACATTAGCGAATGAATTTTCAAATTTTTTTTAAAAAGTGGTTTAAGCAGGTTAATCTAAATTATGAATGTTTGATAAAACTTTTAACATGGTAATTTTTCTTACAATAAAATTTTGTACAATATTATACAATTATGTAATTTCAAATTCTGGGTTCTAAAATGTTATTAGAATAAACTGTATTAGAAGAGGTCCTGTTTTTTCTCTAATATCAAGAATTTTTAACGATTATTCTCTAAAATTATAAATTTCAACAATTACATCAACGGTATATTAAGATGACTCAAATATTCTTCAAACAATGAATCTTGCATTTTAAAATTTTATCTTTTTTAAAAACCGGTCAAGGTAAGGAATTCTATACCCCATAAATACATGAGTATGTGATGTTAGCTATAAGGAACAAAAGGATATTTTTCAGGCCCACGTTTTAGGATAGTAAAATAGCAGTGACAGATTTTCAACAAAGGTGGAAAAATACCAAGGTGAACTCGTCCAGACGAAACAAAGGTAGCTGTTCGACAACAATGGTGTACTCGGTCAAAAGCGACCACAATTTAAACAGGAACAACCCCTTCTGATTGGTCAATTTCAAGAACAATTAAAATATTTTTTTGAAGGAATATGACAATGTACATGTTGAAACCTTGCATGAATTGAAGTGTAATGTAAGACTTGTTAAAACCTCCCTATTACATGTTGGGCTATAATGATAGCCAAATATATACTTAGCTCAAATGGGTAGGATTCTCCCAAAAAAACGTTAATTATAGTCTTTCTCGTCGCGATAATGATCGTACGGTACAACAATTACAATGTAAGACGTGTACAAATCTTGTCGGTGCATATCTAAACAAGTTAATTCTGTCCTGCAATGACCACACGCGATTGTTGAATGAAAAATTTTCTTCTGAAAACTTAGTCCACTAACATATTTAGTTCTTTGAAATACGAAATATGATGTTTACTAAAAGGAATTTCTTATATATCTATAAATAACAAAATTGAAAATGATAGATAAAACCGAAAAGGATTTTTAAACTTGCTCAATACAAAGGAATATACTTATATGGTTATTAAGTAATTTGAATTTCTCTAAATAGTAAGTATATTTTTTTCTTAATATCTTAACAAAGAAATTATACTTTTGAAATAAATGTATAAATATACTAATAATTGTTATTATCATCTTAGGAAATTTCACAGTTCTATAAACAGTACATTAGACAGCAAATTACGTATCTACAAAGTCTGAAAAATCTTTGAAAATTAACATATTGAAAACATTTTGTAAATAAAATTTTATGCAACTCTATATTTTTTTTTTACATCAATTTAATAGCGATAGTGACTTGAAAAGAAGTCTAAAATTTGGAATATGATACTTTTACGTATGTATGTAATGAAGATTATGTAAACTTTTGAACATATTTGGCAAGTTCTTATAGATTAATCAAATTTAAACATTTCTTAGTTGTTTTTTTATTGTTTTTTATTTTTAAGACTGAAGATTATGCTCGCTTTTGAATATATTTGGCAAGTTCTTATAGACTAATCAAACATGTTTTAGATTTTTTGTTAATATTTAGATTTTTTCATTCCCCACATCACACAGTACATTTTAATAGCACGCTTTTTATGGATAGAGTAATGCTTTGTAGCCATATGTTACAGTTCGATAAAATTAGTTCTGGCTGGAGGGGACTTGACACTGATATCTAGTAGATAGGAGGCGGCCCCATCTTCACCTCGCGATAAACGTGTTAGGCCCCCAGGTATATATCACACAACACTTACATTTGTATCAATGGTAGAGGTGTTACCGTGACATGTCGGAAATTTTTCGTTAAAATACTCTACACAGATTTTTGGTGATAATAATGGTTGGTACAAACTCGGTTTAATTTGTCAAATATCCGTAAAATTTTAAAGGTGTAGATCAAATTCTTGTTTGGATAGATTTAATGAAAATTTAACAATTCAAGTCTCTTTTCTTTTTAATTTTTTTTTTGAAAATTTCACACTTAAAATTTTCAGGCAGATTTAACTAATTAGTTTTTTTGAAGAAGCCACCATAACTAAGATAAAATCAATTTTGAATGCAAACATTTGAAATTCAAAATTAATATTCTGGCATATTTATAGCAATTCTGTTCATATGAGGACTATGATAAACTTTAAACAATCTCAATGCTCTATAACCTAAACAAAGTATTTATTTTTATATTTATTCACTATTTTCCCCTCATAATTTATATTTGATTACAAATTTTTATCTTGTAGCATTATACCTAAAGAATGCATTTACATCCCAGATATCAATGTACCCCTAAAATTTTTCTCCCGATTGGTCCGTACATTATAATAACATTGTCCTACATCGATACAGTCAACCACCAATATAATTCATCTGAGGAAACGATTCATTACGACATAACGGCATTCATTAACTTTGAAGTGCATGACAAATACTGTTGACATACGCAAGACCGTGGTAAATACAATTCTACTCTGCTTCCCTCCAATCAGCTATCCGTTTATACAGCAACAAGCGTTTACATCATTGTTTATAAAAGATGGCCGATATCTTGAACAAGACATTCCAAAGTAGTAATAAATATTCCACTATGCAAATCTACGACAGATGTTTACAAACTTGTTGAGCAAATAAAGCGTAGTAGTTGAAGCTCAGAGTCACTGGAGCATGACCTTACTGCCGTTGGGGTACGGTGGCTGTGTGTAATACCTGGATTTTACATGTTTCCGCTTGAATGAACACAATTCCTGAACGACTTGTATATATTTACAATCTTATGACGTACAATACCTGATATACATACCACTTTTCACGTCTGTCTATTGATCTTAGTTCCGGTTCATAAGCAGAGTTCTTCTGTATAGTACTAGGCAGGACTGCCAGCAAGTTCTACATGCTACGGCAAAACATCTCCATATTTGGGACAGCCTGCCGAATCCTAATCATGTAGCTTCTTGATGATTATAAATACATTAACATTAATATCGACGGAAAGACTCAGGCCGAGTATTTGCACATGTGAGACGAGTTACACAAACTACACAGGTCGGTGGAGTACTAGTCAGTTGGACGTACCAACCATGTACGTTTAGAGAAGTACTATGAGTAAGGCATATGTATATGTACGGCTCTGATCGATCACCCCGCGACGTACTACCGCGTGGCTCCCGATCTCTATCCCGGGACGGTTCGAGGATATTGACGACTCTTTTGTTCCAACAGTAATTTTATGTCATGTTCCTCTATTGTGAAGCTCAATTGGCCGACCAACAAAAGTCTCATACAAAGAAGACTATTCATAAGTCCTTTAACAACTATATACAACCCTCTTTACACAGTGGGCTTGTACAGCGTATTTAAACAAGCCTCGCATGAGTATAACCTATTTAGCTGGGAGAATCCCTAGTCGACCTCTTGCCTGTTGCGGGTATATGAAAACTATCTGCCGTACAAGTATCAGATACCATTGTCCTTGCGGTTTGCAAATAAGCCCCACTCAATAGCAGGACCTTCTCGTTGTTTGTGAGTAGAGCGATTGGATCTTTCCGACGCGGTTCAATACCCATCAACCTTAGATCACCTGGGTTTGTCTTGTTTCATACAATTGTATTTCTTTCTTTCTTTCTTTAGCGTTAGACAATCTTTTAAACATGGGTAAAAATCTATTGATTTCAAAATAATACCTGACTCATATAATCAAGGTAATTTTTTTCTCTTCATTTTTACTATGATATTTTTCCATAGGTAATTTTTACCTTTGACCCAATGACAATGCAGACGATAATTATTTCGCCAATTAAACAAGCGAAGAGTAAATCTTAACACAACAAAATACCAGAACATGCGCTCATATGTGATTCACCATTTCAATCTTCCTTAGATAGACCTTTTCTAAAATCTATAACTAGGGACCTATACGACCTTTGCCTGTACCAAACAAACAAAATAAACAGATAAACATATTATCTAAACAAACCAATGTATCCGCTTTCAGTATATTCAAATAAGTAAATTTATCCGTCATATTACACCTTGGCATTTAGTGCGGATTATTCACTTGAAGATACTATCACGAGACGACCTTTGACCCGCGCGAAGTCCCTTCCATTTGTATGCCATTAATACGGCTGGGGACCTACACCAGTATAAACATCTAATTAACTCGGAGTAAAATCAATACGTATTTATGATCTGCCTCAAACTGACAGTAAAAAGAAATTTGTGCCGGAGAGATTTATGCATGACTTCAGGTTCAGCGATGCGGTGCCAAGCTTTAAAATCAACTATCGATGTATGACGATAAAATGCTTTTTCGTAGACATTTGGATGTAAATGAGACTGCTGAATTGTTGGTCGCCTATAAAAAAGCTCAAGTTCACCTATTACTGATTGTTTAATTAGGAGTGAACATTCCTTTTAAGGGCATACAAGCCGATACTGAAACGGGAAAAGTACATTATAAAACAAATATTAACTGAAGAAGGTAATGGTACTATACAGATATTTTTCTGTCGCCATTAATTGGAAGCATGTGTATGCGTATATTTGCTTCAAGTGAGAACACAGTCTTCAAACCTTATCAATATGTAAACTTTGTTGTGGTCACTAATTAACACCTTAACGAGGCTTACACAACCTGTGGTCATCCTCATGAACTTCCACTTGGACAGATAGAGGTGCTACTATTAGCAACTCATTTGGACAGTCCATGTAGACTTTGTATAATGAAGGGTTATTAGCCACCAGTATTTTGACAGGGCTATACTTTAGTTATGGCTCTGTTTTGGCATTACTAGTGATCAAGAAAGGGCTATGGCCATTTTGACAGTGCTAGCAAGAGTATTGGTCGACCATTTTGACAGTGCTAGCAAGAGTATTGGTCGACCATTTTGACGGTGAAAGCAAGAGTTATTGGTCAATCATTTTGACAGTGCTAGCAAGAGTTATTGGTCAACCATTTTGACAGTGCTAGCAAGAGTTATTGGTAAATCATTTTGACAGTGCTAGCAAGAGTTATTGGTCAATCATTTTGACAGTGCTAGCAAGGGTTATCAGTCAGTCATTTTGACAATACTAGAATAGGTTATTAGTCAGTCATTTTGACAGTGCCAGCAAGGGTTATTGGCCAGCCATTTTGACAGTGCTAGCAAGGGTTATTGTCAATTACCCACTTTGACAGTGCTGATCCAAAACCATCATTCAATTCTATTTGGACAGTACAAGCAAGGGTAGAATTGGTTATTGGCCAACCATTTTGACAGTGCTAGCATGGGTTATTAGCCAACCATTTTGACAGTGCTAGCATGAGTTATTAGCCAACCATTTTGACAGTGCTAGCATGGGTTATTGGCCAACCATTTTGACAGTGCTAGCATGAGTTATTGGCCAACCATTTTGACAGTGCTAACATGGGTTATTGGCCAACCATTTTGACAGTGCTAGCAAGGGTTACTGTCATTTACTGATCGCCCACTTTTGATAGTGCTGATCTAACACCATCATTATTCAACTTTCAATGCAAATGTTTTATAAAAAAAATATTGACCATGCCATCATATTAAAGCATCTAAAGCCATTTGCCAGCATTTCTATTCTGAAAACCAAACTTCTGTACAAGATGAATGGTGATCATAGGAAGAGTATCTAATTTCTAGTCTTGGCATCCCACTACAGATTCCTGAGAGGAATTTCAAGGAGGCTTATTTTATTGGGTCTTTCACAATGGCAGCATCCCTTCCTTAGCAAAACATACTTCAGACCATGATCTGTCACGATCTGTATCCATTGAAGGCTTGATTTCAGAATCTTTTTTTTTTGTCACCATACTATGGATGATGCATATATAAGATTGCTTTAATACAATAGTATTAATGTTAAACTTGTTTAATCCAGCACCTGATTTTTCCGACATCCTATAGAATCTGACACTGTACAGTGTTTCTGTAAACAGTGGCCAACAAAAATATCAAGCACCTGACTTTTCCGACATCCTATACAATCTGACACTGTAAACAGTGGCCAACAAAAATACCAGACTTTTCTGACACCCTGTCTAATCTGACCAAAAGAGCAGCTCCCAAAGGTGTCAGATTAGACAGGTTTCACTGTATAAACATTGTCTATATATATTTACACTTTCTGGTCCTGATTAGTTTATATGAAATGCTATAATTCGATGTATATCATTTACAATATGAATGTAGACCTAGAATTGATAAAGCTCCGCAATTAGGTGCAGGGACACATTTTCAACACGGCAATGCATGAATGAAAACTTTGACCTTGACATTTACATATCATGAACTTAACCATCCTTGACCTTTGATATGGGCATGACCTTGAAATTAATATCTTCCCAGATTTCACAGAAGATAATGATTACAATCAAGTTAACAGTTTAGACAATGTGGAATATTACAATTTACTAACTTTTTAAAAAATTCCCCACTTGCACTTCAATACTACCAGTGTAGTATATATGCTTTGTCCTCAGAATGTCAATATTTTTATGGATACCATCCATATTATAAATATACTAGCTCATTTGATTTGATGATTCAAATTAAACAAAATTGTTCTAGACAGACCAAGATAAGATATGATTAAAAAAATATTTTATAGATCAAAATGACATACACAATTTTAAAGCAATCTTTCAGTAGATGTTTTATATACTTACAAAATATTTAGCTTCAACTGCAAATCATGTGCAAAATTTCCCACTTCAAAGAATGCTTTTCCGATGCCTTGGTTCCTTATGGGAAAATTCAGGAGAAAATGTCCATTACACAAGGAAAAATTTTTCCTTCTTCGAACTGGACATGCCTCTCTGCAAGGTCAAGATCTATATGTCCAGAGCTGTTACAGTTTGGACCGAACCTACTGGTCAAGTATATTTAGTCAGTGGTCAGCTAATCCTTGCCCGAATTGTCCTCAGGGAGAGGCCCACGACCAGGGGACACATTTGTCAGTTCAGGATAGGATAATAACGTTATACGGAACTCTTTTAAATTGAAGTGCAAAGGTTAGGCCAATATCGTTCATTTTTCATGCCACACAGAAAAAAAATCAATGATCATGCGTTCAGCTTCTATGATACAACCTATAATGTGAAATAAGATTTATGCATACTGAAATACCCTGCAGATTCCTTGAACATGTTTTTGGCGGTAAAATTAATCCCGATCCAAATTTGGTCACACAATGGTCTTTGTTAAACTAATTCCTTCTATTTTCACAGAGTTTGTATATACACTGGAGTGCTCATAAATACGAGATGAAAACTTCCCTTTACAAAAACAAATAATCCCACAGGCTATTTTACCTTCAAACAAATACCTGTAGTTTTGGGGTGTTGAGTCAGCTGACCACTGTCCAGTCCTCGACACGTATGCTATAGAGCCTAATGTTGATACAATAGATCTATACCATAAATGTCCACAATGATCTGCTAGCCCTCAATTGACCATTATATACTAACAGAGTACTCAGTAGGTTACCAAATTAACCAATCAAATATCTGAATGGTCTGCAGATTGACTTAACAACTGGCCAAATATAGATCTTAACACAAGTTAAGTAGAAAAGGAGCTAGGAAGTAACACAGAATTATGTTAGCTCTGTAAAAACACTAGATTTAACAAAATTGATTTCTTTTGCTTATTGACGTCTGCACATGGTAATTTCTCAAGCATTCCATACTTGGCGTATTCAAGTAGTCATATCGACACCATTAAACAGCGAATAAAAATAAATATTTTTCAATTCAACAATTTGTTGGGCTTAAAATCAGATAGATAGCCTAACATGAGATACAAGTAGTTTAAGTTTACTAAATGAGAAAGTCAAAGTTTACTAAATGAGAAAGTCAAAGTTTACTTAATGAGGATAGTTAAAGTTAACTAAATGAAATAGATCAAATTTACTAAATGAGACAGTTTACTAATTGGGATTGTTAAAATGTTTTAGGTTTCATACATGGAGCATTAATGATGCAAAAAAATACAAAATTTAAGGAAACCCTTAAGCAGCAGAATTTCCATATTAATTTTTTGCAATAATGAAACCTTATTCTGTTCAAAATTTAGATGACATAAATTTTGACGATTTACCGCACCACATATATCAGTTAAGCTTCTCATACGAAACACAAGACCCGAGAAAGCCGTTATTACGCTATAAGCCTCTTTTCTAATCCTTCTATTAAACACTTACTTGGCGGCTTAATTCCAATTTGAGCCGTCTCCACAAAGGTTGATTTTTGATAAAAGACACTGCGGATTACACCCTACCTGTCTTCACACGAAACGTAAAGGAAAGAAAGGCCTATTGTTATGGACAACGACAATGGGTGATCACCATTATCTGATTTCAATTAACGAAAAGTCAATACAACACCGGTACTTGTTATGTAGGATAATGGAATGTTGTCAAATTTATACCCTAAAAAGAAAATAAGCTTATGGGTTACTGTGTTGATGGTATGTAAAATTGAAAAATTCTAGCGTAATTTTCTTTTATTTCTCAATGTCTCTCAATTATCTCAGTCAGGTATCCATTACTCCACGCCAACCCACCAACTCCCCTCTCCTCCCACCCCTACCCCCAACCAGTTCTCATGCAGTCAGATAACAACCCCTAAGTACACCTTCCTGTCAAGTTGCCCCACCAGGAATTAAACTCAGGGCTCAACCGACTGAGCCAAAGAAGCATGCTCCGTCATCTGGGTGACAGACACCAAATTTAACGTTATGTACAAGCCACAGCGACCCGCTCCTTTTTCACAACCATCATAATTATCATAACATTCAGTTTCTTTGCTGATGTATTCGATAACATTTGATAACATGCTTTGAGTATGAAACTCAACCTCAGTAAAATGATGTTACAGGACAGAATTATCAACAAGAATCTCCTGTGATGTACTAAGTAAGACAGCGTATCGCCCCGTAACACTTCCGGATATCGTATGAATCATAATTTATTACAATATGTATTGAAAATATTGATCTCGCTGGAGATATCATATGGGTTGAGAGATGCTCAATAACTTATGGAAATCTATACAGAAGGGAGAGAATACAGTGACGACCTACAAATGTTGACCCGGGCGATGGAAAATACTGTCATCCCAGAGTGGCATAGCTGAATTCCATCCTGACTATCAACAAATATTTCCTATTGTGGCTTCATCCATTGTTACTTAGTACAGAATAATAGGCATCATTTGTAAGCATGCGCAAGGACTTGCATAATTGGTTAGTAGAGTTTTGTTTCAAGTTGGTCCAGCCACATTCCGGCCTGAGTGAAGGTCATCATATGCAAAACTTGACCTTGACAAATAAGTTTCAACACAAAATTCACTTTGACCTATAAGCTACATCACACAGTTCACTTTGACCTATAAGCTAAATCACACAGTTCACTTTGACTGATAAGCTTCATCATCACAACGTTAACTTTGACCAATAAGCTTTAACACAACATAAACTTTGTCAATAACATCACAAAGACATGCCTTGCATATCGACTAATAAGATTCATCAGAAAATCAAGCTCATTTTGGCCAATAAGCTTCATCACAAAGGCTAACTCAAATGGACCATTATAAAGCCAAACTCATATATCCAATAAGCTTCATCATAAAGTCAAGCTCATTTTGACCAATAAGCTTCATTACAAAGTCAAACTCATATATACCAATAAGCTTCATTACAAAGTCAAGCTCATTTTGACCAATAAGCTTCATTACATAGTCAAGCTAATTTTGACCAAAAAGATTCATTACAAAGTCAAGCTCAGTTTGACCAATAAGCTTCATTACAAAGTCAAACTCATATATACCAATAAGCTTCATTACAAAGTCAAGCTCATTTTGACCAATAAGCTTCATTACAAAGTCAAGCTCATTTTGACCAAAAAGATTCATTACAAAGTCAAGCTCATTTTGACCAAAAAGATTCATTACAAAGTCAAGCTCATTTTGACCAATAAGTTTCATTACATAGTCAAGCTCATTTTGACCAATAAGCTTCATTACAAAGTCAAGCTCATTTTGATCAATAAGTTTCATTACATAGTCAAGCTCACTTTGGACAAACTGGTGAGGTACATTTTTAATTTGGTAACTGAAGGTGTTAAAGACTAACAGAGGCCAACTAGATTTGTTCGCCTCTCAGATGAGAAGTCTTCCCAGAAGATCTACCATTTCGTTTCACAAACAGAAGAGCAACAGATCAAGTGATCGGAAGCTTCATTCCAGAAGTATAAAATGGCAAGTCAAGTCAGGATAAAGCAAACATATTGTAAAATCACAATAGAGTTTCAAGTTTATAAATCTATTCTTCCCAGTACAATAAGCAAAATAACTAATATTCCAAATTGCATGATGGAGATTATGACAAGATTACAGAATTCATGGCAAGGTTACCGAGACGTGGTAGGACCAAACACATGGTGCTCCAAAGTACCATTAGTTCAGCTCTCATCAGATATTCCCTTTTTAATAAAATTATATATACATTGGTCTAGTGTGGGCTAACTGGGGTGAGCTTTAATCAAGGTGTAATGAAAGAGACAAGAGTTGTTATCAATTATTCATATTTCTATTACAGCCTAGGGAACTCTATTTCTAGTCCACAGCAACTATTCTTCTTGCCTTCATTTGGCGCCAGCGGCATTATCATAAACCGCTCTGCAGCGTTGAGTTAGACCACAGGTATACCATAAACGATACCTTCAGGTACAGCCAGGTAGAAACACGGAAGTCGCCATGATGGCTGGATACTGTATAGTTGGTTGTTGTAGCAGGGTGATATTTCCACAATTCCATGAGACATTTTATGGTCTCGAAAATGTTTAATGAAATTACATATATTCTTATAACAAGGTTGCAAAACTCTTCTTTAAAACTTGAATGTCAATAACTGTAAATTGCAAAATGTTTGACCCATAACACTTCTCACTAAATTACATATATTCTTATAGCTAGATTGCCAAAATTTTCCTTAAAAATAGATTTTCTCATTTCAAGTGTAAATTGCAAAATGTTTAACCCACGAAGCAAACCCCTCCCCCCTCAAACACGCATCTGTATAGCTTACCAATCTGGAGGAAGTATAGACACCATGCTTACCTTATATGAATTAATTAACATAGGCCATACCAATAACGAAATGACATAATGATTCTATAAATACATTAGGTAGTTTAGACTTATACACGATCAGGTCTTTGATAATCAATAGTTTGTCCATTATCATTGAGGATGTTTTCATTCATATATAATGTTTGTACTATATTGGTATAATCATTCCCCATTGTCCACTACGTGCCAATCAATAGCGCACCAAATTGTCGCATTGACCACATGACCTGTTGTAATTATAACCCAATGAACGCTACATAATATTTAATTCATGGAAATATATGAATCATCTCCATCCTTCAAATACTAATACTGTGTATCCTAATATCCATGGTGTCTTTTTTTTCCTTCAGACTTTCTGTCTATCCATGTTCTTTTTCTTCTATTAGACTTGCCGTCTATCCATGGTCATTTTTATTCCTTTAGACTTTCGGTCTTTTCAGTCTTTTTCTTCCTTCAGAGTTTCTGTCTTTTCAGTCTTTTTCTTCCTTCAGACTTTCTGTCTATCCAGTCTTTTTCTTCCATCAGACTTTCTGTCTCTCAATGGTTGTAGAAATTGTAATTGTATTTAATATAACATTTTGTGCGTAAATGAGAAGGCAGCTGGTTCACAACATCAAACAAAGATGAATAAATTCAATGACCCATAAACGACCTAAATTACGAACAATGGATTCCACACGCGACGGATTCCACACATGACTGACTCTATAACCTTAGTCGACTCTAAAAAATGTCTTCTTCAAGTTTTATATTGGCTATACCCTATATCCACACATAGTGACACACTCCAGCGGTTCGTAACGAATAATTTTTTCTCCATCAGGGAAATTAGGGGAGGGAGAGGGCAATGTCCCTTTGTTTTATATCTTAGTAACTATACATCACAATCCTCAAAACTGAACTTAATTAGCTGTGTTTGCACGGAGCACCTCAAATAAGCAACATGTTTGAACCTGCATAACCTGTTATGTTTGTGATACATGGAACATTGTGTCTTCGTACTTTGAAGTTTATATCTACACAATGGAGATTAAGATTCACAACAATTCTTTTAATAGGTCTCTGCTACACCTTTTTGTTCTATCTCAAAAGAGCCTTTTCTTTCTCTAATAACTAATATTCTAACCAGTTCACCTGTCGTTTTTCAGTGAACAATATTTGCTGATTCATAAATCTATATTTGCACGTCACGGAAAAACCCAGCCGACACAAATGAAATCTATATATAAGGCCATCGTCCTACCTTGGCGACAGATGTTGGTATTTCACGGACGACAAAGTCTGTATACATCCCAGTTATTCCTATACTTTAACCTCTGTGTTGAGTTAAATTTCATTTGAGAAAAAATTTGAGATTCTATCTAACATTTGTGTTATTTCATATTAACAGGGGAGATGAGTGGGGCAGTGGGGCATTGGTTAAGGTGTCCAACATTCTGCCACCAGCTAGTCCATTGTGCATTTGAGGCACAACATACTTAAGCTTATTTCAAAATCTTAACCAATTCACCCCTAAAATTTTATAATGGGGTGTCCCAGAACATGAAGCAGAAGAGTCCAAATGTATCTTCAAGGGAGAATAAATTAAAAATGAACATGTCTAAAGCTGATGAATATACAGAATCAAATATTCTACTGTTAAGATACTATATGGGGTTGAGTAATAAAATTTCTGTTTTATACCAAAACAGAATTTTTTTCTAAATAGATTTAGTAAAATAATTAACTGCCCACTAATTGACCAAATGAGGCCTTAAGCCAATGATTATATTTCTTTTACTTTGTTAATCTTATCATAGAATCAATATTAAGATTTCCTTCATGGATATTTCTAAAATTGAAGGTCACGCAAAATTAAAATCAACTAATCAAATTACATGAATTTCCTTATAACAAAACAATTATATTTTTTCTATTGTATGTATATTACCATTATATTTATTTGATATCGGAAGTTAAACACATAATCCACACTGAATGTACTTTAAGATGTGTTCTTAAAGTATTCCTGTTTACTGTTGAGGATTTATACGTGCCTCAGAATTTTTTGCGCAATAGTCGTATGTTTTGGGCTGGTCTATTACATGACAGGGTCACCAAAGTGTTTTGTATGCAGGCAGGTAAAGTGCTCGAGTTACTACAGAGACACACTTGAAGCGACAATGATGATGGCTTACTCCCCTAAAGACACATTCAAATACACTATCAATGTCAGTATTTGTGTTTAACTTACAGGCAGGGTAACAAAGCTGATAACTGTCACAATAGGGGACACATACAGGTAGTTATACAGGTAACTATCACAGTCTGGGACACATACAGGTAGTTATACAGGTAACTATCACAGTCTGGGACACATACAGGTAACTATCACAGTCTGGGACACATACAGGTAACTATCACAGTCTGGGACACATACAGGTAACTATCACAGTCTGGGACACATACAGGTAACTATCACAGTCTGGGACACATACAGGTAGCTATCACAGTCTGGGACACATACAGGTAACTATCACAGTCTGGGACACATACAGGTAACTATCACAGTCTGGGACACATACAGGTAACTATCACAGTCTGGGACACATACAGGTAACTATCACAGTCTGGGACACATACAGGTAACTATCATTGTCTGGGACACATACAGGTAACTATCACAGTCTGGGACACATACAGGTAACTATTATAGTCTAGGACACACACAGGTAACTATCACAGTCTGGGACACACACAGGTAACTATCACAGTCTGGGACACACACAGGTAACTATCACAGTCTGGGACACATACAGGTAACCACCAGTCAGGGACATAATTTGAGACACTGTTCAATTAACAAAATTTCATGTTTTGGTATTTTGCATTTAGTTCATCATACATTGATTTTTTTATTTTATTTCTGTGCTGCTTGATGGGCTTTTTCTAACCATTTTATCTTTTATATGGCATTTATAATCATAAATGTCTTGAAAGCCAACTACAAAATGTATCATTTGATACAGGGCGTTATTGCAGCACATGTAACTTTGAATATCAACTAGCCCACAATATCGACTTCTTTTCTGAAATTGACAGAGTTCAATCCCAAGTCGTTGCTGGGCCTGCAGCCATTAGGGTATGGAATTTGGCACACAAGAATCATGATTTGATATTCGGCACCACTACCATCTCCAGGATGGGCCATTTACATATCGTACAGCGAGGAAAGATATTGAGTTTTGTCAGTGCAATTCCGACCTTCCAGCTCGGCAATCGGAGAATCGGGGAAACGCCTTGGCAGTGTATAACGGTCCGCCCTGTGCTGAACACATACATTGCTATGCCACATGTTGCTTGTTTTATGTTCCGATTCCAGAGAATCACAGCCAAACGCCTATTGATTTTTTACTCCACTCTATAGCCACTAATAACCAGTATTTTCTTTAAATAATTCATCTGTCGGTCTTTCCTATATCCAGAAATTGCTGGACTGCATACCTGAGTTTTACCTTAAATTTATTTAACAAATAATTTATCTGTCAATCTTTCCTATATCCAGAAATTGCTGGACTGCGTACCTGAGTTTTACCTTTATTTAACCAATAATTTATCTGTAAATCTTTCCTATATCCAGAAATCGCTGGAGTGCGTACCTGAGTTTTACCTCAATTTAACCAGTATTTTCTTTAAATAATTCATTGGTCGGTATTTATTATGATCAGAAATTGCTGGACTGCGTACTCGTGTTCTACCTTCATTTAACCAGTATTTTCTTTAAATAATTCATTGGCCGGTATTTCTTATGACCTGAAATTGTTAGGGAGTGTGTATGCGAGTTTTACCTGCATTTTACGCGATACTCAGGTGAAAACATACCCGGTCTAACTTGACAGTGCTGGACAGCTGTTAGCCAGAAACATAAAATGAACCGATAGGGTTGGCTTACAACAGAAATGACACTACAAGGTTGAATCATTTCAAAGGTTGATAAATTATTCACAATATGCCTTTATGTTCCCTCTATACAGCCAGTGTTAAAAATTCTTCCTCTGTTTCCTTCTTGTCTTCATTGTTTAAATTTGTCAGGATGAATTTTACTGCGTCTGTTGACGCCAAACTTGGTGGAGATTTCAGCATATAAATTTTATGATAAATACTTTGGTGTTATGTTTTCAAAATTCCTATATGGCGGCAGGCTTTAAAAAAAATTTCTTATAATGACGATAAAATATCTACGAATTAAACATGAAAATTACCCTGAAGTTGATGCAACCACAGACCCAATCTATAACCGTATTCGCCGTAATTAGCGCCCCTCCCCTTTTCTAGAGAAGAGTTGAAGTTGTATAAATGCCGCCATCCCATGGATTTAACAATGTTTTATGACATGTGATGCCTCTAACATCAGAATTGTATTCCATATTACATGTGAATCACAACATAATAATAATGCGTCTCCGAGGAAAAAAGTATATGCATGTCTACAGTAACAGATTAATGTACCATGAGTACAAAAAGATTGAAAATATGTCTTTTTTCGTCCACAACTTACATTTTGGTTCATTAATAAGCCCCCTTCCCTCTTTCTTACAATTATATAAGCGCTCATGGTGCTAATTACGGCGAATACGGTAAAGTCAATACAGAAAGAATTATTCAGCCTTTTTTAACCTTTTGCTTGAAGATTTGGTGTACATGTTTTCAAAATTCCTGTGTTGCAAAGCACACTTTAAAATTTCTAAAAATGCTCAAATATCTACATGAACATTTCCCTGAATTTTGGTTAATGCATTAAAGACAACAACCACAGAACTAATCTATATGAGATCACTGCAGAAAGCATTAATTCAGCTTCTCTATGGAAGACCTGTTGCTTTAAGCTAATTAACTTGTGTACTTTTGATTTTAAATTAAAACAAAATGTAGGTCAACTTCACCATAGAAACGGCTCAATAGTTAAAGATGCAACAAACACAAGTCATTCTGTTAAAACATTTCAGTACATAATACAAAGCTTCTCTTTGTAGTATTAAGCTAAACTTAAAATGTTGTAGAGAAATTTCTAAATCCTTGAAAATTTCAGCTTTAATTTCATCAGCTGCTTAGTAATATAAATTATGCAGAGTATGATTCTTCTTCATGCTTCAGTGCATCTTGTTAATGTAATATTTAGAACATTGGTTCATCTGGAAATCGTGCAATCTTTAACAAGCGCTGGTTTTACCTGTGGAGGTGATATATAGGCTTCCATGCAACAGGAGTTAATTTCATTACAGTAAGAATCATACTAACTGCTGTAACATTGACGATAGCATACAAGGCAAACGGTTAAACGATGCAGATCACAATGCTATACCGGAAAAATCAATAGGTCGCCATACGCAATTAACTACCTCTTCCGCATTCAAATACAATTTTCTGTTTTTATCAATTTGGATTTTTTTCCGTATAGCTGTTGAACAGTCCTAATCACTTGTGTGTTTATCACCAACACCCATAGGAGAAATCTTGGTCAGCAGGAAGCTTAAGTTTTTAATCAATACGCAGTGGCCACCTTGCGTCCTGGTGTCAGAATCATTATAAATATCCTAACAATATGAAAGTATGTAATATTCTGTCTCAATAACTAAACGCTATATTTTGCAATAAATAGATCACGAAGATATTTTTAGAAACACCGAAATGTATCTAACTACAGTAATGATTCTGTTTTTTCAAAACCGTCATTGGCCATTACATGTATTTAATAAACATGCTTTTTTTCAGTGACAATCCTTAAGCAATTTAAACAGAAATGGTTTGATATGTCAACATATTTGTATTTGACATAAAAAAGACGTAAAAGCAAGTTTATAAACAGAACAAGTTTTGTTTTCCTATTCATGTATATAATAATAACATTACTTTAAACATTTTTTATGTTATGAAATTCCCCAAAACATGTGTACATGACATAGATGTAAACATCAACTCGAGCCGTTAACTCACCTCTGAGCAGACGACAGTGCTAGTTTCCTTGTCCCCATTCCTTCTCCGTTGACTCAGTTCTGTCCTACTGTTTCCTATAAAAACTCGGCTCTAATCAATCGCTACCTCACCGTCGAGTTACTACGCCTTCATTACCATCTACACCTGTTGAGGGACGCACAGCTCTTACGATCCATTCATCCAGCACCCAATGACTGCATGCCTGATCGCTAGCCGGCTAACTGGTCAATAGTATCGGTGACCACTCAACCGTGTCTGGTCATTAACATTCATTATACACACAAGCATCACCACTCTACCATTGCTATTGGTTTGCTCAGTACAACTTATATTTAAGTCATCTTGTCATTTGGACTTTAAAACCTAGTCTAGTCGCTGTAGTTTATTAAGCAATGAACCTTAAATACACTCAATTAACTACATATTCACCTTCTTAACATAGCAAACCACCTCATACCCATCTCTATGAATTAAATTTTCCTAATCTTTAAGTAGATTAAGTGGTGGGAAAATAAGTAATGATATTGCACTTTTATCCCAACGAAAAGGTTTAAGAAAGACTTCATATGTTCCAATTTATTTTTTGATCAGCGACTAAAGATCCAAAAGTCCTGTATCGTTTACCTACTTTTCTGGGTATAAGCATATATGGCATCCTATTGAACAAATGTCACATTTCTGCAACCAAGTATACGACAATACAGGCCGTATATTCTTGATTATTGAAAATAATTTGTATTTAGAATATTATACCAGGGATGAAGGGAAGGGCAAGAGGTGGGGAGGGGGGGGGGGGGGTAATTTCTTTGGAATATAAGAATTACTGCAAATAAACAACCTAAAAAACAATATAATGTCATGTCCAATATCAAATCCCCCAGTATATATATATTGATGTAGAACTTTATGATGTGTGTTTTATGATAAACCTATCCAAAAATATCTGATTGGTTCTGTCCAAGATCATATTTTAATATGTTTCCATGGTAACAAAATAAGTATTGGTAATAAAAGACCCCTACACAAATAGGGCAGTAGTTAACAAACACACTCATATATGTAGATAGAAAATTATAAAATAAGTCAAAATGGTTTTGGTACTTTGATTTCAGAATATTTTATTGTCTATATGACTTACATGGGATGATTTAACTGTTTAAAAATAGCATCAGTTACCCTAACCCTTATAGGTTATGGTTTCATTAGTTTAACGTCCTATTAACAGCCAGGGTCATGTAAGGACGTGTCAGGTTTAATTTCTTGGTGGAGGAAAGCCGGAGAACCCGGAGAAAAAAACCACCGGCCAGTGGTCAGTTCCTTTAACTTGGTGAAAATATTCTGATTCTGTATAATCTGATTATGCAGTTTGAAGAATTTTTTTTTTAGGTGGAAAAGACAAAATAGCCAGATCAAGAGGAATCCATAATATCCCCCCCCCCCCCATTCCTTCTTAACTTCAATTTTTCGGATGATAATGATAAAATGTGTACCTATAAAAACAAAAACTGCTGATACATTGAGTAGGGCAAACTGAGGGCAAACTGATATATAGAGACATTCAAATATCATCATCAAGGCTCGAGACCCAATGAGTGATTCGTCAGTGCAGCCCTGTCTTCGGTTAATACAAAAATTTTCTGACAATATTGATTCAGAAACTTGGTTTTGCTAAATATTGACTGGACAAATTATCACAGCCCTAAATATGTACAGAGCAGATCTCGGTAGAGCATCAGGTTTTTGAGTCATCGATATGGACCTGTATTCTGAATAGCCTGGCTGATGATAATGACAAGCACAAAATGTCCGCCTTATATTGTAATGAGATTGGTAATCAATACGTGTTCCTATGTTCCAGCATCAGATGCAGCTGACCAGCGGCCAAGCCAAACTGACCATCAGTGCTGTTTGGATCAATTCTCAGCGGTCCAGCGGTCATCGAGGATCTATCCATCATTTTGTGTAGGATACAACCAACTGGACACACCACCCAGTCAATCAATATGGACCAAACAGTCCTAAATAGGTCACTGGTTAGGAGAGCTGAAACAATGACCAAATGTTGTGTATACACACCAAAAGCAACAAAATGCCAGATGCCTTCATACATAAATAAGTATGCAGGCTAATGTACGCTTCACCACTAAGGCCGACAAAAGCCACGATCTGTCACAGCCACTTTTCACAAGAATAACTAAATTTGGTCCAGGCCACAAACAAACCACTTTCAACCCAGACCAGAAACAGGCCTATTCTGTCTATGCATATTACAGAGTTATCTGCCCTTGTCGGTAGGTAATGATTGTGATGTCAAGTGTTTGCGAGCAAAACATCATACTTTTTATAGGAAACAACTCTCACAAAACATTGACATCATAATGGAAAGTTTGAATACCTACCAACAAAGGAAAAAAACTCTGTAATAAGCAAAGACCAACTGCCACAAAAGGAGTCACTCCCCACTCAAACCTCCCCTGATCTATCTAGTAACATTGATCTACCTAACAACATTGATCTACCTAGTTACATTGATCTACCTAGTAACATTGATCTACCTAGTAACATTGATCTACCTAGTAACATTGATCTACCTAGTAACATTGATCTACCTAGTAACATTGATCTACCTAGTAACATTGATCTACCTAGTAACATTGATCTACCTAGTAACATTGATCTACCTAACAACATTGATCTACCTAACAACATTGATCTACCCAGTAACATTGATCTACCCAGTAACATTGATCTACCCAGTAACATTGATCTACCTAGTAACATTGATCTACCTAGTAACATTGATCTACCCAGTAACATTGATCTACCTAGTAACATTGATCTACCTAATAACATTGATCTACCTAGTAACATTGATCTACCTAACAACATTGATCTACACAGTAACATTGATCTACCTAGTAACATTGATCTACCTTACAACATTGATCTACCTAGTAACATTGATCTACCTAATAACGTTGATCTACCTTACAACATTGATCTACCTAGTAACATTGATCTACCTAGTAACATTGATCTACTTAGTAACATTGATCTACCTAGTAACATTGATCTACCTAACAACATTGATCTACCTAACAACATTGATCTACCTAGTAACATTGATCTACTTAGTAACATTGATCTACTTAGTAACATTGATCTACCTAATAACATTGATCTACCTAGTAACATTGATCTACCTAATAACATTGATCTACCAAGTAACATTGATCTACCTAGTAACATTGATCTACCTAGTAACATTGATCTACAAAACAACATTGATCTATCTAGTAACATTGATCTGTCTAGTAACATTGATCTACCTAGTAACATTGATCTACCTAGTAACAATGATCTACCTAGTAACATTGATCTACCTAATAACATTGATCTACCTAGTAACATTGATCTACCTAACAACATTGATCTACCTAGTAACATTGATCTACCTAGCAAACTTTATTCTTGACTATCAAAACAGTCTGCCAAGGCACAGAGGTTTGTTTTCACTGTAGAGCGGAAAAAAAGAACACACTTATGTTTCAAAAACTGTATACTTTTCAGTATGGTGGTCACTTGGTTTTAGATAGAATGTGCGGTGTCAAAACTGCTCAAATCCAAATGAATTTATGAATATGCACAGTGTATATGGTTGAATTTGCTCTTGTGTTTTGATATTTTAAGACTTTAAAATATCTAACAAAACTATCACCCTCAATTTTAAACTTACTTTCAATACACAAGATAAACTTTTAATATGCATATATTTTGTTTTACATTTTCGACATAACATGTTTTCCATTTTACAGAACAAACCCATTAAAATACACATTGCTATTACAATGGCTTTGCCATGCAATGAAAAATTCATTAATAACTATTTCAATTCCCAGATTGCAAAGCTTGACAGTGCAATTGATTTTTTTAGTATGACCAAGCGGTTCATCGTAATTGCAAAGGTGATCCACTATTGGGTAGATAACTCCGGTGACTCTTTCTGACACCGTTGATAATAGTTAAGAAAAATTGATTTCAATTAACATGATATGAAGAAATATAAGCAATTACAGAATATTTTGCTTGTATCTTTTCATAAGCATTTTGATAGATATTAACAAAAGATTTATATTTCGGAGAGGGTAACACACACAGACAGTTTAACAGAATCTTAAATAAGGCTCAAGGTCATTTATTTGAACAATTTTGGCAGTAAAGTTGACCTAATAAATGTATGTAATCTACAGTGGGGCAGATGACATATAATGCTATGGTGATAACATTTTCTTCTCTTTTTTTTTATCAATTAAAAAATCGAAACAATGTTTTCTGAAATAATTAACTAATAAATCAATTTTTTGTTTCATTGTGGTCATTAGTCATTGCTTGATCATTTGGCATTTGTAGAGCTATTGGTGCAAAAAAAAAACAAAAACATTAAATTAGCAGCTTAAAAAATCTACACGACAAGCATCGCCATGGCAACAAACTCCAACACTTAAATCTTCTTAAAGTACATGCATTGGTCCCCTATATAACAAATGAGCCCTCATCAACTCAAAACCTCTCTTGGATTAAATCACAACCCTGCTGAAATCTAGAAAAGAAGATTTAAATCTGACTTATCCAAGTCTACATGTATCTATATACAACATTGGATATGAGTGCTATACACATGCTGTTTGTTAGCTGCCATCACTGGCAAACACAGATTTCTTTCTCGAAACTAAATTATTAAAGTACTGGAATGATGTATATATGTCGACTTCAGAATCATCAGCTGGAAGGAAATCGATGACAATTGAACTAAATAATTTATACAGATCTCAAATAAGACAAGAGTACATCCAGGAACGTGAAACGGTCTGGAAGGCTTTCTGAAGAACAACTTCAAACACAACATTTGGCTATCGGTAACATACTGTCAAATTCCACGTCAACATTGATCCACATAGTTTTATTTATAATTTAATACATGTGTCACTATCTATTCCTATTTTTTCTGTGAGATGTAAAGCTGATCTTGACATTAACATTTGACCTTGTTGATAGTAATCACATGTTCAGATGTCCTTGATTATCATATGCATGGCTGGCCTTGATAGCTATTTGAATATGTGATTGTGATAATCCTAACAGTTGACCTAGACTCCATGTACAGCTGACCTTGATAGCATGAACAGCTGACCTTGACAACATGTACAGTTGACCTTGACAACAACATGTACAGCTGACCTTACCCTATGTACAGCTGACCTTACCCTATGTACAGCTGACCTTGACAGCCCTATGTTCAGTTCACATTGACCTGTCAGCTGACCTTAACAACCTTATGAACAGCTGACCTTGGCCTATCAACTGACTTTGTCCGCCCTATGATCAGTTGATCTTGACCTATCAGCTGACCTTGACCTATCAGCGGACTTTGACAGTCCTATGAACAGCTGACCTTGACCTATCAGCTGACTTTGACAGTCCTATGACCAGCTGACCTTGACCTATCAGCTGATTTTGACAGCCCTATGAACAGCTGACCTTGACCCTATCAGCTGACTTTGTCCACCCTATGATCAGTTGATCTTGACCTATTAGCTGACCTTGACCTATCAGCTGACTTTGTCTGCCCTATAAACAGCTGACCTTGACCTATGAACAACTGACCTTGACCTATCAGCTGCATTTATTTCCCCTATGTACAGCTGGCCTTGACCTATCAGCTGTCATGACAACTGATAATACATTCAATATCAATAAAAGAGATTAGTATAAGTCCTGTTGAAGGTTAGAGGGGTTGTTTAACCAATGGAATGTGCAATCAATACAAAATGTGAAGTGGAATTAGGTTTGTGTCTGTCTAGTGCCACTAGATAATGCTGGTTACCACTTCAAATTATCATTAGGTCTTAAAACACAACACACAATGCACAAACCTATTCATTGGTAAGATTCCAATTCATTTTCACACAACATCAACTGTGCTAAATCAAAACTCCTTCTGAAATGCATGTTGCATTCGGTTGGCACGTTATGTTATTATTTAGACAATGGTTAGCAAATAACACTCGTTTAACTGTTAAAACACAACATCGTACCTAAGAATCGATTCGGATGAGGAATTCAATCCTCAAAGCCAGCCTCCACATCATTTTCCTCATATAGACTGAAAAAATAATCATGAGATGGTCATGCAATTCATATATAACATATTGAAACTCTAATATCGGGGGAATTTCAGCCGGCAGCATTGATTTTTTATTATTTTTATGACATTTACGAAAGAACTAGCTGACCTGAAAATAAGAACGTCAATTCATAAAAATTTAAATTTTTTTAAAAGCACATTAATATACGCAATACTTGATGCAATTTAGAGCAATTTCATACTGGACAGCATTTGCAATAAGGAGTTCAATATTTGTGAAACTACAGAATGTCTTTTTTATGGAATTTGCTTTTGCATTGCATGTTTTTTGTATTGTTTTATTTTCAAACAATTTACATTCAAAATAATTCAAAACATTTGAACAATTGTATTATTGTAAATTTTTGTAATATGTCTTTAAACTTGATTTTGCTTCATGAAAAATTGTTAATGTGGCATGTTGTAAATACATGTACAAAATATTGTATACATTTACATGTATATCTGTGTCAGATTTTTAGAAATATTTGTACAGAACCATGACTTAAATATTGGTTTTGTTAACGCTTTCGATGACAGGTGTAGACTCATACAGGTTAACTTAAAAACTAAATTATTTCGAGCAAAGAAAATTCAATTCATCTATTTTTTATGCCATTGTGTAGCCGTATCAATATCACTTGTGACGATAACAAAGGAAAATCGACGTACACAATACTTATGACAACGCGTGGATCCTTGATGTAACAACACAAAAGAGAATGAAGCACTTAGAACGGTAAATCTTTGCGGACAATGAATGGTTATAACGACAAGATTACAGAATTATTGACATTTAAGAAAAGGAAAGTTTTAAAAGACTGTTTCTTTCCCCTCAAATACCTATTGAAAGTTGGTTCTTCAAAAACTGGAATTTCTGTTCAAACTAAAAAATATAGATTTTTTAAAAACATTTATTTTGTCCTACAGGTTTACATTACAAAGAAATTGAAGCTAAAGTTAACTTTTCTCGCTTTTTGCAATGAGCGTCTACCTTTCATTTAGAAAATATAGAATAATATTTAAAGACAATATGTACATGCAAAACAATTAAGGTTTCTTTAAAGTTCCATACAAAACATACTTTTAATGTTCGTTTTACTTTTCTCTGCAGTTCTTATGAACACATCTCCAACTACCTTTCATAGGACTTTGGCATTCTGAATGAAATATTTTCATAATTGTAAAATGATTTGATAATTATGTGGATCATACATAATGTTATTTATATAGTTAATGTTTTCTATGATAATCATGCAGATCAGTGTTTGCATTTTATATATTATTAAAAATATGCATTCAGATAAAATTTGTCTGTAGACCAATCAGCTGGACATTTTACTTCAAAAATTTGACGTCTGCTCACAGTCCATGTGCGGCTATAATGCACTCCACACAAAAAAAATGTCAGGTTTTAAAAACTATGAAATAAAACACTGTCCATTTAACCGTGAATATGTTACAATGAATTCACCTCAAAATTACTGAAAAATGCGGCATTTAAAAAGAACGGGTGTTGCACTAGTCTATTTAACTTCATGTACTGATGGTTGGAGATTATTCTCATGTGGAAAATGTCTTTATTAGCTTACTGGGGCATTCTGGTTGAAGGAATTCAGATTACTCCAGAATACAAACACAGATAATCTTGTATCATCTTGCGTGATAATTAAGACTGCAAAACGTAGAATTCAAGTCGACCATATTCATAAATATCTCCAAAACAATCAGTTAGTTTGATTAGATTGGTATAATGTTCTTTTAATAGCCAAGGTTATTTAAGGCTGTACCAGGTTTAGGAGATAGAGGAAAGTCAGAGTACCCGGAGAAAAATCAAAATACCTGGGCCCTGTTTCATGAACATTCCATGAATTTAAGCAATTCCTTAACTTAAAATTCTCCATAGGAATTAAAGCATTACAGATTTAAAGGAAAACTCCTTAACTCAAGATTTTTTCCCTTAACTTTTGTAATGCTTTTCTATGAGAAAATGTAACTAAAGAATATTCATGAAACTGGGGCCTGGCAACTGCCCAATGTGGGACTCGAACTCGAAACCAATAGGTGGAGGGCTAGGGCTTACGTGGTAATATATATATCAGGACACTTAAAATACTAAAAGGGAAGTATGTATTATAGCATTTTCTTTTTTTATTTTTAATAAATCATTATCTTTACTTAAATAAGCTAATGAATTACGGTAACACAATAGCCATTGAAAGTTTTAGGTTTACTCAAGTTTAACTAAAAACTATTTTTACCATTTTAGCAATGTTCATATTTATATTCTGTAATATATCTTAAAAGATGACCATGTTAAATCGTCAACACAGAAATTAAATAGTCAAATTTTGTCTTCAGTTTCTCAAATTGTGCTGATCTATATTGCCGTACATATGGTAAGCCAAGTTAATGATACTCTCGTTTTACAGTACTTTTGTATCCTTACGGCATTTTGTTAATTAAATTCTATCCTACTAATTATACTTTCCACATATTGTTTTCTAGCACAAGAATTTATTTGTGTGCGATTACCACAGTGTTGGTTTTAATTTTGTTTGTGTACTGAATTTTGAGTGCGAAAAGGGTGAAAAAGTTCATTTCTAGTCGTATGTTTTGAAGCCTTTTCTTCATCCGAGAGAAAACTAAAATTCAGATCATTTCGAAGTGTATTTTTAACAACAGGCCCAGAAATGGAGAGTAAACTTGAACAGTCGGTTTTCAGAGGGCTCACTAATTCTACACAGAGAGCAAACTTTGCACTTAAAAAAATCAATTTTTATTCTTTCACATGAGTTTGAATTTGAATATGCCTGCAGTGGTATTTGCGAAGTACATGGCCTACTTTCCAATTATGTATATGTAAGGAATATTGATTCCATTTAATGTTTCTGATGCTCAATGTCATGCATAATTCAAAATATTAGAAAACGATTGGAGAAGAGGTTTGGAGGCGATATTGACTGCTACAACAACACTGTGCCAAAAAATGAATTATGCTATCCATGTAACTATATTCTTAAATTTAGGAGACTAAAAAGGCAACGCAAAAACAGATACAGTATTTGATTTCTCTAATTTTTTTTCAGTTTTTTCATCATGACTTTTCTTCCTTTTCAGTTAAGACATTCATCAGCTTTCAGATGAGAAATTGAAGTGTAACAATATACATGTATATCTTTCATGTAGATCTTTCCTACATAAGGTGATTTTCCTGTCAAACTTGTCAAGTACCCGGTACAAATATTCCTCTAAGTCAACTAAAATGCCCCCTGTCGGTCCCCTTACGAAATCTATATATAAAATAATGACTTTGTACATATATATATTTTGATGTACAATTTTCAACAAGAAACGTTTCTCCGAGTTTTAATTGTCATATATCTGATTTAGAAAATATTTCTGAGTTTTATGATTGTATTATTTATATTGTTTATATTTTCATAAGTGTTACATGGTTGAATCTTAATTCATGAATTATTTTGAATATATTGCAGTTGAATATTTACTATTTTAATATGTTTGCATGATTGATGCTTGAACCATAATGCGTGAATATCCCAGGCTGTTTTATGGTTGAATCTTACTTCATGAATAATTTTGAATATTTTGTAGTTGAATCTATTGTTTGAAAATTTCTGGGTGTTTAAATTCCCGCAATGATTGAATCTTATTATATGAATATTCCAGAGTGTTTTATGGTTGAATCATATAACTATGAATCTTTTACAGTTGAATCTTATTCTGTCTAAGTATTTCTGTGTGTTTGATGATTGAATCTTATTGTGTGAATATATATGGTTGCATCTTATTGTGTGAATATATATGGTTGAATCTTATTATTTTAATATTTTTATGTTCTTTATATTTGAATCTTAATATAAATTTCTTATGGTATGAATAGTTTCAACTGTTTTGTAGTTGAATCTATATTGAAGGAATATTTCTGAATGGCTTATAATTGAATCTCATTGAATGAATATTTCTTAATGTTTTGTAGTTGAATCTGTATTATTTTAATAATTCTGGTTGTTCAATGGTTAAATTTCATTGTGAACATTTGTGAGTGTTTTCATGATTACCGTAATATTATTTTACGAATATTTCTGATTATTTTACAGTTAAATCTATATTAATTCTTATAGTTTGAATTTTCTTTTGTGTTCAATGATTCTTTAATTTGTGAATATATTTATTAGTATTTTACTAGTGAATCTCATTCAACTATTCTGTGTTGCTTTATGAATATTCCAAGAATATTTTTGAAAATGTTCTATATCAACCCTTGTTGTCTTAATATCTCATAGTAGTTTATTTTAATATTTCAGTATTCATAGATGTGCATTATTTCTCTTTGATAATAAAGAACTAATCTAAAAAAAAAATACATATAGTAAATTTCTTTTATCTACATAAACAAAAACTGATATAATATACAGGTATACGTGTTGTATTTGGTGTAGATAAATAGGATCACACCTTTTTCATTAAATAGTTAGTACGAAGGATATGATCCCATTAAAACTTTTTACTGGAAGACTATTAGATACGTTCGTTTCTCTCGTGCAATGAATTATTCTCTCTGATGTGATCCCCCCCTCCCCGCATGATATTATTAAGCTGTCAGGTATTCTCCTGTGTGTGGTTTAAAAACTACCTGACTTGTGCGAACACGCTACATAATGAAGCGTATGTTCTGTTTCAATTGCAGTTCCACATGAGCGATTCTCTACCAATAGATACTCCATTAAATCGACAACGTTAATTCTCTATACTAACACACTGGCCACTCTGGGTCAAAGGCAAAATATGGCCACCCTTTATAGTTATATTATAACTGAACACAGAGAAAAAAAATCTATACTACAGGTACTCAAAATAATCATGTTCATGTATCGCTGCATAAAAATAAAACATCTACTTTATATTGGGACACACATTTTACAACAAAAATAATATTATTAGAAACTGTAATTAAACACTGAAAAATAGGCATATATTGGGGTTTAGGAATAACAAGAATTTACCATTAATCTTCTACACATTAATAATACTGGTGTAAAAATTCTCTGCCTTGAGTTTCAGAAACCAGGTTTTTTTCAGCTCAATTTGTAAATGGAATTTTCCATAATTGCATGTACAGTACAGACCTGCCTTAGAGACCACCTCTATATAAAGACCACCTGCTTATAAAGACCAATATCTCAGGGTCCCAAATAGTTGTTTATAACACAATTTGACCTGTATATAAAGACCACTTGTCTATAGCGACCACCTTTTCCTTGGCTGGTCTTTATAGACAGGTTTGACTGTATATATATCCATTCATCATTTTTATGCCTGTATGTTGATGTGTGTAATTTTCTTCTCAATATGATGCCGTGATATACGAATTTAGTCAAAAGTTTTAACTACCGAATTGGACCCAATAAACGGCCATGTCCATAATAACGCCACTCCCCCTTTTGAGGACTCAATTTCAATTGCCAAGGCATAAATAAAGACTAAATCTATCTAAACTTTATAGATTTGCACTTCGCTTTGCAATAATTTCGTCTTATTAAGCACCTTTTCAATTTTCAATATTTTAAACGCTTTTGGTCAAATACGATAACTCTTAAAAACATTTTCTGGTAACTCTGAAAAAGTTTTTTTTACACCAGGTAAGTTAGCTATTGGCATATTATTTGAAGAAATAAAGAGTTTCCTTTTTTTGTGTTTTTCATTCTCAGTTTGTCTTTGAAAATTTTGTCAACATCATTAAAGCATTAATTTTGCTGTACTGAATTATAGTTTTGATATTAAATTGCAGAACACAGAAAAAGATGTTCAAACATAATCTGACTTCGATCCAGCCAGTTTTACCATTGATAAACAAGAAATAAACACACGGAAAACTGAGCTTGTCATCTATGAATAAACTATCTTTGTTCTTTTAAGCTGGATACAGAACAAGACACAATAAAAGTTTAGAACAATATTCAATAGAATCGGGGAAAATAATCTTATAAATTTTTCAAACACGAATATATAATTCATGAAATGTTTGAGAGGAATTGTCTGGCTGTATTCGCGTTCAGACTGTTATGGTTAACTATCGTGACGTATTCATATTTCCCTGCGGAATATTAGCCGTACATCACACGTGTCATCGTGTCAATTCACATGTAGCTACGTTTGTATACACAGGTAACAAAATCCATTTTATTCACTACTTCCAATCAATATTCGCTTTTATTGGCAGTTATATATTCACTTTTATATGTACCATTAGAGTACCAGCATAAACGGTTTTTACATTTTATACAGTTATTCTAAAATACATTAGAGGATTGAGTTCTAAATTATAATAAATGATCTATCAATTCTGTGAAAAAAAAACAAAATTTTCCTTAAAATAAAAATTTTGATATTTAAGCATAAAATCTTTGTGTTTCAAAAATAAAATTAGACTTTTTTTAATTCTGACTAAAATTTATATCAAACGTTTTTATGTCTTAATTGTCTTGCAATAATAGTGATGTTTTGGTGTCTTTTTCGTGTATATATTTCATAAAGACATGTCTTACAATGTATTAGAATACATTTTTGGGTCATAAGAATAATGATGTTTTTGAGTCTTTTTGGTATATATATAGTGTGTATACATATATGTCTTGCAATATATTAGAAATATATATTTGGAACAAAAAGCAATGAAGTGTAAACATATATATTAACTATATACAGTAGTGTAGCTAGATAAAATCTAAAAGTAGCGACAATTGATAGTCTGCTTGCTTTAGACATCAATAAGTTCAAATGATAAAGCATATTACATTTTGCAAAGCAATAAAATCTTAATGGCTTATTTCAAACATCTAATTGGTTGAAAGTTTTAGTACAGAGATAAATTACAAATGTCTTATCACAAATTCAGAAGTTTAATGAAAAAGAAAACTGAACGCTTCATCCTTAGTGTGATGGAATTGACCCACCAGTTTCCGCCCGTCACAGCACAACATTTTATTACAACGAAATCAATGAATTTTATACCGGAACTATAAATCTTCATCCCGCTGACAGTGTTTGCTTTTTTTTTTCACAAGCTACAGTACTTAACTGTTCAAATGAAATTTACTTTTCAAATAAATCTGATTGGGTAGCTATATAATGATATCGTTAATTAAAATAGAGTTGTTTGGTAGCTATTGACAACAGTCTACTCGATGCAGATCAGCAATAGATATACGTAGCACCAATCTTTGAAGAAGTATGTTTTACCCACATCTACAGAATGTTTGTAGCGGACAGGAATTGGAGATGTGGTGTGTACCAGGGTCTATTTGGTGGCAGCGGTGGGATGGTTAAGAAGCTTCCTAGCATGTACTATAGTCTATAGCGGACCAGCGGGATCGATATAGCTGGAGAGGATTGTTTGTCAGTCAAGCTTCATCAATGGTCGTACCGTTCTGGATCCATTGATTTCTGGTGCCTTCCATCACAGTCGATTGCTTGTGACACATTTTAGCTCTATAGCTAACGTTTGTTTGGGTGTACCAAAGTGAAACATTACTCCTTGTCCTGCAGGGCTCGCTTGGCAATAAAGCACAACTATATTAATGTTAAACTAGTAGCCAGCGAAAAATTTGTGATGTACACATTAAGTAATGATGTCATCAATTTTGAGGTGATTTTAAATTGGCTATTAGAATAATGCATGCATGCATGAGGTTTCAGATCAGGGAAAAGCAATTATGCATAAACTGATCAAAAATCTGCATTTTTTGTTTGATAAACAAATAATATTACATTAAAGTTGAATGATACATGTGATGAAATATTCTATAAGCATAACTCTTCAGAAATACATGTATTTCTGCGATGCCAGTATAAATATATTCATGTGAACATAAATCAATATCACAGCTCTAGCTCTCAATCCAAGGGAAGTAACTCTTATGAAAAATATTTGATATTTTCCCCATAATCAAACTTAAAAAATCCTTCCTAATTTACAGTACAAGTCAGTTATTCCGAAATACACGCGGCTTTTGATATGAGATTTTTTACTTCAAATTCTTGCAAAATAAATCTGACACAGCATTTCCTGAGATTTGTATCAACAATAATTTTCTCAGTCAAAGCTTGTATACCCGGTATGCACTTTTATCCTTTGAGACACATTATTATGTCGTGGTTAACATAAAAAAGATTCAATAGTTCATGTAATTTCAGATACAATGCTGATGTGAGAAGTTAAAAGGATCCATGGGATGGGGGCATTTATATAACTTAACCTCCTTCTCCAGAAATGGGGCGGGGGGTAGGGGTGGGGGTGGGGGTAAGGGGGGGGGGGGGGTAGTGTGTGCTTATAGAGGGAGGGTCACTAATTACACCCAATAAGGTACAAAGTGTTTTTCTCTCAGCTGTAGATAATTGGACAATCGGTTAGATATGAGCATAATATAGGCCTTTTTTTGAACATGATTTGGGGCCGAAGATCAGCCCCAATTCCCCATGGCAAAACCTGGAAATATTTCCCAATTCAAGCCTTATATTTCCCAAAATGAAAGTTTCTTGAAAACTGTCCAAAAATATTGCATGAACTTAGTTGGTTAAGGCTTTAAATGTTTGTGAATTGGCTTCAGAAAAGACTACATAAACTACACTGGAAATAAAAAATCTTATTTGTTATGCTTCATTTCATCTTTTATAATTTTTCCCAAATCTTTGTTTTGACGCACTTTTTCCCCAAATTCAAAGCCACAGGCCCCATTCCCAATGCAATGAGAAAAAGCCCTGTAATAATTTCTGTTCCTGATGCGAGACAGATACCTGCTGTAAAAAATTTATTTTACGAGCCTGATAATATTCACCATCAACTAGATGCAATTATTATGATTTTGTATTCCATCATTAAAATTTTGTTTTCACCACCCAAAGTTTTTCTACATCTGCATAACTAGGGTAGATGTTCTGAATGGTTTCTTATATACAATTAAAACACAGTTATTACGAACCTCTGAGGACCAAATGAATCACTTTGTTACATGAATAATTTGTTTTACAGATATTACAATTACATTTTAATTACTCCATTGCTCAAATCCATCATCCAGTAAACTGAAAAATAGTAGGGGGTTTTATTTGCAGACAGCCCCCTAAGTCTGGAAATGTGTCAAAATAGGCGGGGGGGTCTTATTTGCGGGAGGGGTCTTATTTGCGGTCAAATACGGTATACTTACAACCAAGGGCAGATAACTGTTGAATATACAAACAGGGAATAGCAACACGAACAATACTGTCACCTACCTCATTGTCACTTTGTTTCTTCCTGTTTCCATGATATTGGGTCGGTGTAGGACTGGATGATCTCCCTTGGTCATTGGTACGTCGCGACTGCTGCCTGGTCAAATCGCGGCTCGACTGCTGGCCCTCTGAATGGTCGGTTTTAGACGGAGACTCGAGTCTGGATTGCGGCAAGCTTTTGGCAGGACTGTATTGAAATAAATGTAAAACAAATATTTAATCCACTAGTTTCCTATTGAGATGTTTTTTTTGTTTTATTTGTTGAATTTATTGTTCATCACCTAATAAAACGCTGGGATCTTAACAAGTCATCCTAAACCACAACTGTACAGACTATGATGTTGCTCAGTGTTATAAAACTCTGTTGTGACAGTGGACACCTGTTGTAACAGGGAACACCTATTGTGACAGAGGACACCTGCAGTGAAAGGGGATATTAACTGTTGTGACTGGGAACATCTGTTTTGACAGGGAACACCTGTTGTGACAGGGAACACCTTTTGTGAAAGGGAACACCTGTTGTGACAGAGGACATCTGTTGTGACATGGGAAACATGTTTTGACAGGGGACACCTGCTGTGGCAGGGGACATCTGTTGTGACAGGAAACACCGGTTGTGACAAAGGGCACCTGCTTTGACAGTGGACACCTGTTGTGACAGTGGCCATCTGTTGTGACAGGGGACACCTGTTGTGACAGGGGGACACCTGTTGTGACAGGGGGACACCTGTTGTGACAGAGGGCACCTGTTGTGATAGAGTACACCTGCTGTGACAGTCAACCTGTTGTGACAGGAGGACATCTGCTATGACAGAGTACACCTGCTGTGATAGAGTACACCTGTTGTGATAGAGTACACCTGTTGTGATAGAGTACACCTGTTGTGACAGAGTACACCTGCTGTGACAGAGTACACCTGCTGTGACAGGGGGACACCTGTTGTGATAGAGTACACCTGCTAAGATAGTCAACCTGTTGTGACAGGAGGACATCTGCTATATTGACAGAGGACACCTGCTGTGACAGGGGGACACCTGTTGTGACAGGGGGACACCTGTTGTGACAGAAGACACCTGTTGTGACAGAGGACATCTGTTGTGACAGAGAACACCTATTGTGACAGAGGACACCTGCTGTGACAGGAGGCCACCTGTTGTGACAGAGGACACCTGCTGTGACAAGGGGACACCTGTTGTGACAGAGGACACCTGCTGTGACAGGGGACACCTGTTGTGACAGGGGCCACCTTTTGTGACAGAGACATCTGCAGTTACAGCGGACGTCTGTTGTGACTGGGGACAATTGTTGTGACTGGGGACACTTGTTGTGACAGTGGACAGCTTTCAGATGGAATGCACCATTTATGAGGGTTATGATATTTTTGACAGAACAAAGATGTTCAGAGTGTTGTGAACCAATTGACAAAAAACATTTTATTAATTAATTGAATTTGAAAACAAATTATTTCACATTTAAATGTATGAACTGTGCATTTTATCAATAGATAATGAACCTATCTTAACAATGATTCGTTTTCGTTATAACAGTATAGGTCCTATGTTGCATAATACATCTATAAAATTCCCCGATGTTTAAATAGAGTTATCTCCCTTCGATCAATGAAAATGTCAACATCGGCGTTTCATTGAATTTTAATGTTACCGTGGTATAAATTGTCAGTGAAAATATATCAGAAATCAATAATTATACATAAAATGTTAACTTTCAGAACTGGTGTGTGTTTATTTCTGCTACACTCGATTCAAACAGAAATAACCGAATCCACACACTACACCGTGTACATGACTGTGGCGCGCATGTGTCAATCTATGGTTGACATGTTGCGATGATGTAAACACATCGATTCGGTACTTACGGCGTCTGTTTTGGCTCATATTCCGGCACATACTCCTTCAAAACGTGCGGCAGCGTGCTTGATAGATGGGTTGTAGTTTTCAGTGCCATTATGGAGTTGTATGTGACATCATAGATTATTCATTCATAGACCAAACACCTTCAGGGCACCTTGCCAAGGTCCTGCACCGATGTTTGTTTATCATGTGACCTAGAAGAAACCACTATGGAAACTCTGTGTCACGTGACTACGCTAAATAATTTCCCGCCTTAAATTAACTTTGATTTGTAATGTCACGTGCATAGTTAAAGTATCAAAAGTGTCAAAAGTATGGCAAGAATTTCTATTTATCTCAAGTCTTTCTATATTTGAGATTTTAATAGACAAATGACACCAAACAAAATAATAATATCACTGTCGGGACACGGTAAATTAATTTTCCTAAAATACATGTAACATTTTAGATACACATGTGCATCATAAGGCAAAAAATGTGTGTTTAGGGTAACACTGGCAAAAAAAAAAAAAAAATAGGGTCGGTAGGTCGGGAGGATTTTTTAGAGTCTTTCACTCAAAAATGATGGCCAGAACCGGAGTCTGAGATCTAAATCCCGACTTTCATTTTTTTTCGTTGAAAAGTGGAAAAAAAATAAGGGTGGGATTAAAAAATTAGGGTCGGTCGGGTAACCCTAAACAGACATATATATATATATATGGCCTCATGAATCAACACAAAACACAAAAAAAAATTATTTCATGCAGTTCCACAACAGGCACGGGATCTGAGAATTGGTTACAGTTTATATAATTATGGCACTAGACATTTTTTAGGCGTTTTAGAGGTCTAGATAAAAAATCGGTAAAAATCATACTCTACATACAGGGACGTAGGAAGCGCGGGGTGATCCCCGTTCCTCAGGACGGGAGGGGGGCAAACATGTCTTTTTGCCCCTCCCCCCTCCCCAATTTTCGCGACTGAAATGTTCTAAAAATGCAAATTTGAAAGAAAAAGGGGTCCTCCAACACATTTTCGTACTTCACTTAAGAAAATTTTCCGCTGCGCAGCACATTTCCACGTCATTGTTAAGTATTTTAATTGATACCATTGTAATTACAAATCGTTGATCAATACGATTAAGCAGGTACAATATGTACTCTGTACCCATACCCGAGCCAAAGTCACGCACGTTAAACAAATGAACTACATAATTACGCATTTCCCCCGATGACTGAATCATATGTTACGTAACGCCTACAGTGTGCTTTTCCGCCGGATTACCTACTTTCGTTTTACACTATACAAATACAGTACAATTTAGTTGCTGTTATATATAGTTATTCTCAGAATCCTAGAGGAACCAGCAGAACTACTTTACAATTGTCGGTATCTGGACAACTAACTTCTCAGAATGTAAGTACCATAAATTCCATTTTGTACGTATGGGGTGTTTATGATTAATCTGAATTAATTAACAATATACTCTCAGACATACGATAGCAAAAACTTTTTGTAACATTAACACTTATGCGAAAGTTTTGAGCAGACGACAACATATAATTAATAGGAGAATATAGTGTATATTTGGATTCTTACGTATGAATTGTACAGTGTATAAAACTTCAAAACATCTCCGTTATATTATTATCGCAGCATTAACAATAATCAATTGAATTTTGTCGGTTGAGTCACATTATCGATCTGATTTATGACAATTTATCATATAAGGTAAAGCCTTCATGTGTACAAACATATACTATGAATTTTGTTGCTCAATCGATATCTTTTTTTTCCGTTTAGTATGGTGAATTATTCTGCCGCTACACTCTTTCGTTTTACCACCCCGACATAACGATAACCAAAGGTTTATGACGAGCGCGCAAAAAAAAAAAAATACTATTTTTAGTTTTTTGGGGGGTCTTTTTTTTAATTTTTAGTTTTTTTGGGGTCTTCTTTTTTGCGCGCGCATCGTAAACCTATCGCCATTTTAGCTGCGACATCGCGGTAAAATGCAATGACTGATCAACTAAATGAATGTTCGCGGGCTATGTATTATACGTAAGTTTAATCCTAATTAACATATCCTTAATGTATCGGTTAAGGTCATTGTATGCCAGCCTCCCCCGTATGCGTATTTAGGAGACTGCGGCATATCCTTATTGTGTCCCCTTGCGATAGTGGAGCTCTTACGCACTTTACAGATTCATCGGCTAAAGACTACACAGAAAGAGGACATTACCGTAGAAATATTTCGGACTTACTGCCAATTATGTAACATATCACCAGGTCATATACTTTTAAGGGCAAAACAGTGGCCTCACTCCCTTCACGATTGAGTGCTAATTAGCACGAACATAAAAAAGTGCTTTTAGGGGACATATCCTAGAGCTAGCTTGGTCCCAGGAGTGAGCGCTCAACGCAACGCCAAAAACGAGACGATGAAGAATGGAAAAGAGAATATTCCAGATTTAGTCGCCTTTCACAGTGCAATAGAAGAAGCAATACTAGTGCAATTCGCACAATCAATTCATACACGTATTCGAAAGTTTCGGTCGAATGAAGGTTTTTTCCCCCATTCCAACCAATTTACCACAAAAACACACTGTGGATCTTGCTGAAATTCTTCTTTATTTTAAAAATCGGATAATTGTACAGCCAGCTCCATACTGTGCCCCCAGGAACCCTTCATCTCTATCCACACTAATACCAGTCTGTATCCCCATTAGTTTGTTAAATGTCTAGTTTCTGTGACATGAACAAACTTGACGATTCATTAATTTATTTATAACCCGTTTGGATAAGACATGAAATGACCCCCATTTTGTTTCTGTTGTGACCCGGTAACATTCTATTTTATCTTTTTTCATCGACAGCGCCTTGTTCAGGAATCGTGCACGACCTTTGTAACTCGTTTTTAATTTTTTTTCTATTACCATTTTCTCACAGTAATGGCGTATGTCTACTTGTACTCTGGACCTGGGGCGGATGAACGGAATAGCGAGATACTTGTCAGATCTCTGCAGAAGAGCCTCAAGCCTGGAGTTTACACTGTCTGCGGGTTAACAGCTGATGAAATCATCAAAGGTTTGTAAACAAGAGGTCCATGGGCCTTTAACGGTCTGGCACAATAAAACACCTCAAACAATATAGATCTAGAAGTGGCAAACAATTAAGGCAACACGAAGAACTCTTTAATTCAATAAATTTGACCTTGAATGGCGGTCAAGTTCATTCATTTGAACAAACATTGTAGCCCTTCGTCCCAGCATGTCACAACCCAATATCATGTCCCTAGGCCCCTTAGTTATTCACAAGAAATCGTTTAAAGATTTAAGCCTTTTTGACTCTTGTGACCTTGAATGTAGGTCAAGGTCATTCATTTGAACAAACTTTATAACCCTTCATCCTAGCATGCTGCTGGCCAAATATCAGTATCCCGGGCCTTTTGGTTATCGAGAAGAAGTCGTTTAAATTAAAAGTTTACGCACGGCAGAGGGCGCACGGCGGACGACGACGGACGGTGCGTGATGAGTTGACTACAGATCAACCTGACCCTTCGGGTGAAATGACTTAAAATAGAACATATGAATTTATTATTTCCTTATTTCGTTACCAACGAATTACATTTCATATTCATTAATTGGGCCGCTCTAGTGTTTACGCGAGTTCGAATCCCATGTGGAGCAGTTGCCAAGTACTACATGTCCGTGCCCCCCCCCCCCCCCCCCCTACCCTGAATGTTCCGGATTTCATCAACATCTTAAATTAAACTTGCACGTCTTTAAATGACCATACATATCATGTAAAACCTAGCAAACTATTTCCGGCGATCAGAAGGGTTTTGTGTCAAGACACAGGGACATATATATATATTGTTTGTTAGAAATTTGTACCAGGTCCTTGTGTGTATAGTTATATGAGGAAGTACATTTGTAGGCATGCTAGGATAAAGACGCCGAAAGCGATGTGATAAACATTAAAAGTGGGATTTTTGTAATTATTTGAAAGTACCGACTGTACTGGATGGCGTAAAATCTTAAATATAAATCATTCAATTGATCATATTGTTTATCTCCAATTTACGCGGCGGACGCTAATACTTATGGATCACCGTCCATTACATTATGTTCAAATGTACGTCAGAAAGCTACATGTCTTCCGCGCAAATCTAGCTGCATCCACAATACTCTAGGGGTTATCATCACTATCCACCCATGGACCATCTCATAGTAAAACTGGAGGCAACAGAAGTTACACAGGTTATGGGATCCTTTGAATTGTATAACGGTACGCTGTGGGTGACTGTGATGTTTTGAAGTTGAGCGTCGCACTCTCTATAATCTTCAAAGAAAGTCTCTGCAGGTCTGTGTTTGGACAGTTTTTTTCTCCTGGACTGCCTCCAGTTTTTCTATGAGATAATCCAGGGATGGATATTACGTCAGTGATAGTAACCCCTGGAGTACCGAGGTTGGTCTAGCTGATGTTCAAGTTCTCCCATTTTTTGTGTCAATTTAAAACAATTTGGCCTTAAATTTCGTTAATTTATTTTATTATAGTGAGTCATCAAGCGAATAAAGAAAAAAGACAAAGTATTTAAACAGTTGTTCGAAAATCAACTCCTGGAAAATATATTTTGTCTATTCTAATTTCACAGGAACATGGACCAGTATTGCTGCAGCCTTTGTCATGCCAGGTGGTTTTGACAAAGGGTTCATCCGTGCACTTGGAGATCCTGGCGCAACCGCAATTAGGGACTATGTGTGGAATGGCGGGTCTTACCTGGGAGTTGGAGCAGGCGCATATTACGCCTGCGACTATATCGAGTTTGACAAAGACGGCCCTCTTGAGGTCGTAGGAGATCGTCCTCTGAAGTTCTTTCCAGGTATGAGCATCTCATAACCAGATTAGATATACCAGTAATGAGCACTGTGTTTATCTTTGAGTAAAACTGCAGTATGATCTATAAGAGTTACTTCCCTTCGTTCGAAATGAAAAGGGAAGTAACTCTTATAAAGAAAGCTTGAAACTTTGTGCTTGGCTCTTCCATTGTTTTAATTAGAGTGACGAAGCCGCCACAAAGCTTACGGAAACTTTACAGGCAAATCGAAGAAAATTATATTCATTTTTTTCTTATGTATTACAATTTTGTTGATCTCGGTCTGAGACAATAAACTATATAGCTATCGGGTAAAAGTACTAGTATTGCGATTAAGGAAACTTTTGGTATTTTTCACTTACTGATTAAAATTAATTCGTTTACAGGTAAGGGAATAGGACCCGCTTATGGGCCTTATAGCTATGACGACGAAAGGGGCGCACGTGCAGCCCCAGTGGATTTCTTTCAATATCCGGGACCTCGGTCTACATCAACCAAGATCTACTTCAATGGCGGCAACCTCTTCGAACCTTACAGCAAAGAATCGAGTACCATGAAAAATGGATCAACTTCTGAGGTAACCATGGGAACATACGAGAAGCCTTTGGGTGTTTATTCCGGTCTTCCGGAGCAGCCTCTCGCTGTTGTCAAGTGTACAGCCGGAACTGGTGTGGCTGTCCTAAGTGGAGTTCAAATGGAAGTCCGGAGTTCGGATTTGGACGGAAACAATCATTATTTGAAACCTATAAAGCAGGAACTTCAGTCGTATGACGTCACTAATAATATCGTGTGGAGCTCAGCTCTTCAGGAACTAGGACTGCAAGTGGTTGTCTAAATTCGTTAAACCGTTTCTGGTTTTGCTACGTCATTTATGGCTTTCTTTCAGAAAAGAGAATGTTAAAGAGACAATTCACTCGGGCTAATTCTTTTACATGACGAAGAAGCAAAATATGGCATAAATGTATTGTTCTACATTTCTTATGAAACATTTAACATCAAATATTGACAAATTCCACGTCATTGTTTAGTATTTTAATTGACACTGTTGTAATTACAAATCGTTGATCAATACGATTAAGCGGGTACAAAATGTACGCTGTACCCATATCCGAACCAAAGTTATTCACGTTAAAGAAATGAACTACATAACCACTGTGCATGTGACAAAATGATTTTTTAGGTAAGACAATTCACCTAATAAGGTAAACACACTACTGTCAGAGCGATTTGAGCAGTTCTAGACAAATGTAGCATTACTCTACGAGCAAGGGACAGGGTTCGGCATACCAGATGTTCGACCACAATGTGTAATGGCGGACAGCGAGCGGGGTTGAACATTTGACACGCATTTCACCACCATGGGCTTTTCTGGCATATCACAGTAAAACCGACTGATTTTATTTCCATTAGAACTGGGTATTTTACGATAAATATACAAATTTTAATGTTCTCTTAGACTGAATTGTCCCTTTAAGTTTCTATATATTATTCATTCCAGGAAAACAGATTTATTTTACAATAAAATGAACTCTATGTACGTGTATATGTATATATATATATATATATATATAAAATAAAAGTCAACGACTTTCCTCCTGAAGAGCCATCATGAAATGGTGAATGTACAAGAGGAAAGTCGTTGACTTTTATTTTTTATATATTCAACTCTACATGGACACGTACTTTTTTCTTGGTATATATATATACAGATGTAATAAGTCCTGCATTGAAATCTCTTTTTTAAATGTCATACTATTTCATTATACAAATAGTTATTTCCTCTTGTACCATTTAGAATACGATCTGCATTATACATGTTTACTCAGTAGCTTAAACTTTCTTTATTTGAATTCTTGAAACAACAATTATATATTATAATATATATATTTATACCATTATTAAATAGCGACACATTCCATGTACTCAGTTTGAAATTTGTGACATTTGCTTTTTTCGTGTTTGTCATATCATTTATTTCGGATTTTCATTGCCAAGTGTTACGAAAGTTTTACTTATATGCTAGACATTATATCAATGGACAACGTGATGCTAACTCTTCCGTAGAGACTTGTTACTGCAAACCAACTTATTTTAGCGACAATTTAATTTCGCGTTTTCATAATTAACGACTTTGTTGGATACCCACGTAATCAGCCTACACTAGACTGTGGTCTGATCAGAAACATATATACATAGAGATTGGAAACTCCTTCTTTGTCTTTGTTGACAGGCAGAGGGACCTCCGGTTTATAGGCATTTTGCCTTGGCTAACTACTTTTAAGCGTATTCTTTTAAACATGATATTTTTGCATCAACACAAAGTTTAAACATTATACCATGGTTTATTTGATGTGACCCGTTTTGATTTTATTTAATATGATTTTTTAAAGCATGAAAATAAGCAATTTTACCTGGTTTTTCGAAAATCAGGCATTCAAAACCGGAAGTGCATTTTCTTTTATCAATAAATAAGTTAAAATATTATTTTTTCTTTCCAAAATCGTACTCAAACCATCTGAAAATTACTTAACTTTTATAACATATCAAAGTTATTCTGCTGTATTTAACTATTTAAGAGTTTATCTAAAAGCCCCTAAGAACATATAGAAGTACATCTGCCTATCGTAAAAATGGCGAAGTTGCCAATCTCTATGTATATATGTTTCTGGTCTGATGAATGGAGCGTGGTGTAGTTTAGATACTGGATTTCTGAGGGCGGAATAACGACTGTTTCGAAAAATGTCCGTACTGTGTAATGTTTTCTTAGAAAATTTTTATCCATCCTGATAACTTCCGTCATATTCGGTATTGGTCCTAATTTGTGGTTTAGCAGTAATTTGTGTGATACCTCGTCAATTGCCTTGTTTTAGTTCAAATAGATAATACCCACGCGGCCCATGTCTAGCCAACCTCAATCTTCTCTGTCTGTGAATGTAACGACAGTGATAGTAACCTTTGGAATATCGAGGCTGTTGTATAATTCACTGAATTTATGAATTTATCTGTCATATCGAGGTTTGTTGGTATGGAGAATATGTGGTGGCCTTGATTTCAATTTCAACAATGCTTTAATCAAATTGCGTAACTTGTCTAAACCGGATGCACCAGAACCAGCGAATTATTTGGCCGGTATTGTCAGGTTTTCGGATTATGACATTTTAATTACTATACAATGTACATTGTCATGCATTAAGGCCGTAGGAAACTTCGATCCGGATTAGACAAGAGTCGGTTTTTGACAAGTTATACTGTAGTTACACAATTACATTATATGATCTTTGGTAGACTGTGCTTTTAATTCTAGTAATCTCCCTTTCGTCATGCAGCTTTCTCTTGGGCCGTTTTCGTTTAGTGGGAATAACCGGTTCGACCGTTTGTTAAAGTTATTATTTCAAGTATAAATCCCGACGCAGTCCTATGCAGGCTTTGCCACGACTCGTCTGAAAACAATATAAAATTTGGTAACATTATCGGAAAAAACCCAGTTCTAATGGAAATTAGATCAGTCGATTTTACTGTGATATGCCAGAAAAGCACATGGTGGTGAAATGCGTGTAAAATGTTCAAACTCGCTCGCTGTCGGCAATTACACATTGTGGTCGAACATCTTGTATGCCGAACCATGTCCCTTGCTCGTAGAGTAATGCTACTTTAGGCTAGAACTGCTCAAATCGCTCTGACAGTAGTGTGTTTACCTTATTAGATGGATTGTCTTGCCTAAAATACCATTGCATCACCTCCACAGTGGTTATGTAGTTCATTTGTTCAACATGCGTGACTTTAGCTCGGATATGGGTACAGCATACATGTTGTATCTGCTTTTACAACGGTATCAATTAAAATACTAAACAATGACGTGGAATTTGTCAATATTTTATGTTATATGTTTCATAAGAAATGTAGAACAATACATTTATGCCATATTTTGCTTCTTGGCTATTTAAAAATATTAGCCTGAGTGAATTGTCCCTTTAATATAGTCCTATGCAGGCTTTGCCACGACTCGTCTGAAAACAATATAAAATCACCAGGCCCGTCTTTAATTCATAAACGGACAACTAGGTCCAACCAGTCAAACCGTATAATCGAAAACGGCCTTGCTGGTCATGCTGATCTTACAGAGTTACTTCCCCTCGTTTTACCTGCGACTCGGGAATCATATGGTATATTTTTATCAAATACAAATCTGTATGTTTGAACCTAGAATGTTTATATGCCTGTTACATCAAATGCATTTAATGTTTTAATAGGCATTGATTAAAACTCGATAAAATTCCTTTATGTGAAATATTTTCACACCTGTCATTTAGTTAAATAAAATGTTGAATTTCAAATGTCGAGTACACCCTTAATACAACATGCATAAATTATGAAAATGTGGAAATTTTGTAAGTTTTGGCCATATTTGATATCTGAGTTTTCTATCTAGAAACATAGAGCGCATATTTGAACAAACGTTGCATTTCTCCTAAAGATGTAGCTTAAGTACCTGTACATTGTATATTATTAGTAAATATTAAAGTTCAAGGTTTCTCCCTATTGTTTCTTAGTCAAAACCTAATAAACTATCAAAACATCTTAATTTATGCATAATTCGGATGGTTATCATGGCAACTTAAACTTCCAAATTATAAATATGAATCGGTGATGCGCTAAATGTTTCAAGTAAAACAACTTAAATTCTTTACACTGACAAAAATGTAATTTAAAAGTAATGGATTTCGGGGCAAAAAATACTCAAGTCATAGACTCCCAATTTCACTGAACCGATTCAGATCTGGTCTCCCAGGACAAAATCATTTACACCATTACACCAATCTTTAAGTTGTCTCCAACACCTCTGGAAAGACGAGAGCTTTGTCCCTCCCATGTCCACGCGCATCTCCCAGTCCCCATCCTCTATACTCCAGGGCACAGGGACCTGGCACGAAAATTTTTAACCAATAGTATACATATATATATTATAGTATCAAGGGTATGAACTCGGCGGTCGAGAAAAACGGACCTACTTTTTTTTAAAACCGTGATTATTTTAATAAATAGGTTCTATACAACATTGACGGATATCTTACCTTAAAGAAAAATAATTTATCTTTCCATTTAGTGCTTGATGAACAAAATTGACCAAGTATTGACGAAGTTATGGCTTGATGAATCAGGAAATTTACGAAAAATATGCTAGGTAGACATTTCCCTGTCCGGTCGAAATGTCGTCTCGGCTCTAATGGGTACCTCAAAAACCAAGCCAAAATCACAAAATCTACGCTTGTGGTGGTAAACTTGCGTTCTTTGCTAAGTTTAGAAACCTCCTTCAATGTTGGCTTCCATGCATCCATGGGTCATTCTGGAATATTTGCTGGCTGACTATTCTTATTTGACCACAAAGATTTATTCCTGCTCTCGTCCCGTACATTAACCTTAGGAACTTCCTCTACCTCTTCTTTCTGTCACTGCAGTTTTCATGGTTCTTTTCTTTTCTAGCCTTGCTGCAGTGGATTTTTATGGGTTTGCTACGAATGCTTCTCTTTTCTTGGTTTTATTTCGCCATGTCTTTCGGATTCTTTCTACTTTCCTCAGCTCCTTCAATCGACTTTTTATATCTGTATCTTCTTGCTAAAGCCCATAGCTCTCCCCGAATCTGTTATACAACAGGACTTGCACTAGAGAGCTCTTTTGGCGGTACTTCTTGCTAATATTTTGAAATTTAAAAAGTTTTTATTTTCTGTTTCTTAAGTTTAAGTTTCTATTATACAACAGGACTTGCACTAGAGAACTCTTTTGGCGGTACTTTCTCCAAATTGTTGTAATACCTCGCTCAGATCTTTCCCGGATGTCACCTGGCCAGATGTCTCTGCTCTCTTCTCCGTTGTCTCCGACGGTAGGCATTAATCTATAATCTCGCCTCTGCGCATCCACAGTCAAAGGGATATTTTCTCCCCCTCCTTCCCCGAGTCTCAAGAATAGAAAAAAGCCGCCTTTTAGCGGGTCATAATAACACGTCTTCGTCAACAAACCAGGATATCTACGCACAAATTTTGTGTCATACTCAAATACATTTTTTATGGAGTTGTAGATTATGTACGCATAATCCACATGAAAAATGTGAATGCCATTTGAAAACATGTTGTTTGGAAATCTACCGATTTTAAGCATTCCTTGGTTTTGTGATTGATCGTATGAGTATTGAAGATTTTTTTTTTCAAATTCCATATGTCGGTTCCTATTAGCACAAAGTTGTGCATACTGAATCATGATCGGACAACAAGATGGCCGACAGGCAGCCATCTTGAATTTTAACAATCGTTGCTAACTCAGAAAGTACTGGGGGTATTTTACTCCGATATTGTGCATATTGCATTTTGGGAGCGATCGAAAAATCTGGAGTTTTGACAATAAAGTTCATTTAATTTCCATTATTTCTAGCAGGATCTTTCTCGTTATTAAAAATTGCATTTACAACTTCAAATTGGTCGTCAGTTATGTACACTGTATACATCAAATTATAAATTCAGAAATGCATACATCCATATTGAATTTTGACGAAATTGTTTTGTCCCGATGTTTTCAAAGGGTTTTTAAAAGTATGGACAAATTCATTAAAGAGTCATTTGACTGATAAAGATGCCTATCAAAATCCCTCATATCAGTGATCTATCATTTTAATTATTGTAACTTCGGGCCATTGGCCTGATAGAAACTGAATTAAAGTAACATAGACTTAAAATGGAAATACGTGAGATTGTGGTAAGTTCTATTTTATTTTCATTTGATCTCAGTTTTTTCATGTAAAATACTACACGCATATTTTGCAATTTTTTTTTTAATTTTGCGCTTAATTTAATTTTCATTTTATCTCTGTTTTTTAGATATAAAATACTAGACGCATATATATTAAAATGCAATTTTAAAAGTTGTTTTTTTAATTTTCAGCTTGTAGGCCTAGATCTAGTATATGTTTTTGACAACAATATTATTTTTGTCTATTTTTTTAAAATTGTAATCAGACCTAACATCTCTTATTTAACCATTACAACTAGGCTTTTATAATTTTCTTGAAAATAAATTTTAGGCCTAGGCCTATCAATTTGCTTCCTCAACATGTAACAAAATGTCACCAGACGAAGGTGAGAAAATGGAACAGTCCATGTTCTATATGCGCATGACCCGGAACTACTGGCCACGGTGGAATGAACTCGACCCAGCACTTGGCGAAGCGCTGGTGATCAGAGAACATGGCTTCACCGAATAAGGTTGATATGCTCTCCCTTTTGAGGGAATCTCTCGATTATGAGGGGTCAACGAATTCTCATGTGTTTGTTGTCATGGGAGCATCGGTAAGTGCAAATATTTAACCTTTGAATTTCGACAATCTATATGCATATGCATGCCTGTTCGGGCTACATGCACATTTGTTTACATTTTCACTTTGACGAGTGGTGAAAAACCAGGATGTCGATTATATTTTCCGATTTTCACGATTTGGACATTGTATTATTTTCTGACAATTCACATGCATGTCAAACTATTATAATGAATGGAATTTGCACATGTTGCATGTTGAATAGTCATCTTGTTAAAGTTTATGCAGTACTTCGAACACACACAGAAAAAAAAGTTTATAAAAACGCACACTGACTGTGACACAGCAAATTTCGACCCTGTTAAAATTGTTCCGCAACGAATAAAAATCAAATGACGTTTCATGTGATAATCAAAATGACCCATAAATGTTTATAACGATGTTTATTTTATTTTTTTTTGTGATGTTTTCCCCAGAATATAAATAGAATTATCAAATTATTCTTCATTTTGTCTTTATCTTTCCCATTAGTCATATCCTGGTACAGTGTACAGGTATGTAGCTACCTGTATAGCTAGGTAGTTCTTTAGGTATGTTTTACCACCAATATCATTCACTTAGTAATTAGGATAATAATTGAAATCAATTATTATTATTAGGATGAAAATACTTTTCTGTTATTGTTTTGAACCCAGAGCCTACCTCACGGCTCATGGGGGCGAACGCTCAACTGTAGGCCAAAAGTGAGGTGGTGTCAGTCAAAAAGAGGAGAAAAAATAATTAAGATCCTAAATTTAGTGGCCTCTTATGATCATGCGGTAGCGGCAGCAAGTACAATTCCAACGCCTTACCTGCATGGCAGAGGTCAAAGGTTATTCTAAGGTGTAATTCTACATTGATAAGTTTAAAATATGAGGATAATACTATAGCCGGTATAAGCATTATCTTCAACACATACTATAAATAGACAGTGTAGTAGTTAATTTCAATTTAGTCACGATTATTAATTAATTAGGACACAACCTAACATGTTAAAATGTCTTTTCTCAAAATATACCAAATATATACCAATGTGAAATGGTTGGTTCTGCAGTATTAAACGATCAAAGCTAGGATGAGGCATCATGTAATTATCACGAAAAATATTAGATGGTTCACCATGAAATTAGAGATTTTTCAATGAAACAGAGATTCTGTTTCAAACCGAAGGAATGATAGCCCGGTATACAAAATGTCTTGAAATGTCTTCATAACCTTGGCCTGACTTGCCCCTGATGTACAGCGTAGGCGGGTAGTAAAAGTTACCTGTATATGTAACATAATCCTACTGAAACACTGAGAATCTCCATGTTTACGCTTCAGTAAATTTCAAGTCGTATACATCAATATACCTTTACTTTATAGAGGGCACCGGTTATGAGTTCACAGTGAGCGTGACTACCAGTCTATGTTATAACTTAAACTCTTAAAAAAGCAAGGATGATTGTTTTCAATATCTGCTCCAGGAAACATTTGTTTAAAAACTAAACAGAGACTTATTCTTAACTTAGAGAAATTGAATTTTCATAAATTTAGAAGTTTGATATTATATTGAAAACCTGCTTGATTACCGGTAATTTACACATATGCATTTATTAACTTTAAGTCACTTGCACCCTTCTCTGAGTTTCGAGTTCAAATCCTTACTTAATTCTCTTAAATATTCCATGATCGATTTTGCATATTTATGAAAGATAGATTTTATGCAAATATTCAGATACAGTACATTTAACTGTTTATATTTATCACTTTGTTTCGACTAGTCGATCGAGACATTCAGATTAGATTTATTGAAATTTCACTAACTTACATGTTGCTATGAATATTTATATCAATTGCCTTTTATGGAGCCATCTGTGGTAGCAATTTGAGCTTGCATGTACTGCTGAAATCTGATCCAATGCGATGGATGTAGATACATATGTACAGAGTTATACTTCTAAGTAGATTACACCTAATTGTCTTGTAAAACCAGATCAAAGTCGGACAACGATTTGTGGTCAGGTGTCACTATAAACTAAAAATTATCCTTTTACCGGCAGAATATCATGGTTTTCTTAGCTGGGTCTTGACAGTCCTGGTAGAGAATGTCGATGGAGATGTTACAAGTAATAAACTTATGATATATGATACACTAATGTTCGTTTAACCTAACATGAGTGTTATGTTGTACACAAGATGTTTACAGTACATATGTACGATATACTGTGACAAAGTTTAACATACCATATTCGACCAAATAAGCGCCCAGAGTTTAAAGAAAAATTAAAAATGAAAAGGTGCTAATACAGTTATTGCAAATCTATACAGTTTTGTGTAGTTTTGGTCTTTATTCATGCCTGAGCAATTGAAATTGAGGCCTTTGAAAAAGGGGAAGGGGCACTTATAGGGACATGGGCGCTTATTAGGTCGAATACAGTATGTCAACTAAAGGAACGTCCTAGTTTATCGCCATGTGATGATATTATTAATCTGGAGTTGAAAAGTTCACTTGACGAAAAAAATCTGAATCTGTTGAATCACATACTTGAACTTTTATGTTAGCTCTGCAACAAAATCTGGTAATATTAACATTATTCAATATTAAACTTGGTGACAAGACTTCAATTTCATGGTTTAAATAATAATTGGATGGTCTGAGTAACGCTTGTTATATTTGAACAATTTACAATTCACACATGACTGTACTGTGCTCCCATTTTCGCCTTTCATGTGATACATGTGTCTTATAGTAAGGTTTAAATTGCAGGGGGGTGGGGGGGGGCGCAAGTTTTCAGAGTTTACAGAATAGATAATTATGAATTTCAGATTGCCAATTTACATTATAGGGAGATCACCCACTATAGAGCTTTTATCAAGTGCACTGCATGTACATATCTGTCTCTGTTGTCAATTGTCCATATTCTGTGTGTCAGTCTAGTCCTCCCATCCACCCGCCCGCCACTTGTTTTGTGTTCCCATCTGTACTGACAGTCTGCAATTATTTCTTTCTTGAACTATTGTATGCAGTTTAATTTGCACATATATATGATAATCATACGATGAATCTAGTATAACGTCTAAAAGACTCCAAGGTATCTATCGATCTTAAGTCTACAGTTTTAGGAACATTTAAATATTCAACTACTACACTAATGACCTGTCAACAAGTCCACTTAAAATATATTGATGTCAAATTGGGTGGATTTTCTACTCAGATACATTAAACTTGAACCTGTTTCCAATTTAGCTGAAAAGATTAGTAAACGGTCCTGTCAACTTGTGTACATTTAAGATCTATACACATGCCTTAAGAGCTTTACAAATAAATTTGTCCTAAAAGTGCTTTAGTGCTTCATTTATCAGTAAAAAAGTTGTTGCCACTTAACAGAAGTCTCCAACTTGCCTTTAATGTATTAGCAAGCATTAATTAATATTGATAAACTTATACTGCTGCTATTTTTTTCACCAAAATTAAACCACTTGTAATTGATATCTATTATGTAATGTGTGCATCCTTAATTGATAAATAAATTTAGTAATTGGGAAAAGCCTTTCTACCGTATTCAACCCAATAAGTACTCATATCCCAATAAGGCACCCTCCTCCTTTTTGAGTCACTTCAATTTCAATCCCTAGGCATAAGTAAAGACAAAACTAAACAGTAACTATAAAGTTTTGCAATAATTTCGTCTTATAAGACCCTTTTCTCATTTTTTCAATTTTTGAAATGCCCTGGGCGCTTATTGGGCTCGAATACGGTATTTCCTTTATTAATGTATATCCCTACATGACAACATACAAATATTGCTTTATGATCATTGTTTTATATAAATTATAACTGGTAATAATTTATTTAAATGATATGCATTATTTTACAAGAAAGTATCAATTCTTAATTAATCAGTGATTTTCACTTAATTAGCTACGTTTGTGAAATTTTGAAAGAAAGTCAGGGGAAAACAGAGAAGTATACCAAAAATACAAGAATTCAAAGTTTGCTTGTTACCATTTTAGTCTGCAAGGTTGTGGCACCTGTCCATTGACAAGGGATAAAAAATTTCAATATTCTGAATCGTAAAAAAAGACACCACACATTGTATCAAGGACGTATATGAGAAGGATAAGTCACATTGGGTTTTGGGGAAATACAAGGCAGGAGCCTTTGTGTTTGGGTACTGACCGTGACGTTGGGTGACGACTGATTTTCCTTTGATATCCGCCGGCGCAGCCTTTGATGTAGCTTGCGGGTGCGTGGGACACCGTCTTACTTTCTGAAGCGGGCTATCATTTCATGAGCTGTCATATTTTTTTAATACAAATTTAAGACATATCCTCTAAATATTCCGTTCTTAAAGCAAGCAATAAATGTTGTAAAATTTAATAAACTTTTCATTGGTGTTTCGTTTTACTCGATAAGACAAGTGTTTGTTAAGAAAAACGGTTTTTATTCCCGGTTCATGGGCGTCTCACGTGGTGTTTAGTAATGTCAAGAGACAGTCACGAATCCTTCTCACTTATAAATCCTTGATTGTATGTACAATTTTATCCTTCTTGTTGTAGGGGGACCTTGCGAAAAAGAAGATCTACCCAACTTTATGGTAAGTTATATAATTATCATGCTTTAAAACATACTCAGTTTTTGTTCAGATCTTTTACAAAAGTTGCACATGTTTGTAGATAATATATATTAACTCAAGGGCCAAGTCACCATTTCTATTTTAAGAAAGTTAAAAAAATTCAATAATTAAAAAGAAAATTTCACATTGAGTTTGATTTTATGGCCATGGACATTATGTAAAAGTGAAATTTCAGTTACAAGAACATGATGCACCTAAATTAGCTGTAGCCGGCAAACTAATGGTGTCTAATACGAAGATCGGTAACATGTACTGTAATTGACACTAATACCAAGCCTTAATATATAATTAGTGGACCTTCCAGCGTTTTTTGACAGCTAGTATATTTGAATACCTGGTATATGTCTGATGTACAGGGAAGTCTGAGTATATTATATAGGTGAATACGCAGAGCTCATATATAAGTAAATTGTCGTTTGTTAAGCGATGGGGACATTATAGCCGACAATAGGTCAGGAAGTTAGATCAAAACATACATAAATGTCGAACATATCAACAAAATCAGGTCAAAATCGGCACACAGCCTGTGAAAGTGAGGCATTGATCTATTTCGTATTCTGTTATATATATGCAATATTGTATGTAAGTAATAAACATGATTGATAGTTGACATATAAACGACTGTCCTACTTTTTGTGACCTGTCATATATGCCGAAATATAATCCAGTTGTTTCCAGTAAGAAAATTAGGCATTATTTAATGTAGATGTTTGATGTTAATGTAATCATGTAATTCAACTGATGATGTATGTGGTAAAACATGCATATAACTCGACTTTTGATATTTTTGGTGCAATAATTAATTGATAAATGAAATGGCACCATTAATCTCAACATTTAAACAAAATTATTGCCCAAAATGATCTGCAAAAACGTTTTGCAAAAGAAGTTAAAGATTTAAAAAGAAAGCTATATTATATTCATATTTGCAGTCATTATTTTATGAGATCTTTTGCTGTTAAAATGGGGTAAGGTACACTTAAGGGGTAGGAGGGGTGTTTATTGGGTCGAATATGGTAGACACTTACACTAGAGCTACTTCTCACATTATGGGAAGGAAGAATATTAAAATGTCCTCCGTTAAACATACTGTTATATTTTGTATCAACCATAAAAATTGCACCTTAAAAAAATTACATGAGTTATATATCTCCTACTGATTCAACTTTACCGACATCTGTTGACAATCATGCAATGTATTGACCGCCCCCGACGATATCGGGAGCTAGATCGCATTAGTAATCCAATCTGTTAAACTGAATGACACAAACTAACAATCATCATGACAGAATTAACGAGCTTGTATCATTACCCGGACTGTTTAACTTGATCTCGAGGAAATTACTCTCCATGATTAGCTGTTTACTTTTCTGAGTCGATAATTGTTCAATCTTGATGAAAACTTCCAGAGCAATTATCTATTAATCAATAAGTACAGTGTAAACTTCCTTCAGCACGATTGATCAGTTGTAAATTAATTGGACTCATGGAGTTTATTTCTTGTAATACGAATTGAAAATAAAAATGGAGCAATTCTTTTCTATAAAAATGCAAATTCATTTTGGTGTTGTCAAATTTTCTCCAATAATTGATTAACTTTTAATTGTTCTTTCTTTGATTATTGATTGTGCATTAATGAAATTTCTGGCAATAATAATTTGTGATTGATATTACTCCAACACTATCGGTAATTTAATGACCAGTTGCTAATATTTCAAAAATGACAAATGGAGGTCCAGAGAGATTGTATAGTTCAGTCAAACCTCTCTATAAGACCATCCAAGGGATGCAACTAAATGTCTTTATAGCAAGTGGTCTTTATACACAGGTCAAAATGTGTTGAAAATGACTACCAGGTATTTGGTATCCTGAAAAAGTGGTATTGTCAAACAGATGGTTTTTATACAGAGGTGATTGCTAAGACAGGTTTGACTGTATATGCTATACTGTAGAATGTTTTGCTATGGTTCAAATAACAAAAACACTAAAATAAAACGACCACTAAAATATTTGTATTTGCAGTATACTCTGACTATTTTAGAAGTTCGAGTGATTGATATTTTATAAAGGAAAGCTGCGAACAGGAAATCAATACGCGACCAGTTGACTCTCTTGCTGCGTAGCAAGAAAAGCAATTACAGGTTTTTCTTCTTCAATCACAGCGTCTAACTCAAGTGTCACCAATAAGTACGACTAGTCTACCATATTTATTGGCCATTACCTCTAATACAAGAATTCCTAGCCCAAGTTTGTGGCCGATACATACGTAGCCCTTGTAACATCTCGACTTCTATTTTAGTCATCCCAGATCTCCAGGGGTTACAATTGCATACGATCTCTAGAAGAGACCGTTTAAGATTGTAAGTCCTGACGATCATGGATGGTATTAAGCAAAATAATCAAAGTTCACAGTTAATGCATGTTTTGCAACCCTAAGGGGTTTGAGTTTACAACACAGTAAATAAATCATCAGAGTCGGTGTGCTATACCCCGTAGCCTGTTGTAATAGCTACTTGTTGTGTTTCACGGAACATTGACATCAATCAGTTATATTATAAAGTGTTGCTGATTTTTTTATACCAATAAACTCATTGCGTTTAATGTATTTCCCCCCGTGATGTTTTAGTATCTAGATACATCTACTTATGAAGTATAAGGTTTATATATAAGTTGTATTCAGTCAGCCATGTAACACGCTACATATCAGGCCAGATTAACATGTTCACATTTTTGGTCGTGATTTTGCTCTATTTGATGCAGCTATCGAGATATCATTACCTGTGAGTCATCTATTTTAAAGTAAACGTGAAAGGATCAAATTTTAATACTTTAGTTAATATTTACTGAAAAATGACACATTTTAATACCAGTATATGTAAATGTTTCACAGAAAGGTTACTTTGGGGAAGTTGGAAAAGATAACTTTATACTCAAAGCACTGACCTTGTTTGACCAAGAACATGATTACAGGCAATAGAAATCCCTTCTGCTTTTTATCATTAGCCCTTGCTTCAAAAGATAAACAAAAAAGCACCAAATTCAAATCTTGTGTTTGATAAAATGTGAATCAATACTTATGCTATTGAGGTACAAAGATTGGAAGTTAGCTTTCTTTTATCCCAGATCTTACTTGAATCTGTGAAATGCAGACTGGGAAATCTTATTAACCAGAGTGAAAATTTTGGCTGGTCAATCTCTGAAACTTGTTGCCAAAATCTCTCACAAGGGGTAAATATTCTATAAGTCTTAATCCAACTGGTACATTTGTATTTCAGGTGGTTATACAGAGATGGACTGCTCCCCCCAAACACATCCTTCATTGGCTACGCCCGCAGCAAAATCAACATGGATGAAGTACAAAAAAGATGTCTACCCTACATGAAGGTAAATCTAAAAGTCTACATGTAAAGCCAGTGAAACAGGAGGGGACTATAATAGTGATTGATTGTCTTTATATATTGTATACTGTGTGACCGCGGTGTCCGAGTGGTTAAAATGTCCTGACATATTACCACATGTTCTCCACATCTGGGTCGTGAGTACGAATTCCATGTTGGCAGGTACTGACCGCTGGTCAGAGGTTTTTCTCAGTGTACTCTGGCTTTCATCCACCAACAAACCTGGTATACCTCTTTAAATGACCTTGGCTGTTAATGGGACTTTAACTAAACAAAACCAAAACCAATAGGTGACTCAAACTCGGGTCAAAAGGTCAACCATCTGTAAGGTTAACTTCATTATTTTTCTGCAATATGCACAGAATGGTGGGAAAGTTGGCAAGTACAGTAACATGAAATTTAAAGTAAGCCCTATAGATTTGATCACAGACTTGATAAAATGGATACTTGTCTCAATTTAATAAGAAAGCAAACAAACTGGAACATTTTGCACTAGATATGATTTATTTTAATATGTTCAAGGACATTTTCAACTACTGATAACTGAAATTGTAAAATAAAACACTGTGAGCCATACTTATGTATTGAAGGGAAGGAAATTCATTCTGTAATCTGCGACCATTCTATATTAGCATTCCATATATTAAAGGTACAAGTGCTTCACTTCCTCACTGAAATGATTTTCAATCAGTGACCAGTACTTGTACATCAAATTTAAATTTCTCCTTCCTTCTTGCATAAAATTCCTCTGAATGTTTACGAAGCAGATTAGATGTAAGCACCAGAAAATTTCACTGATGATCACAAGGTAATCGAAAGAAAGCAGCCAACAGAAAAATATTTTTCGTAACTGTAAAGGAAAGGTATATACCGGTACGTACGGACGAGTGCGATTGGTGTGTAAACATTAAAATGCCACCAACCACGAGCTGTGTTAGTCATTTTAACGTGTGATTACATTAAGCTTGTTGAAAAGAACTTCAGCCAATATTGTAGATGTAGCGTCGACTACACCTTACTTTGTATGCGGTTGATATGTCATTTAAAGGGACAAAATACAACTAGATTATTGAAGAAGAGAAATCTAAATCGCAGTTTGATGAACATGGAAGTTTCAATAATAAATGTGGGGGATAATGCATCTACAATACCACTGATGTATTTCTTGCTCCAAGGTTAGACAGTACATCTTCACAACATTTAAGTGTAATGTATATTCTGAGCTAGGGGCCACAGTGGCTGCGTGGTTAAGATGTCTCAACAAATTACCACAATTAAAAAAATCCTCCCCCCTCTGGATCCCATGGTGGGCAGTTGCCAGGTACTGATTGTTGGTCAGTGGATTTTCTCTTGGTACTCTGGGTTCCTCTACCCTGACATATTCTTAATAACCCTCGCGGTTAATAGGATGTTAAGATGAGACAAATAGCCTTCATATCTTAATGTGTGGCAAACAACCCTCATTTCATCTAAGAATAGGACAACTAGCCCTCATGTCACCAAAGAATAGGACAAATAGCCCTCATATCGCAAAAGAATAGGACAAAAAGCCCTCATATTACTAAAAAATAGGACCAATAGCCTTCATGTCATCTAAGAATAGGAAAAATAGCCCTCATTTCATTTAAGAATAGGACAAATAGACCTCATGTCATCTAAGAATAGGAAAAATAGCTATCGTGTTGTCAAAGTATAACACTAATAGCGCTCATATTGTCTAAGAATAGCACAAATAGCCCTCATATCATCTTAGAATATATAGGACAAATAGCCCTCTTATCATCAAAGAATATAGTCCAAATAGCCCTTATGTTATCTAAGAATGGCCAATAGCTCTCATTATCTGAGAATAAAACCAAAGAGATCTTACATTATATAGTTCTCAGTCAATTCCAACTAGTTGTTATTGGTGAACTTGTGATAGTTTGGTTGTGTGATTAGTTCATTATTGTTATAATTCAAGGTACAAGACAGTGAAAAAGACAAGCTAGCAGCATTTTTTAAAGTCAATGAATACATCGCCGGAGATTATGAAAAGGCAGCAAGTTTTTCTATCCTCAACAAAGCTCTTGATCAAAAAACCAACGCAAACCGGATCTTTTATCTGGCACTGCCTCCGTCCGTCTATGAATCTGTCACACGCAATATCAAGGCTATCTGTATGGCAAAAGAGTGAGTAGTAATTTAATGCAGCAATTTTGTTATGGGGTAACGAAAAATTTATTGTAATTGAGAAAACAGATTATGCAATACATAGAAGCTTTAAAATTTGAACAGGACATATTTACTTCAAATTAATTCGCACCTAAAGAATCATATTTATGGACAATAAATACTGGTATACAATGGAAAATTGAACTCATTCACCACTAGACATACTTGGACTCTTCTTACTCAAAGACTGGAATAGTTCATTATACATTTGCAGGGGTGATTGAGTTAATAAGTACTGATTATTTAAACTTTTGTTATTTTGTGCCTGATTAAAATTTTGTGTATTTTGTAGCCGATTAAAATTTCTCAAAAATGGATTGTCATGATAAAGTTTTAAGCAGCTACAATAGAACCATATGAGTTCAAATTAGAAAATCAGACTGCATATTAAAATTGCAGGTAACAAGAGGATGGCTTGTAGTATTATATTAACATTGACCTATTTACAGTGGCTGCTGGACCCGTGTCGTTATAGAGAAGCCATTCGGTAAAGATCTGGATAGCTCAAACAATCTGTCGGAACACCTCAGTGCTTTATTTAAGGAGGAGGAGATGTATAGAATAGACCACTACCTGGGGAAGGAGATGGTGCAGAATCTCATGGTGCTAAGGTAGGTCTGAGACTCGTATGATGGTGCTAAGGTAGGTATGAGACTCATATGATGGTGCTAAGGTGGGTATGAGACTCATATGAAGGTGCTAAGGTAGGTATGAGACTGGTATGATGGTGCTAAGGTAGGTAAGAGACTCATATGATGGTGCTAAGGTAGGTCTGAGACTGGTATGATGGTGCTAAGGTAAGCATGAGATTTACATGATGGTGTTAGGGTTGGTATGAGACTAGATATAGGTCTCATTATGGTGCCAAGATATTGAACTAGGTAGGAGACTCATGCGATGGTGCTAAGATAGATATGGGTTTTATAAACTCACATGGTGCTAAGGTCGATACAAGACTCACATGATGGTGCTAATGTAGGTATGAAACTCACATGATGGTGCTAAGGTAGGTATGAGACTCATATGACGGTGCTAAGGTAGGTATGAGACTGGTATGATGGTGCTAAGGTAGGTATGAGACATATGATGGTGCTAAGGTAGGTATGAGACTAGATATAGGTCTCATTATGGTGCCAAGATATTGAACTAGGTATGAGACTCATGCGATGGTGCTAAGATAGATATGGGTTTTGTAAACTCACATCATGGTGCTAAGGTAGGTCTGAGACTGGTATGATGGTGCTAAGGTAGGTCTGAGACTGGTATGATGGTGCTAAGGTAGGTATGAGACTCATATCATGCAGTTATGAGACCCACATGATGCTGCTAAGGTAGATATGGGTCTTGCAGTATGCTTTCATGATGGTGCTTAGGTTGGTATAAGACTCATATCATGCTGCTAATATAGGTAGGAGATTCACAAAATGGTGCTAAGCTTGATAGATTTTATTCAGAAGTCTATTGGTTTCATTTACTTTATGAAAACAAACATCCTCGGTTACTTAAATTCTGTTCCTTTAGTTGTTTAGGCTACTGTACCTTTGGTATCATGAATTTTAATTGGTTTCACCAGGAGTTGAGGAGAAATCAAGACTTTATCAAAGTTAATGAGAACTGAAGGTAATATTTATATGGCCTAAGAGCCTAGAGATTAATAAGCAAATTCACCTGGGGCCAAAGATGGAAAATATTAATTAGAATCTTTCAATACATGTGTAACCCTGGTCAGTACTAGTCACAATATATTTCTTGGCTAGAAAAAACTTCGTTGAGCATCAGACTAGTAATCCAGAGGTCCAGAGTTTGATCCCTGGCAGATCAGGCAGTGATTAAATTTATCATAAATACTGCATCCTGTTACACATAGGTATTCATGTCTTTATATACTTAACTGTTTACTTCAAATTTTAATGTTGCTATTGGTCAATTTATTTGACAGATTTGCCAACAAAATGTTTAGTCCAATCTGGAACAGAGACAACATTGCCTCGGTTGTCATCAGCTTTAAGGAGCCGTTTGGAACACAGGGGCGGGGCGGCTACTTTGATGAGTTTGGTATCATCAGGTAAGGTATTTCTACTGTTTTATCTGTATCTGAGCTTACCTATTTCAATGAAGGGCAAAATTCTGTTGAACACTTCCAATTTGATGCAGTAGTATAAATGTCATGCCATATGATTTATTTTTCGTGTATAAAAAAGAATTCTGTTTGAAACTATTCTTTCAGGGCTTGTCTGTTTTGAACAAATCATTTTGATATTGTAATATTGTTTGCCAAACAATTGATCGTTAAAGTTGAAGATAAGTGGATGTTTAACAATAATAATTATAATTGTAGAAAATGTTAACGATACAAAATGACAAAAACACATCAACAAAATGTGAAGACCTAATTAATGATTCACAGATCATCATTTAGGGTCCTTTGATGTAGATTAAGTGGAGAACAATATTGTATTGTGAGATGAGAACTATAAAGAAAAGTTTGTTTACAGGGATGTAATGCAGAACCACCTACTACAGATCCTAACTCTGGTTGCCATGGAGAAACCGCCATCGACTGGAGCAGAAGATATACGAAATGAAAAGGTAAATTAAAAATAATGTTTGTTTTGGATTTACATCCTATTAACAGCCATTAATGTCAATTAAGGACTTGTGTTATAGTTTTAGAAGGTGGATGAAAGCATGAGTGCCCAGAGAAATACCACTAACCAATGCTTAGAACCTGGCAACTGCCTGACATTGCATTGGAACACCTTACCACTCTACCACCGCAGCTCCTAATGTAAATTAGGAATGCTAAATAAGTGTGTGGGTTAAACTTAAAATGAAAATTAAATACAAAATTTGGTGATTGAGATTCGTTCATACTTTACAATAGATTAATTTTGAAGGTTCCTGGTAGAGTTTGACGATTGGTTTGTAATTGATTATTTCAGGTGAAGGTTCTGAAGAGTATAGTACCAGTAGAATTAGAACATGTGGTGTTGGGTCAGTACGTCGGGAATCCCAAGGGATCCGGGGACGAGAAGGTTGGGTACTTGGATGATCCCACTGTTCCTAAAGGTATGTAACCATGCAGGCGAAGTACTGATGTCATGTGAATTGTCTTTCATAAATCATTTCCAGGGTCATTTAAGCATTGAACATCTTTCAGTTGGCATTCATAGCCAATATGAATGCCAACTGGACAGAGGCAAATTCCATGAAAGGTGCTAGCGCTTTATGTTGGATTTGCCTCGATCTGTCCAGTTGGCATACATATTAACTATGAATGCAAACTGAAAGATGTTCAATGCTTATATTCCCATTTGGTTACAATTTTACGATTTTGCATCTATAATTAATTAATCATTTGCTATCGTCAAGGATGAACAGTCATTTGAACAGCCGTTTTCCGTGATCGCTGGCACGACAATTGTGATGTCAAAATGATAATGACATAATATTAGGCTATGGAAGTTCATAGCCTATATGACTGCCAACTGTGCTTGGTAAGGTTACGTAGTGGGACTGCTGTGAAAATGTAAAAAATTAAGGTTTAAGTGATAGAGGACTATAATGTGTCCAGAGAAAAACCACTGACCAGCAGTCAGTACCTGACAAATGCCCCACATGGGGTTCAAACTTGTGACCCAGAGGTGGAGGGCATATGTTAATATGTTTGAGACATCTTAACCACTCAGCCACCACTGCCCCTATTCTCATTGACTTAAACACATAGTTATTGCTTTAGGAGATATCCTACTTTCTTGAATCTGTATAACATAATGTTGAATTATTCTGTTTGGTCCTTACATTGATCATATTTCTTGTTATTAACTTTTGGTATTTGCTTTTCAATGAATTTGCTGGTCAATGATTTTCAAAAATGCCATCATTCTGGACATTGCCTATACTTTAATTTTCCCCTTTCAGGTTCCACAACCCCCACATTTGCGACAGCAGCCCTGTTTGTGAAGAATGAACGATGGGAGGGGGTACCATTCTTTTTGAGGTGTGGAAAGGGTAAGTATATTTTACGATTACAGATACGCTGTATTCTTTTAAGTTAAATTAATTTGAAAACTGACGTGACTTCTAATAATTTACTTCTTCCTCATCTGAATTTGGTGATTTTTATGTAATTTAAGTAAAGATGTCGTGTGCTTGCCGACTTTAAATATCGTACTCCCTTTGTTGATAGTACTCTCTCTGACTACCGATGGAATGAAGGATTATTGTATTATTGGTGATCTTTTGGAAAATCTCCCAAGATACAACAAAAATACATCTTTTCAAATGTAAAATATTTTTGATAAACAAAATATTGGAGATTAGAGAAACAAAATCATGACATAAAGTTCTCGTTTTGATCTGGTTTGTCTGGTGTGATTTTAGCCTTGAATGAGAGGAAAGCTGAGGTTAGGATTCAGTTCCGCGACATTCCCGGCGACATCTTCCAACCCGGGGATGTAAAGAGAAATGAACTTGTGATTCGAGTACAGCCAAATGAGGCTGTGTACCTAAAAATGATGACCAAATCACCAGGAATGAGCTTTAAGAGTGAAGAAACAGAACTTGACCTGTCATACAATCATCGCTATCAGGTAAGTTTCAGGTTCATTAGTGTTGATCTTCATATATAACTTTGATGGCTGTCAAGACTCTATAGGTCTGAGGTTTTAATTAGGATGTCAAAATTAATTTTTCTCCACCTGTTGATTAACTATATACCAGCTTTCTTTTGCGGCTACTAATTTTCATGGTTTTAATTTTGATAAAGGTTCGAGGATTAATTTTTGAGGACTGAAAATTTATTAGAATTTCCATTCAATACATATATATTTGGTAATTATTTATTCATGGTGATAAAGTTTTGAGAATTCACTTGTCTCGTGAAATTTGTGAAAGTAAAATGTACATGAAAGAATGTTCATTTACGATTATTTGATACCGTAATAATATCATTATATTCCTTGTTTAAAAATTAGTGATACTAAATGATTTATTTTTCCAGAATTTGAAGTTACCGGATGCTTATGAGCGCCTTATACTGGACGTGTTCTGCGGCTCACAGATCCATTTTGTCAGATCCGATGAACTTTACCAAGCATGGAGGATATTCACACCACTACTTCACAAGATAGAAAAGGAAAAACCAAAACCAATTGAATACATATACGGCAGGTAAGTTTGTGTGTTGTGTGGTACTACTTCACTTGACCCAAATTTCTTCAATGTCCTTTTCATAAGAAAATTCCACAATTAGAAAAAATCTCTTTAGAAAGCAATTTTAGAATTAGTAATGAAAATATTTTTGTTATTTTTGCTAGATGGCAGCCATGGGGCCATCTTGTATTTTGGATTGACCTTAAAAATAAAAATGCTTGGTTGGGACCACATCTGGATTATTTCAGACTATTTAAGTTTTAACTTAATTGCACTGGCAGATGAAACTTTAAAAAAGAAAAAAAAAAAATTGATTCCCATCAAAATTTTAATTTAAGAAGGAATTTCTTTCTGTTGTGGGATATTGATGAGATTTAGGTTTGGTAGTTTTGAATATTGTACTAGTTCAATCTCTGTCAAAATTCTTCCAACTTTTTTCTTCTCATGTAGACCTTGGTCTGTGAATTTTTACTTGATCTATTTGATATTTTTGATCAAATTTTTTTCTGGCAATTACCTTTTTTTTCTGAAATTTTCTATTCATTATCTAAATTAAACCCTTGGTTTATCATTAATTCTTTAACAGTGTGATCGTTACTATAATTATAATGATATAAATTGATATCGATTGTTATTTGTATTTTTGAATTGACGGATAACATGACTGATTATCATACCACTTTTTGGCTTGATATTAATCCGTTGCAAAGTTGCACTTAACAGTAACCAATTAATTGCAAAAATCTTTCAATTAGTTAACCATTCAGAGTTGGCTTGTTTTAATAATAATTATTTATAACTTTATAAAATATCACATTTTCTTATATATTTGTGAACACAAATTTCTATGCTTTTTCACTTTTCACAAATTAATATAATTTCTAACTGTTCCGTCAAGTAAAAATTATTAAGTACAATAAATTTATTTCAGTTAATAAGGAATGGCTTTTATAGTTAAGAAATGAGACATTATGAATTCTTATACAATAGAAATGAAACTTTACTTACATTGAACAGCAATCAATGTATTTTATTAACTAAAGAAATAGCTGTTCAATAATTAAACAATTCAGAAATTTAAAGACTTCATGAAAACATGTTGGCTGATTATTATCTTCTAGAAAGGAAATAGGCATTACAAAGCAAACCAGTGTCAGAAACAGAACAGGGATTATTTAGGTCAACTTTCAAACTGTTCATGATGCGATTTCAGTGCCGTGCATTGATCAGTCTAACTAGTTACAGATATAGGTCAGGGAAGTAATATCAAAAGTATATCTATATATTTGTAGGATACGAATTACTTAAAGTAGTCAATATAGAGCAAAGAAGTAATTCTAACAGTGTGGACAAAAGATTGTCGAATTTTCGAGGCGATCTGCCCCTTTGTCAAGACACAAGAAGAACAAATAAAACTGCATATTACGGATGGTCACGAACGTTCACAAAAACATAAACAATGAACACATATAGAACATTCAGATAAACTATAGGGACAATGGCGTAACGTTGTGTCTGAATGATCTCTTCGGTCAGTTGCTATAATTAGTTGCAATCGCCAAAGGCTTATTTAGTTTATCAATTGAAAGACATAAATAGATTGATATATTTATATGAAGATATAATTGAAAGCTTATTAAACAAAAGTATAGAATATCAGTTAGAATACTGGTAGCCTTATTACGCTGCTTAAGTAGGCTGGTGATGTGTAACATGTAGGTGATTGTACGCTGTGGTTCCCTGGCTTGACTTCTTATTCAGTACAGGTGTACTCATCCTCACCAGCTTCAGCGTACATGTATCTGAAGATGATGTTCGTATCTTGTAAGGGCACGGTTACACTGACCTCATGTAATTTGGGAAACAACTGTTTAATATGTTTCTTCTAAAATATCTAAAACTTTTTTACAATAAACTATTTAAGCCATGCTTGTTGGCCCTGATTCTAGTGTATGAAGTATCTCGATGTGGGAGTAAATGAGATTAGTACAGGAAATACTTGTATGGACAAGTTGGTGACTCCATACCTTTTTACATCAGAATTAAGGGATTCAAACCCCGACCGTCTTGGTGAAGGTGTGTTACTGCTGGACCACCGACAGTGTGTTGGGGGTCAGGATATCTATCACTACAGAAGCTGATGACCCTTGGGGTGAGGGATGGGGCCTCAATACCTTTTCACTTCAAAATAGGGAATCAAAACCTGATCATCTTGAAACTGTGATGACTTAAGCTATCATGATACTACTACCATGTCACAAACAATAATCTACAGGAATGATACTAGAAAGTGGAGATGGGAGGGTTTATATAGAAAACTTCACTTGAGAAGGATATCAGAAGGATAGAGGTGTACCCTGACCCAACTTTGCCTACCAAGCGATACGGACATATGTTGATGATCCCTTAACTAGCTTGGCCACTTGACCCGCTTTTGCGGTGCCTGGGAAACCCACGCGCTGATTGGCTGCGGTGAGAATTGACCACACAATCAGATCGCCCGATACAAATCAACAGCGTGGCTGTCTGAGAGCGAAAGTAGTGCTAAAATTAGCGAACTTCAAAGAAAAAAACGAGCGCTCTGACTGGTCAGAATTTAGGCATTGACCAGTAACAGGACTGTAGTGAAAATTTTTGCCACCAGATGGCAGCAGTAGTGAAGCACCGTACTAGCGGAGGATTCTGTCTAGTCTAGTAAGGAGTGTAATGGATTATCTTGCCTTGACTTTTGAAGGTGACCTTGACCCCAATTTCTTGAAACAAACTTAAGTAAAACACCCGAGTCATATTCTTTTACTTATAGTTATATTACATAATGAATAAAAGATTTGACTTAATTATAAGTTGATGCATTTTGTTTCGAGAAATCAGGGCCATGTTGCTTTTCATCTTTAAATTGTATAGAGGAGGTAAAAACATACCTTCTCAAGCAACATTAAGTCTATTCTACCAGTAAGCTGAAAATATCTCAGTAGACTGGTTCCTTCTGAGGTTGATATATATTCCTAGGCCACACAGAGAAGAAGAACAGCAAGAATGATCTTTTTCCTATCAAAAATATGATGAAGTCAGGGCTCGATTCTCAGGCTGTTTTTCTTGCTTTTTGCAAGTGAATAGCAAGTGAAAAAATATGCACTTGCTTATTTTAGCAAGTAGATTTTATTGTGGACAACTGTAAAAATGACATACCTAATGATTGTGAAAAATTGTTTTAATGGAAAATATAGGGATACAGTTCTTACTATCAATGATGTTGGTATATCTATACTGAAATACATCGTGCACTATCATGCAAAAATAAATGATTTTATATGTAACAAAACTGCAATTTGGATGCAGTTATTTAATTATAAGTAAAAAGATTTTTTATCAAGTACAAAGTTATTAGGACACTTGCTGTTTTTAGCAAGTGATAAAAAATGTAAAATTCAAGCCCTGGAAGTAAAAGTATTTTGTCATTTGTCGTCGTCAAAAAGAGCACAAATTTACTGTTTTCTGTCATCTTGTCAAACAGATGTTGAGGTCAATGTATCCTTTACAATATCAATACTCTGAAAATTACTGCTTCCTTTTGGTCGTGTCAGAAATGTGTGGACATAAATTGTGATGTGTTTGATCTTGTCTCAGTTCCTGACGTCCACTTGAGATTTACATTTCTTGCCTACACACTTAGGTACACACCACACTGTATATCATATATAATCTGTGGATGGACATCTTCCGTTGATGAGCTTTCAATATACATGTGATAAAATTATGTATGTACCATGTTGTATATCATATATAATCCATATACACATATTTTCAAATTTTATTGTTCGTAATAGAATTGAATAGGCATCTTCCGTTTGAGCTTTCAACTTCAACAAAAGTGTGATATGTACACTGTAGTAATTAAGTTAAATGACTAATTTTAAAACTGCATTTTGTATGATAAATATCAGCAAAAACTTCACAGTGTAAATCAATACATTTTAGGGGTGATCTTATTTTATCACTTTTCTTATTCTCATTCCGCTAAAACATTATCGCCCTTGTCAGTCTGTATTTGAATACTGCATTAAGGACAGTATTGCTTCTGTCACCAACAAACTTATAATTGCATCCTTTTAAAGATGCTCCACCGCCAACAGAGCATAAATGTTATTAATTATTTAAACAATAATTGGTGTTCAATCGTGTATATGTATGTCTAATTAACACAGAAAATCATTAAAAAAAAAAAATTTCCCTTTGGTGCATGTGCAATAAGTAATTCATTCCATATAGGATATAGTGCCACAGAATTTTTTCGGGATGCAATTAATATTTTTCATATTTTTAACTTGAAATAAACTTAAAAGCTCAAGCTTTTCAATGGTGGTAATGGTGTAAAGTAAGTAATTTTTGTAACTGAAGAAAAATACTAAATCATCTGCTCCTGTTTTTGATAGTGAAAAAAGACCATTTGTCGGTGTTGGAACATCTTTTAAGATACATGGTTTACTGTAATTTCTATTTAAAAAACCCTTTACAAAACAGCACCTTCCATGCGGAAGTATTGAAAATTCAAAGAGACCAGAAAACATTTTATGTTGCAATAACTTCATTTCATTTTTTCAGATGCGTATTTCACTAGCAATTACATTTTTTAACATTATCAATAAGAATATATACCATATTCGGTCCAATAAGCACCCAGGGCACTTAAAAAATGAAATAAGAAAAAAATTAGTGGGCGATTCATAGAACCTTAACTGGAATAGTGGTTCAAAAAGTATCGCACCTTGTAAGACCATAAAGCAAAATGAATCGAATAAAGAAACCCTAAGGTTTTCATATTTCAGTCTGCATTTGATTTGAGGTCAATGAAATTAAGGCTTCTAAAAAGGGGATGGAGCACTTATTGGGTCAAATATGGTAGATCCTATTTGTTCACAATACAACTTTTGTCTTTATTGAAAAACATTTTTCATTGGAAACTATTTTTTCTCCTGTTAATTGGTCCCTTAGAAACTGGTTTTTAAGTCACTATTTTGGTATGATGAATGTATCTGGTTACAGTGCTACTTACTTTATACAAAAATTTCTATTGGGAAGTTGTGTGGTTTTTTTCTTATAATTGTTCCCTTTGAAACCCAAGTTTATGGATGCTCGAATCACTAATTACATGATATGGAGTAGAGTTTTAGTTTGTTAGATAAACATGTCACGTTTACAGCATCTTTCAGGACCTGATTAACGACGACATGTTTAAGCCTTGCATGCTGTTAACGAACGACGTACGCGTCCTACGGAGTGGCACACGTTCAATGTTGACGGACTAATTGACATGTCTGTGGACACATGACGGGTGATTAGTTAATTGTCTGTGGTGACAGGCTGTGGGCGATAATAACCGAACTCTTTAGTTCAAGCTTCCAACCGACACTGATGAAGAAGCAATCAATTTCCGATGCCTCGTTCTTCAGGTTGCTGGTAAACAGATCTAATCCTGTTATCTGATGGCTCCCCAGTATAAGGGACACATCTCCTAGCCAAGCATTGACTGCAGATTACCTTTTAACACTTGCAATGAAATATCAGGGTTTATTGGCTGCCATGCTAATTTTAGGTAGGGTAGTTCAGTGCTTATTTTCATGAAGTCTTAGCGGTATCTTCAGCTATTCTTGTCAATTGAAAATGATATTTTCAGTGTTTATCTTCATCCAGTGTTTTTAATTATGTCTTTAGCTAGATATTGTTATTTAAGAAAGTCATCTTAATTGGCAAGATATTGTCATTTTAGAAAGTCATCTGAATTGGCAAGCATTTCTTAGAATTCATATGAAAGAAAGAAGGAACAAAAAGAGTAAAGATCAATCTTACTTTGAAGCAATGAAGATTGGAAATTGGTAGGTTCTTGACATATTACCACAAGCCCTCCATCTCTGGGTCATGAGTTTGAATCCCATGTGGGGCAGTTGCCAGGTACTGACCACTGGTCGGTGGTTTTTCTCTGGGTACTCCGGCCTTCCTCAACCAACAAACCTGGCACGTCCTTAAATGACCCTGGCTGTTAATAGGAAGTTAAACTAATAAAACAGGTTCTTGGATCCCTGAGATTCCTTGGTGATGCTAAGATAACTATCGCTAGAGTTATGCAGTAAGCTTATTAACCAGCTCCTAGACATACAGTGTTTGTAGATCATATTCTTTTGTGAGCCAACATATTGTAAATGTTGTGATGTATTTTATGAACACTATATTTGCTGTGTGGAAAATTATTACATTTCATCTATGAACCCAACATTAAACTACCGGTACATATTATTCATTGAGAAGACTGAAGAAATCAGGGTTTTTTTCATGATAAAAGTTCTGCTATTAGCTATAGTTTGTCTTTACTTATCAATGTCTTACTGCGCTAGTTTACCTTGGATATGTGATACAGTCAAGAGGAAGAATTAAAGAAAGAAAATTTATTTGTGTCACTATGACTACAGCATCTGCAATTCATCATAAAGGTTTATATGTGATAGCTTGAGTTCCCTTTAGCTAACCAAACTCAAATTTATGTACAAACAGAAAATAATTTCAAATTCCCATTGGCCAATCAAGTGGATGCTCCCAAACATAAAATGGAAGTGAAGAGTTTTACGTGCAGTCACGGTATATATATATCGTTTCGGGGCACGCGAAAAGATAGGAAATGGAGTAGGAAGAGCAAAGTATATAGAGAAAGCATAGAGGGAGGAGTCGTCTGCTATACCTGGCATCGTCAAGCAGTAACTAGCCCTACCCTCAAGAGCAGGGGGAAAGGGAGGAACCTAGCCTATTAATTTACATAAAATGGTCAGTTGGGATTGCTTTATAGGTCTGAACATTTTAAAAAGGTCAAGGTCACTCAATATGCATAGAGTGCTATAAAGTTGCAGACGATCATGGAACGCTTCATCTTTCCTTTTTATATTTAACATCACTGTCTGTTTTGCTTTGGTTTTATATTGCATTATTTCCAATTGACAGTTTAGATCTCCCAGTATAACTTTTGTTTTTTAACTTGTTCACCCCTGACATCACATTTAGACTATTCTAAATCAAAGACTAGACCAGTCCATTATGAAATTTCAGGGGTGGATGGGTTAAGGAACAGTAGAGCTTTGTCAGTCCCTGCTCTAGTGCCATCATTGGCACCAACCTGTCTGTATTCAGGTTTGTTTTTCAGTTATGGACAAACATCTTCATCCATAATGAGAAAAACTTGCCTTGGCAACCATCAAAGTGTTTGCTATGATCTAGTTTAATATCTTGTATTATTACTAACTTCATAAGCATTTAAGTCTTTTAAGCTCTTGTACATGAATCACAAAAATGTTTTAATTCTTATAATGAACTACAAAGTTTTGCTGGGATATTGGGATCATAAGATATATTGTAAATAAGTGATCGTTATGTTCTGTTTTATAGCATTAACCTGTCATTGTGAAAATTTATCTGTTATAAGCTGGGTTCACTTCATACTCCCATTGAATGTTTACCTGTTTGTTCTCACACCATTCTGATCTATTTGTGTAAAATTTTATTTGTATTCTCATATTAACTCATTTCCACAAATGTAAAAATTTCTTATATATATTCTTATGTAAGTCCAACCTACTATTGTATATCTATATAATCACATATAATCTACTCAAAGTGTGGAAGATGGAG
>SAYR01002433.1:2829225-2851209 GCA_004382745.1 Argopecten irradians irradians
GACACTGATGAAGAAGCAATCAATTTCCGATGCCTCGTTCTTCAGGTTGCTGGTAAACAGATCTAATCCTGTTATCTGATGGCTCCCCAGTATAAGGGACACATCTCCTAGCCAAGCATTGACTGCAGATTACCTTTTAACACTTGCAATGAAATATCAGGGTTTATTGGCTGCCATGCTAATTTTAGGTAGGGTAGTTCAGTGCTTATTTTCATGAAGTCTTAGCGGTATCTTCAGCTATTCTTGTCAATTGAAAATGATATTTTCAGTGTTTATCTTCATCCAGTGTTTTTAATTATGTCTTTAGCTAGATATTGTTATTTAAGAAAGTCATCTTAATTGGCAAGATATTGTCATTTTAGAAAGTCATCTGAATTGGCAAGCATTTCTTAGAATTCATATGAAAGAAAGAAGGAACAAAAAGAGTAAAGATCAATCTTACTTTGAAGCAATGAAGATTGGAAATTGGTAGGTTCTTGACATATTACCACAAGCCCTCCATCTCTGGGTCATGAGTTTGAATCCCATGTGGGGCAGTTGCCAGGTACTGACCACTGGTCGGTGGTTTTTCTCTGGGTACTCCGGCCTTCCTCAACCAACAAACCTGGCACGTCCTTAAATGACCCTGGCTGTTAATAGGAAGTTAAACTAATAAAACAGGTTCTTGGATCCCTGAGATTCCTTGGTGATGCTAAGATAACTATCGCTAGAGTTATGCAGTAAGCTTATTAACCAGCTCCTAGACATACAGTGTTTGTAGATCATATTCTTTTGTGAGCCAACATATTGTAAATGTTGTGATGTATTTTATGAACACTATATTTGCTGTGTGGAAAATTATTACATTTCATCTATGAACCCAACATTAAACTACCGGTACATATTATTCATTGAGAAGACTGAAGAAATCAGGGTTTTTTTCATGATAAAAGTTCTGCTATTAGCTATAGTTTGTCTTTACTTATCAATGTCTTACTGCGCTAGTTTACCTTGGATATGTGATACAGTCAAGAGGAAGAATTAAAGAAAGAAAATTTATTTGTGTCACTATGACTACAGCATCTGCAATTCATCATAAAGGTTTATATGTGATAGCTTGAGTTCCCTTTAGCTAACCAAACTCAAATTTATGTACAAACAGAAAATAATTTCAAATTCCCATTGGCCAATCAAGTGGATGCTCCCAAACATAAAATGGAAGTGAAGAGTTTTACGTGCAGTCACGGTATATATATATCGTTTCGGGGCACGCGAAAAGATAGGAAATGGAGTAGGAAGAGCAAAGTATATAGAGAAAGCATAGAGGGAGGAGTCGTCTGCTATACCTGGCATCGTCAAGCAGTAACTAGCCCTACCCTCAAGAGCAGGGGGAAAGGGAGGAACCTAGCCTATTAATTTACATAAAATGGTCAGTTGGGATTGCTTTATAGGTCTGAACATTTTAAAAAGGTCAAGGTCACTCAATATGCATAGAGTGCTATAAAGTTGCAGACGATCATGGAACGCTTCATCTTTCCTTTTTATATTTAACATCACTGTCTGTTTTGCTTTGGTTTTATATTGCATTATTTCCAATTGACAGTTTAGATCTCCCAGTATAACTTTTGTTTTTTAACTTGTTCACCCCTGACATCACATTTAGACTATTCTAAATCAAAGACTAGACCAGTCCATTATGAAATTTCAGGGGTGGATGGGTTAAGGAACAGTAGAGCTTTGTCAGTCCCTGCTCTAGTGCCATCATTGGCACCAACCTGTCTGTATTCAGGTTTGTTTTTCAGTTATGGACAAACATCTTCATCCATAATGAGAAAAACTTGCCTTGGCAACCATCAAAGTGTTTGCTATGATCTAGTTTAATATCTTGTATTATTACTAACTTCATAAGCATTTAAGTCTTTTAAGCTCTTGTACATGAATCACAAAAATGTTTTAATTCTTATAATGAACTACAAAGTTTTGCTGGGATATTGGGATCATAAGATATATTGTAAATAAGTGATCGTTATGTTCTGTTTTATAGCATTAACCTGTCATTGTGAAAATTTATCTGTTATAAGCTGGGTTCACTTCATACTCCCATTGAATGTTTACCTGTTTGTTCTCACACCATTCTGATCTATTTGTTGTAAAATTATTTGTATTCTCATATTAACTCATTTCCACAAATGTAAAAATTTCTTATATATTCTTATGAAGGTCCAACCTACTATTGTATATCTATATAATCACATATAATCTACTCAAAGTGTGGAAGATGGAGAAGAGAATACTTGTGAATTGTAAACACCCATAAATGCTTGCTTGTACATGTAAATTACTAATCTGTGTAACCATACACTCGCCAGTTACTATATACCTATACCTGAAATGCTTGTATGTATGTATGTAATTACTACCTGCATGCGTGGAACCAGTTGCATGTTCCTATTAACATTTGATATAATGTTCATTCTCATACTTTGCCAAACAGCGCGGATCATAAATAAAGCTTGCGTGTCATGGATGTGGTCCATATATTCTGACTTTGCATATTTCTGAGTTATCTGCCCCAAATGATGCATATTACTGAGTTATCTGCCTTGAGTATGCATGTTACTGAGTTATCTGTCCTTGGAGTGCATATTACTGAGTTATCTGCCAAAATGGTGCATATTACTGAGTTATCTACCCTTGATGACGGATGTTACTGAGTTATCTGTCCTTGAGAGAGTATATTACTGAGTTATGTGCCCTTGAGGGTGCATATTACTGAGTTATCTACCCTTGAGGGTGCATGTTACTGAGTTATCTGCCCTGAGAGAAAGTATATTACTGAGTTATCTGCCTTAGGGTGCATGCTATTGAGTTATCTGCCCTTTAGAGAGTATATCATCTACTCTTGGTGATAGACTGTTACGTCATTACTTTGTACACAAATGTTATGTCATTTTTCATAATTGTAAATACTCTTATAAAGATATATTTTCATCCTGCTAACTTTATTATTAGCTTCATTATTACATCTGCTAGAAAACTTTTGAATAAACATTATATGACATCATCTAGATTTGTTATGGCAGCTCAGTACATGCATGCTTCTGTTGTTTCTTTGTCTGTCTTTTCCTCGGTTCTCCGTACTAACAGTGTTACCAATGACCTTGACCTCTCGACCTTTAGTCACTGTGTAACATAACCTTGTGGTGTGATGTGTGATTTTCGTGTGTTTTCAGTCGAGGTCCGAGCGAGACTGATGATTTCATGAAGAAATTCAACTTCAAGTACACCGGGACCTACCAATGGAAAAAAGATAAAGCGGCACTTTGAGTCGGAGCCTGTTTGAATGTGGCCCTCTATCTGTGCTGTTGAGACTTGTGTCGTCTGCTGCTACTAACACAAAGGCTAGAATGTAGTGCTAAAAACTCTTATATGTTGAAAATCAAACATGACTCTATGCAAAGGACTTATAAAACTGAATTTTACATTTGACATTGATTATTAGTGATGTTGGCAATTATTGTTCAGAGGGAGATTTCCATAATTTACTGGGTTTTTTTCTCCTCAAATTAGTTGTACTATCAGTATATTTATTGTGGGAATAAAGCCTTGATTTTCTCCAATTTATACAACTTGATGTAGATTTATATAGAATCTGTCATCCCCTTGAATGGAAATTTCAATTCATGGAGAAAAATTCTTAACTTTAAAGCTTATTTACCAGAAATGTGTGTCGTAGTGACATTCACTTTGCCTCTGAATTGCGACGGCCTAGTGAATAATTTTCGACTATAATGTAGTTTCCCCACCCTGACTTTTCATAACCCGTCTTACAGGGGGGGGGGGGGGCAATCAGTCGGGCTGCAGATGTTTAGATCTCCCTGTCTTATTAGGGTGTTCACTTTTGTATTTATGTCATATTGACATTACCTAAACAAAAGCCAAGGGTAATACATTGATCTCTTATGCTCAACAAAAGTGTGAATATCTCTGTCCAGATTTGGCATAATTAATTAACTCATGGATCCTAATTTCATCTAAGTAGCTTAATTAAACTGTCAAGAAATTTGTTTTTCTTTATCATGTCTCTGATTTTATAGAATGTCACGCTTCACTTGAGTTCTCTACTGAACTACGCTTTCCATTTCTTAAACTGAAATTTTCCATATTTGAAATCATATTGCTTCATGTTGGAGAATTAAGCAAACTTTCCAAAATTGTTGGAAACTGTTCTTGACACAAAGAAAAGAACAAAGTCCTATGGGTGTTTCTGTTTTTCATACTAACAGCTACTATGAATACTTAACATCTTTAGATGATAGATACATGTGAATATACAAGTGTAATTATGTTTTGTTTGAATGTATGTCATGCATGCTTGCATTTGAGTATGCATGATTGATAACATGATTTTTTCCTTGTCGAAACAGGATTTTGTATCTTGCATCACTTTACTGCTCCCTTGTATGAAATCCATTGCAAGCATGAAATTTTCACATTTAATTTTTTTTTAAAATCATGATTGCTAATTGTTGCTCTTTTATTGTCGTTATGCATTTTTTCATTATTATTCGTCAAAGATTGACAACAGGGTAAATTTACGTCATTATATATGTCTTAGACCAGTTTGCTTATAAAGGACAATTTTATTTCTTTGTCTTTTCGGTGTTCATTATAGACAAAATTTGACTGGTAAATGACAACTGCATAATTAATAATTTGTCATTTAAACCACATGAAATTCATGTTAAAATTTTTGTTTGTTGTAAAAAATTCTGTTAGCTATTTTTAAACAATTGAAGAGTTTAATTTTGTTTTTGAAAAAGTATTTTCATATTGTTTCTACACATATGAGCTGTTGTCAAATTTAATAGTTTAAACTACTGCCAATCAATTTTTGTGAGTACAGTATGTCAAACATTTTGATTTCTTCTCATTACAATATAATCAAAATAATATGTTTAAGTTTTTTTTCTGAAGTAATAATTCAATTTTATATAATGTCTGTCTGGGACAATTGAAAGGTTAACGTAATGCACGGTGTTTTGTATATATTGGAAGCTTTGAACTTCCGAAGATAAATAAAACTTGGAAATGGCATATGTATAGGTAACTGAAGTAGATTAGTTCCCATTTTAACTTAAAATGATAAGCTTATGGTTGAGTTTGATGAATTTATTTCTGTGATTCTCATGTGTCATATAAATAATCGAAATTTCTGTATGTATTGTATTCGCCGTAATTAGAAGCGCCCCACCCCTTTTCTGGAGAAGCATTGGAAGTTGTATAAACGCCCCCATCCCATGGATTTAACAATGTTTACTATAACAGATTAATGTACTGTGAGTACAGAAAAATTGGCTGACTTTTTTTGTCTACAACTTATATTTTGGTTCATTAAAAAGCACCCCTTTGTTAAATACGAGAAATTTGAGACCAAAGCGACGTGGGTGAAGTACTATTTTACTGTTGATTAGTCCCACCATCCGGTGATTATGACGTCATCATTTGACGCAAGTTTCATGGCATCATAATTACCGGAATGGTCAGACTAATCGACGATAAATTTAAACTTTACCAATGTTCGTTTTTGGGATCTCAAAACCCCCATAGTTTTTATGTGCGCTAATTGTGGCGAATACTGTAGATACTATTGATTTGGGAGTGTCCCACAGAATTATGTCAATAAATCTTCCTGCCATCGTACTATCATGTCCTGTTAACAAAAAGATCTCATAATGCCAAAATTATATTTTCTAAAAAATTTTTCATGCTAATTGTGATATTTATGATGTACCTATTTTCCAAAAAATCAACATTCTGATATGTGTTAACTGTAGATTAAAGAACTCCCAAGTAAAAAAGGTTACCTCCCTTTGGCATGAAAATGGCAATCGGAGCTCCGACCTCAGATATTACTGCTGTACATTGATATTTTAAATCTGAAGAGTTTCGATTGTGAAAATGGTTTCATATGCTAGATTATCTCCCCTTTATTTGGTAACTGGATTGAAAAACTAATGTTACTCTCCCGTGATATGAAACAAAATTCAATAATAGATTGTCAATATGATTCTCATCTTTATTTAGATAGATATCATTTAAAATTATCTCCCTTTGTTTGGATCTACATTATCTGATTATCTCCCCTTCTTTAAAACTTTGTTGAAATACTAAATCATATATTCTTGCTCTAAACTTGAGCATCTGTGTATAATAGAGGCCAGAATTAATGTAGTAGAGCCAAATATTGATCATGTTAGTAATTTTGATACAATGGATGTGTCTATAAAGATGTCTGTCTTCAGACACTATAACTATATCATATGATATCGGTAGAAAATGTCAGTATATCACCGTGTAGAGGATGAGTTTTTTAAATTTTCCGTCTTAATTTCCGATTAGTGGTACTTTAGCCCCAGTAATCAGATCGTGCAATGTTATATAACTGAACAATCTAATGCTGTTATGTTGTTTTGTTTTTAGACTTGCCCGTTTGTAATCACTGATTGTACCAGGCTCATGGAGTAGTAAATATCATCATCATTAGTGCCCATCTATTATCCAATATATCTAAGTGCTTACCTAGACCTTCGATACATTGGGCTTAATACTTCAAAGTTGCTATATATATTGTAGAGATTCACTATAATGTTTCTATATACTGGATTGTCCGTGCCATCATTCTCTCTTTAGTTCCTACTTTTAATATCAAAAATTCCCTGTAGCGCTTTTTTTAGTGTCTCTACATAATGCTAAAACATTTATTTAAATTAACAAATTTTAAATTGTTTTTTAAATCAAAAAATACAACTTTTTCTTTGAATGATACCGTCTGTTTATTAAAGAGCTAAAACAAGACCATCTGTCTTAGTCCTACTTTTAATATCAAAAATTCCCTGTAGTGCTTTTTTAGTGACTCTACATATGCTAAAACATTATTTAAAAGTAACAAATTTTAAATTGTTTTCAATCAAAAATACAACTTTCTTTGAATGATACCGTCTGTTATTAAAGGAGCTAAAACAAGACCAAACCAAATCAAAACAAAGATTCGATGGACCAATTATTTTTAGAAATATGTTTTTCGGCCCAGTCATGACAGTTGACCTTAACTATTTAACTCATGTGTGCCATAAACTAAAAATATCACAAATTAACAACTGTATATATACGTATGTGTTATTCATCAGCACAGGGACCTGGCACAATTTTTTTTTAACCAACAGTATACATATATATATTTACCTATTGATTATTTATATATGTTTACTTTTGGTCGAAATTTCGAGCCAGGTCCCTGTGATTTCCTAGTGTTATCTATATTAATCAAGAATTTATTTCTAGACTTTATTTTTCCATTATTACATCTGTTAAAGAATAAAGCATAAATCTCCAGGCATTTTTTTTCTCTGTTGTCATTCTTTTGAGTTTTTGACATTCTTCATTTTTGCTGCATATATACAAAGCAGTAAGGAATATAGCGGACCAACGTGCTTGAGGTGGAAATTCCACAACAACTTCAGATTGTTTGCCACCTTTGAGCCGTCCACTTATAAGACCACAATTGGTTATTAGCGTAAACAGTTATTTTTCAAGAATCAAAATTTTCACAATTTGGGACCTAAAAATAAGAACATTGAAATTTTAGTGGAGTGAAAATTTTGCAAATTTGCTGCGAAAATCACGAAAAATTCATTCCAAAGAATATAACCGACTACATGTTATTATAACCACATTATGGATTGTAAGTTTGATGGCTTCCTCCACAAATGAAACCCGGGACAAGATTAGCATACTGTTATATGACATTTTGTACAACTGATAGACTATTTTGGACAGTTGGTGCCAGAGGCCAGCTTTGCTATTCTCAAAACAGCTTGTGTTCTTGCTGATGCTAGAAAGACTTCCAATCCACTTTTAACCTCGATATTGCTCTTAAATGACCATACACCATAACACATTCAGCAAAAATAAAGAGAGAAATGCCTATTAAACTTGAACAAATGCAATTTATCCAAACTGTTTGAGGCAGGTTTGGACAGTAACAAGTTGAACCATATATCATAAGTATTATACTATTTAAGATTAAGGATTTAACAAGATTCTACCTTTTGCATAGGGACTTTAATGAACCAAGAAGCTACATATAGACATGTTATCTGTTGTGGTTCACATGAAATGTTTCATTTCTTCCGTTTCTTAAATTGTTTCTAGAATGACTTTATATATACTGTCATGATCGCCAAGATTAATTACTTTTAATTGACCCTGCTGTCAATATTACAAAACAATGAAAACAAATTAAACTATTGTCAAGGCCTATGATATTTTAAAAAAAGAATATTTTACAATTGCAGAGTTATCTCCCTGTGTCGGTTGATACAATTGTTACACATCATTTTGCGGTAAACCATTTGAAAAATATGACATAACACTCACAAAAACATGATGTAACAATCACTACCTTCCTGCAAAGGCAAGATAACTCTGAGTAAATTAATTAAAGAATACAAAGAGGTAAAAGTTGCAATCAAATGTCCCATATTATTACCTACCAGGGAGGTAAGATAAGGTTTATTCAGCTGATTTTAGAATGTAATTTATCAAATATACTCAAGATCAGGAAATGAAATGCTGAATGGATGCTATACAAACAATCATAAATTGAAAATTGATAAATTTTTTCAAGTACTGTTTACTGATTTAATCTTTTTCAAATTTTTATGAAATACACCTTGTACCCAAACTATATGAGATTTCCATATGAAATTTAAAAAATACAAACTTATAATTTTTTTCCTTTACCATTTTATTGTTCAGCGAGGACCAAAAGAAAGATGACGAGTTATGCGCCAAATACAATTTTGTATACCAGGTGGAAATGCTGTTAACGAACGACGTACGTGTCCTACGGAGTGGCACACGTTCAATGTTGACGGACTAATTGACATGTCTGTGGACACATGACGGGTGATTAGTTAATTGTCTGTGGTGACAGGCTGTGGGCGATAATAACCGAACTCTTTAGTTCAAGCTTCCAACCGACACTGATGAAGAAGCAATCAATTTCCGATGCCTCGTTCTTCAGGTTGCTGGTAAACAGATCTAATCCTGTTATCTGATGGCTCCCCAGTATAAGGGACACATCTCCTAGCCAAGCATTGACTGCAGATTACCTTTTAACACTTGCAATGAAATATCAGGGTTTATTGGCTGCCATGCTAATGTTAGGTAGGGTAGTTCAGTGCTTATTTTCATTAAGTCTTAACGGTATCTTCAGCTATTCTTGTCAATTTAAAATGATATTTTCAGTGTTTATCTTCATCCAGTGTTTTTAATTATGTCTTTAGCTAGATATTGTTATTTAAGAAAGTCATCTTAATTGGAATTTACATGAAAGAAAGAAGGAACAAAAAGAGTAAAGATCAATCTTACTTTGAAGCAATGAAGATTGGAAATTGGTAGGTTCTTGACATATTACCACAAGCCCTCCATCTCTGTGTCGCGAGTTTGAATCCCATGTGGGGCAGTTGCCAGGTACTGACCACTGGTCGGTGGTTTTTCTCCGTGTACTCTGGCCTTCCTCCACCAACAAAACTGGCACGTCCTTAAATGACCCTGCCTGTTAACAGGAAGTTAAACTAATAAAACAGGTTCTCGGATCTCTGAGATTCTTTGTCGATACTAAGATAACTATCGCTAGAGTTATGCAGTAAGCTTATTAACCACCTCCTTTACATACAGTGTTTGTTGATCGTATTCTTTTGTGAGCCAACATATTGTACATGTTGTGATGTATTTTATGAACTCTGTATATGCTGTGAGGAAAATTGTTACATTTCATCTATGAACCTAACATTAAACTACCGGTACATATTGTTCATTGAAAAAAATTGTTTGCAAACTTTTGTGAGAATCTGCTATTGTTATTATGAACTACGAAGTTTTGCTGGGATATTGGGATCATAAGATATATTGTAAATAAGTGATCATTATGTTCTGTTTTATAGCAATAATATGTCATTGTGAAAATTTATCTGTTATAAGCTGGGTTCACTTCATACTCCCATTGAATGTTTACCTGTTTGTTCTCACACCATTCTGATCTATTTGTGTAAAATTTTATTTGTATTCTCATATTAACTCATTTCCACAAATGTAAAAATTTCTTATATATATTCTTATGTAAGTCCAACCTACTATTGTATATCTATATAATCACATATAATCTACTCAAAGTGTGGAAGATGGAGAAGAGAATACTTGTGAATTGTAAACACCCATAAATGCTTGCTTGTACATGTAAATTACTAATCTGTGTAACCATACACTCGCCAGTACATATATACCTATACCTGAAATGCTTGTATGTATGTATGTAATTACTAACCTGCATGCGTGGAACCAGTTGCATGTTCCTATTAACATTTGATATAATGTTCATTCTCATACTTTGCCAAACAGCGCGGATCATAAATAAAGCTTGCGTGTCATGGATGTGGTCCATATATTCTGACTTTGCATATTTCTGAGTTATCTGCCCCAAATGATGCATATTACTGAGTTATCTGCCCTTGAGTATGCATGTTACTGAGTTATCTGTCCTTGGGAGTGCATATTACTGAGTTATCTGCCCAAAATGGTGCATATTACTGAGTTATCTACCCTTGATGACGGATGTTACTGAGTTATCTGTCCTTGAGAGAGTATATTACTGAGTTATGTGCCCTTGAGGGTGCATATTACTGAGTTATCTACCCTTGAGGGTGCATGTTACTGAGTTATCTGCCCTTGAGAAAGTATATTACTGAGTTATCTGCCCTTAAGGGTGCATGCTATTGAGTTATCTGCCCTTTAGAGAGTATATCATCTACTCTTGGTGATAGACTGTTACGTCATTACTTTGTACACAAATGTTATGTCATTTTCATAATTGTAAATACTCTATAAAGATATATTTTCATCCTGCTAACTTTATTATTAGCTTCATTATTACATCTGCTAGAAAACTTTTGAATAAACATTATATGACATCATCTAGATTTGTATGGCAGCTCAGTACATGCATGCTTCTGTTGTTTCTTTGTCTGTCTTTTCCTCGGTTCTCCGTACTAACAGTGTTACCAATGACCTTGACCTCTCGACCTTTAGTCACTGTGTAACATAACCTTGTGGTGTGATGTGTGATTTTCCGTGTGTTTTCAGTCGAGGTCCGAGCGAGACTGATGATTTCATGAAGAAATTCAACTTCAAGTACACCGGGACCTACCAATGGAAAAAAGATAAAGCGGCACTTTGAGTCGGAGCCTGTTTGAATGTGGCCCTCTATCTGTGCTGTTGAGACTTGTGTCGTCTGCTGCTACTAACACAAAGGCTAGAATGTAGTGCTAAAAACTCTTATATGTTGAAAATCAAACATGACTCTATGCAAAGGACTTATAAAACTGAATTTTACATTTGACATTGATTATTAGTGATGTTGGCAATCGTTGTTCAGAGGGAGATTTCTATAATTTACTGGTTTTTTTCTCCTCAAATTAGTTGTACTATCAGTATATTTATTGTGGGAATAAAGCCCTGATTTTCTCCAATTTATACAACTTGATGTAGATTTATATAAAATCTGTCATCCCCTTGAATGGAAATTTCAATTCATGGAGAAAAATTCTTAGTTTTAATGTCTTAGGAAGCTTATTTACCAGATTCTAGATCTCCCAGTCTTATTGGGGTGTTCACTTTTGTATTTATGTCATATTGACATTACCTAAACAAAAGCCAAGGGTAATACATTGATCTCTTATGCTCACCAGAAGTGTGAATATCTCTGTCCAGATTTGGCATAATTAACTCATGGATCCTAATTTCATCTAAGTAGCTTAATTAAACAGTCAAGAAATTTGTTGTCTTTATCATGCCTCTGATTCATAGAATGTCGTGCTTCACTTGAATTCTCGGCTGAACTATACTTGCTTCATGTTGGAGAATTAAGCAAACTTTCCAAAGTTGTTGGAAACCGTTTTTGACACAAAGAAAAAAACAAAGTCCTATGGGTTTTTCTGTTTTTCTTACTTACTAACAGCTTCTATGAAGACTAACATCTTTAGATGATAGATACATGTGAACATACAAGTGTAATTATGTTTTGTTTGAATGTGTGTCATGCATGCTTTCGTTTGAGTATGCATGATTGATAACATGATTTTTTCCTTGTCGAAACAGGATGTTGTATCTTGCATCACTTTACTGCTCCCTTGTATGAAATCCATTGCAAGCATGAAATTTTCACATTTAATTTTTTTTTTAAATCATGATTGCTAATTGTTGCTTTTTTATTGTCGTTATGAATTTTTTCATTTATTCGTCAAAGATTGACAACGGGGTAAAATTTACGTCATATATATGTCTTAGACCAGTTTGCTATAAAGACAATTTATTCTTTGTCTTTTCGGTGTTCATTATAGACAAATTTGACTGTAAATGACAACTGCATAATTAATAATTTGTCATTTAAACCACATGAAATTCATGTTAAAATTTTGTTTTTGTTGTAAAAAATTCTGTTAGCTATTTGTTAAACATTGAAGAGTTTAATTTTGTTTTGAAAAAGTATTTTCATATTGTTTCTACACATATGAGCTGTTGTCAAATTTAATAGTTTAAACTACTGAAATCAATTTTTGTGAGTACAGTATGTCAAACATTTTGATTTCTCTCATTACATATAATCAAAATAATATGTTTAAGTTATTTTTTCTGAAGTAATAATTCAATTTTATATAATGTCTGTCTGGGACCAATTGAAAGGTTAACGTAATGCACTGTTTTGTATATATTGGAAGCTTTGAACTTCCGAAGATAAATAAAACTTGGAAATGGCATATGATAGGTAACTGGAAGTAGATTAGTTCCCATTTTAACTTAAAATGATAAGCTTATGGTTGAGTTGATGAATTTATTTCTGTGATTCTCATGTTTCATATAAATAATCGAAATTCTGTATGTATTGTATTCGCCGTAATTAGAAGCGCCCCACCCCTTTTCTGGAGAAGCATTGGAAGTTGTATAAACGCCCCCATCCCATGGATTTAACAATGTTTACTATAACAGATTAATGTACTGTGAGTACAGAAAAATTGGCTGACTTTTTTCGTCTACAACTTATATTTTGGTTCATTAAAAAGCACCCCCTTTGTTAAAATACGAGAAATTTGAGACCCAAAGCGACGTGGGTGAAGTACTATTTACTGTTGATTAGTCCCACCATCCGGTGATTATGACGTCATCATTTGACGCAAGTTTCATGGCATCATAATTACCGGATGGTCAGACTAATCGACGATAAATTAAACTTTACCAATGTCGTTTTTGGATCTCAAAACCCCCATAGTTTTTATGTGCGCTAATTGTGGCGAATACTGTAGATACTATTGATTTGGGAGTGTCCCACAGAATATGTCAATAAATCTTCCTGCCATCGTACTATCATGTCCTGTTAACAAAAAGATCTCATAATGCCAAAATTATATTTCTAAAAATATTTCATGCTAATTGTGATATTTATGATGTACCTATTTTCCAAAAATCAACATTCTGATATGTGTTAACTGTAGATTAAAGAACTCCCAAGTAAAAAAGGTTACCTCCCTTTGGCATGAAAATGGCAATCGGAGCTCCGACCTCAGATATTACTGCTGTACATTGATATTTTAAATCTGAAGAGTTTCGATTGTGAAAATGGTTTCATATGCTAGATTATCTCCCCTTTATTTGGTAACTGGATTGAAAAACTAATGTTACTCTCCCGTGATATGAAACAAAATTCAATAATAGATTATCAATATGATTCTCATCTTTATTTAGATAGATATCATTTAAAATTATCTCCCTTTGTTTGGATCTAAAATATCTGATTATCTTCCCTTCTTGAAAATTTTGTTGAAATACAAAATCATATATTCTTGCTCTAAACTTGAGCATCTGTGTATAATAGAGGCCAAAATTAACGTATTGATCATATTAGTAATTTTGATATAATGGAAGTGTCTATAAAGATGTCTGTCTTCAGACACTATAACTATGGCATATAATATCAGTAGAAAATGTCAGTATATCATCGTGTAGCGGATGAGTTTCTAAATTTTCCGTCATAATTTCCTGATTAGGGGCGCTTCAGCCCCAGTAATAAGATCGTGCAATGTTATATAACTGAACAATCTAATGCTGTTATGTTGTTTTGTTTTAAGACTTGCCTGTTTGTAATTATTGACTGTACCAGGTTCATGGAGTAGTAAATATCATCATCATTAGTGCCCATCTATTATCCAATATATCTAAGTGCTTACCTAGACCTTCGATACATTGGGCTTAATACTTCAAAGTGCTATATATATTGTAGAGATTCACTATAATGTTTCTATATACTGGATTGTCCGTGCCATCATTCTCTCTTTAGTCCTACTTTTAATATCAAAATTCCCTGTAGCGCTTTTTTAGTGTCTCTACATAATGCTAAAACATTTATTTAAATTAACAAATTTTAAATTGTTTTAAATCAAAAATACAACTTTTCTTTGAATGATACCGTCTGTTTATTAAAGAGCTAAAACAAGACCATCTGTCTTTAGTCCTACTTTTAATATCAAAATTCCCTGTAGTGCTTTTTTAGTGACTCTACATAATGCTAAAACATTTATTTAAAAGTAACAAATTTTAAATTGTTTTCAATCAAAAATACAACTTTTCTTTGAATGATACCGTCTGTTTATTAAAGGAGCTAAAACAAGACCAAACCAAATCAAACAAAGATTCGATGGACCAATTATTTTTAGAAATATGTTTTTCGGCCCAGTCATGACAGTGACTTAACTATTTAACTCATGTGTGCCATAACTAAAAATATCACAAATTAACAACTGTATATATACGTATGTGTGTTATTCATAGCACAGGGACCTGGCACAATTTTTTTTAACCAACAGTATACATATATATATTATACTATGATATTTATATATGTTTACTTTTGGTCGAAATTTCGAGCCAGGTCCCTGTGATTCCTAGTGTTATCTATATTAATCAAGAATTTATTTCTAGACTTTATTTTCCATTATACATCTGTTAAAGAATAAAGCATAAATCTCCAGGCATTTTTTTCTCTGTTGTCATTCTTTTGAGTTTTTGACATTCTTCATTTTTGCTGCATATGTATACAAAGCAGTAAGGAATATAATGACCAAGTGCTCGAGGTGAAATTCCACAACAAGTTCAGACTGTTTGCCACCTTTGAGCCGCCAACTTTAAGACCACAATTGGTATAGCGTATAACCGGTTATTTTCAAGAATCAAAATTTTCACAATTTGGACTTAAAAATAGAACATTGAATTTTAGTGAGTGAAAATTTTGCAATTTGGCTGCGAAATCACGAAAATTCATTCCAAAGAATATAACCGACTACATGTTATTATAACCACATATGGATTGTAAGTTGATGGCTTTTCCTCCACAATGAAAACCCGGGACAAGATTAGCATACTGTTATATGACATATTTGTACAACTGATAGACTATTTTGGACAGTGGTGCCAGAGGCCAGCTTTGCTATTCTCAAACAGCTTGTGTTCTTGTGATGCTGAAAGACTTCCATCCACTTCTTAAACCTGATATGCTCTTAAATGACCATACACCATAACACATTCAGCAAAAATAAAGAGAGAAATGCCTATTAAAACTGAACAAATCAATTTATCCAAACTTTTGAGGCAGGTTTGGACAGTAACAGTTGAACCATATATTCATAAGATTATACTATTTAAGATTAAGGATTTAACAAGATTGCTACCTTTTGCATAGGGACTTTAATGAACCAAGAAGCTACATATAGACATGTTATTGCTGTTGTGGTTCACATGAAATGTTTCATTTCTTCCGTTTCTTAAATTGTTTCTTAGAATGACTTATATATACGTGTCATTGATCGCCAAGATTAATTACTTTTAATTGACCCTGCTGTCAATATTACAAAACAATGAAAACAAATTAAACTATTGTCAAGGCCTATGATATTTTAAAAAAGAATATTTTACAATTGCAGAGTTATCTCCCTTGTCGGTTGATACCAATTGTTACATCATCATTTTGCGTGTAAACATTTGAAAAATATGACATAACACTCACAAAAACATGATGTAACAATCACTACCTTCCTGCAAGGGCAGATAACTCTGTAGTAAATAATTAAAGAATACAACAGAAGGTAAAAGTTGCATCAAATGTCCCATATTATTACCTACAGAGTAAGATAAGGTAATATTCAGCTATTTTAGAATGTTAATTATCAAATAATACTCAAGATCAGGAAATGAAAGTGCTGATGGATGCTTATAAAACAATCATAAATTGAAAATTGATAAATTTTTCAAAGTACTGTTTACTGTTTTAATCTTTTCAAATTTTTATGAATACACCTTGTACCCAAACTATATGATGATTTCCATATGAAATTTAAAAATACAAACTTATAATTTTTTCCTTTACCATTTTATGTTTCAGTCGAGGACCAAAAGAAAGTGACGAGTTATGCGCCAAATACAATTTTGTATACAGTGGAACATACAAGTGGGTCAAACCAGAGCAGAGCAAAATCTGAGTGGAGAAGGAACGAAGGGCAGAGCAAGGAAAGGACAAATAAGAATGATGTGTTAAAATTCTTATGTTTATATATCAAGGTTAATAAGTTATTGGGAGCTTTTACAACAGTTATGTTTATATTTTAAAACGATCAAATTAATGTTATTTTAGCATCATTTTAATGTTGTTTTAAAATTGTTTTAACATTGTTATAATGTTATTTTAACATCATTTTTATGCTGTTTCAACATTGTTTTAATGTTGTTTTAACATCGTTTCAATGTTATTTTAACATTATTTTAACATCATTTTAAGATTGTCTGTGATTCATGTCTTGAATTTTTTTTATACCAGTGAGAACCTATCACAATCATTTTGAACAAATAATGAACTAACACAGCGTTGATTTTTGTTGTAACAGAAAAATAAGATCTGTGAGTGTTCCTGTTAAGATGTTATCATAATAGATAGTAAATGATTTCATTTGATCTAATTTTAAATGTTATTGAATATGAATGTAAGCTGGACAGTCTAAGGGAGATAACTCTCTGGTGAGACACCTAAGTCACATTTGTTGATTCGATTATTATCATTTTCTAATTCATGTTGTTAAATGTCAGGTTTTAAGTATTTTTTAATGTTTTATTAAATATTTCAAATTTTCTTTGTATTTACTTTTACTATTTAACTGTCAAAAATACTCTTTATAATTTTCTGTTTTTTACTAAAAATTGACATTTGTGCTATCATCAAAAATTGAGTTATTTGATTGAGTGGGCTAGGTGAACATGATTCATTGATTCCAAATAATATGCAATGATTAATGGGTAAATTTTGATACTCCTGTCAATTTTGTATTTGTAGGATATTTTATTAGATGTTTCATTTTCTTTGAACGATTTCTTCCATGTTTTATTTCGTGAAATTCGTAATCCAAACAAATTCACATAATTTTCACCAAAAAATGTAGGTTTTCAGTTTCTAAGGTGAAGGTCATTGTATTATTCAGCTTGACAATGAAGGGCATGATCATCAAACTCGAAGCCAGACTTCTAGATCTCTTAAGATTTACTTAGTCTTGAAAGAGAAGCGTCCTCATAGTCCAGTCCTCATCGTTAATCAGATTGAAAGTATAAAGTGATTAGCAGAAACCTAGTCATTGTCTTCATCAAATATTTGTTCCTATTTTATACATTTTTACGAATCATCGGTACATGTATATGTATGCAATGTGTTTTATGTTAATAATTGGGGTCATTATGTAGTAGCTGTTAGCTACCTCATTGAACAGATTTTTCCTTAACACAGCGAGGTAAGAAGAAGAAAAAATACGAATGATATGATATACTACTTTAGCAACGCACAATGTAAACTCTGTAATATGACAGAATGGTTGTAGATCGTTCAATATTCATCTTCATAAGAGGAAAGAGGAAATTTGATGCATTGAAAGATGGTTTATGTGGAAAATCTATCTAAAATCATATGCCAGATGAAGTTACTTCCCTTTGTTTCACTTTGTCAGCTGTAAGGGAATAACTCTGATAGTTCAGAAGAATGGAGTGTGACAACACATGGATTTTTTTTTTTTTTTTTCAATGCATAAGTTTATAGAGCAAAGTTTTCTTTTTGTTATTTTCTAAATAGTCCACTGTATGCATCAATCAATGTTTTATTTTACTTTTGAACAATCAATTATCTACACTGCTGGCTGTCAAGTAGGGATATATCTTGCTGGACAAGAAACCTGTGGACACCAGAACAAATCTCTCCATTGTAAATGTTCTGTGGGAGAGAGTATGAAGTGTATTGTATGGATAATGTGTCATTTTCATATAGATCTTCATATTACTGATAAAGGATTTACATCATAGAAACACAGTATATCATATATAAACTCTGTAGTCAAATTATCAGTACAAACTGCAGATTATCTCCCCTTAATTTTAGATGATTTAACTGATGGATTATCTCCCCTTAATTTGAAATCTATTATCAAGACCAAAGATGTTTAATTCATTTATAATGTTTCTGTAATATTCAAGTGATAGATATTTTGTAATGTATCCTGGTGTTCTTTTTAAATTTATTTTTACTGGAAAAGAAATTGAATATTGTGTTAAAAATGTAAATAGATTTCAGTGACAATTCTCCACAATAGTTTCTTTTTGCAAACATAATATAATCCACTGTGCTTTCATTTACAAACAGGTGGACAAACTGTAAATGGTTTATCAAAAAAGAAGAGAGAGTAATATTTAATATTCTTATTGTAATAGGTTTCCATATTGCTCAAATGCCTTATTTGTGCACAGGCTTTTGACTTTTTCATACATACTTTTTATGAAATTGGGTAATGTTATATGATATGTAATAGTTGGTAGTTTATAGACCTTGGACCAGTATTACATACTGGAAGGTGTCTATATAACTTTAGAATCAAAAGCCTGTGTTTGGTGTTAAGACTCGTTGCTTGTTCCTCTTTTTAATATACATTGTAGATTATTATATTAGTGATATTTAATGATTATTTTCTGTAAAAGTGCTAGATTGAGAGAAAGATATACAATTTGAAAAAAGTGCTAGATTGATATTTACTTTGAGGTTTAAAGTATGAATTAATGTTATTTAAATGTTTACAGATACTAGAAGTTTGAAGAAGTGCTTTATCAAAACAATTAAACATTGATTTTCCTCTTTGTAATTATCATTAGGTTTGTTATAGTTGATACATTGGGTTTTTAGAATCAATATATATATATATACAGATATGATTGTTATACTTTTAATCAATTGGGTGTTTTTTTTGCATACTTAAAGGTTACATGTAAGTAACACTAGTGTCGCTGGGGCAACTGCTGCAAATGACTCAAGTGCAGATGGTACGCCCCTTCTATGGAATTTTTGTTATACTTTTAAAATTTTCTCGAAGTATGATAAAGCCAAAAAAATATGTCTGTTTAGGGTTACCCGATCAACCCTAAAATTTTACCCCCTACCCTAATTTTTTTCCACTTTTCTACGAAAAAAAAATTAAATCAAAAGTCGGGATTTTGATCTCAGAATCTGGTTCCGGCCATTGCTTTTGAGTGAAAGACACTAAAAAAAAAAAATACATTCCGACCTACCGACCCTATTTTTTTGCCAATGTAACCCTAAACAGACAACAACAACAAAAAAATCACCTATTGAAGTTGTTGTGTACTGATGGGTAGATTAAATAAATGTTTTAGCATTATACATTCTGATTTACCAGAGTTATGTCCCTTTGCTTCACTCTGTCTCAATGGTAAAAACCAAGGGAAGTAACTTTTGTAGATCAGAGTGAACATCATAGTGTCAAACTTTTAATGGTTCAAGTAATCAATATCTAAAGGTAGTTTTATCACTGTGAAACATTTCCTACATTATAGACTTTATCAGTTTTCTATCGGATATCTGTATACAAATGTATTGACATTGTTATATTAGTGCTACTTTTTGTAATAACATTGACAACATACTGAATTGTTGTCTAATAATAAATTTATACAAACTATATTTTCTGTGACTCTTTGTTTTATTTCATTTCGATAAAGAACTGTTGTTCAAAAGGTGATTAGGCTAATAACAGTTTAACAACAATTTTCAATTCAAGATAAAATAATTTCAGGTAATACAAATTTTACAAAATTTTATGATATTCATAGAAATCTCTTTCTTTACATACTTTCTAATTTTAGTGAATATATATGATCACAAATTTTGCAGCAAATGAGAAATCAAAATTTCACTAACCATGTTATTGCCTAAGCTAATCATCCTTTGAACAACCAGGCCCTGGCTGTATTGTCCTCCTTAGACCAGCTGTACCATGCACACAGTTCCTTATACACTCATTTTGAATGGAATTGCATCCATCTAATTGACACACAATGAGTTAATGTATATGGGGGAATGATTTTGATATCAAGCAAAAAAAAAAAAGGGGGGGGGGGGTAATATTGGAAATTATTTCAAAGACTTGAGCTTATATGGAGCCACAGTGGCAGAGTGTTTAAGATGATTTCCAACATATCACCACTATTACATGTGAGGCAGTAATGAGGTACTGACTTTGGGTTGGTAGTTTTTCTCTGGGTACTCTCCTCTGTCTCCTAAATTAGGCACATCCTTAAATGACCGTGGCTGTACGTCAATGTTTCCTTTAAATCATTACTAGTCATAAAATAGCTACTGTAATTTCCTGTGTATTACCCGCACTTGGGTATTGCCCGCAGGAAGCAAAAACAGGCATTTTCTACGAATTGGTAAACTAAATTTCAGATAACCCGCAACGGGAGATTGCCAGCGAGTCATACATCGATATAATCCTCGAAAGTACAGTGCATATGTAGTATGTACTAATAAAACTACATAATATTATGTGATTCTTTATGTTATAGACTTATAGTGATTTCATTTCAAAGGAGGTGTAGGTTCTAACAAAGACCTACAAATTAGTTATCATTAGCATATTTCTTTCTTAGAAACAGGTTTTAAATATGGCTAATGTAAAAATACTTTAGCATAGTAAGAGGTTTCTTTTTCTATTTTCTGTGTCTTTGAAATAGCTCACAGGGTACAAATTTAGTTATAGTTTCCACAGACAGGCTACATCGGCAGATAGTCCGCACAAGGCATCCTGTGATGTTAAAAAATTGTATAGCCCGCTGGCAATACACACCAAATTTGGTCAGACACATACTTGGGGGAAGGGACCACTAGGGGCTGAAGGGGAAGGACACAAAAGGGGAAATAGAAGGAACTCCTAGAAACCACTGCTAAACATAAAACAGTCCATGGATTTGTACCAAATTCAATTGAACACTTCCTTAAAGGCCCACTACCTTTCCGAAACGGCTTTTAATTTTTAAAATAGAAATGTAAAACGAGATTGATAATTTTGTAGAGTCTCAAAAGTTATCAACTTACCGGTAATGCTACACCTTCTGAACAATTTAATTCAAATAAATAAAATGTTAATTTTCATAACGTGGGTCGTCTTATGTTTCCCGCCGTCGTCCTAAATGCCGCGCGGTAGTTGACTATCACTGCCCCAGAAAGCAAAACAGTGAAATGAAACTCAACTGTCATCATATATTACGCAGGAAAACTTGCATAAGCTTCATGCTATAACCTCATCTTAGGCCATCGATATATATTTTCTTATGTTATCTATGATTTTTAGAAACCTTTAATTTTGCTCCGGAAAGGTAGTGGGCCTTTAAAGGAAGGGGATACAATTTTGCATAAATGATGACACTGCACCCTCACCAGGTTAAGGAGGGGCAAGGCCCAAATTAATGAAAGGAATTTCTATAGATTACTATTACATGTAGTTGGTTTACACCAATCCA
>SAYR01002433.1:2851219-2955765 GCA_004382745.1 Argopecten irradians irradians
GAATGATTTTTAACTGATTGATTATCTCCCCTTAATTTGAAATTCTATTATCAAGACCAAAGATGTTTAATTCATTTATAATGTTTCTGTAATATTCAAGTGATAGATATTTGTAATATATCATGGTGTTCTTTTTAATTTTATTTTTACTGGAAAGAAATTGAATATTGTGTTAAAAATGTAAATAGATTTCAGTGACAATTCTCCACAATAGTTTCTTTTTGCAAACATTAATATAATCCACTGTGCTTTCATTTACAAACAGATGGACAAACTGTAAATGGTTTATCAAAAAAGAAAGAGAGAGTAATATTTAATATTTCTTATTGTAATAGGTTTCCATATTGCTCAAATGCCTTATTTGTGCACAGGCTTTTGACTTTTTCATACATACTTTTTATGAAATTGGGTAATGTTATATGATATGTAATAGTTGGTAGTTTATAGACCTTGGACCAGTATTCACATACTGGAAGGTGTCTATATAACTATAGAATCAAAAGCCTGTGTTTGTGTTTAAGACTCGTTGCTGTTCCTCTTTTTTAATATACATTGTAGATTATTATATTAGTGATATTTAATGATTATTTTCTGTAAAAGTGCTAGATTGAGAGAAAGATATACAATTTGAAAAAGTGCTAGATTGATAAATTTACTTTAGGTTTGAAAGTTGAATTAATGTTTATTTAAATGTTTATAGATACTAGAAGTTTGAAGAAGTGCTTTATTCAAAACAATTAAACATTGATTTTCCTCTTTGTAATTATCATTAGGTTTGTTATAGTTGATACATTGGGTTTTTAGAATCAAATATATATATATATACAGATTTGATTGTTATACTTTTTAATCAATTGGGTGTTTTTTTTAGCATACTTAAAGGTTACATGTAAGTAACACTGGGGCAACTGCTGCAAATGACTCAAGTGCAGATGGTACGCCCCTTCTATGGAATTTTTGTTATACTTTTAAAATTTTCTCGAAGTATGATAAAGCCAAAAAAATATGTCTGTTTAGGGTTACCCGACCGACCCTAATTTTTTACCCCCTACCCTAATTTTTTTTCTACTTTTCTACGAAAAAAAAAAAAAATAAAGTCGGGATTTCGATCTCAGAATCTGGTTCCGGCCATTGCTTTTGAGTGAAAGACACTAAAAAAAAAAATACATTCCGACCTACCGACCCTATTTTTTTGCCAATGTAACCCTAAACAGACAACAACAGAAAAAAAAAAATCACCTAATGAAGTTGTTCTGTACTGATGGGTAGATTAAATAAATGTTTTAGCATTATACATTCTGATTTACCAGAGTTATGTCCCTTTGCTTCACTCTGTCTCAATGGTAAAAACCAAGGGAAGTAACTTTTGTAGATCAGAGTGAACATCATAGTGTCAAACTTTATATGGTTTCAAGTAATCAATATCTAAAGGTAGTTTTATCACTGTGAAACATTTCCTACATTATAGACTTTATCAGTTTTCTATCGGATATCTGTATACAAATGTATTGACATTGTTATATTAGTGCTACTTTTTGTATAACATTGACAACATACTGAATTGTTGTCTAATAATAAATTTATACAAACTATATTTTCTGTGACTCTTTGTTTTATTTCATTTGGATAAAGAACTGTTGTTCAAAAGGTGATTAGGCTAATAACAGTTTAACAACAATTTTCAATTCAAGAAAAAATAATTTCAGGTAATACAAATTTTACAAATTTTTATGATATTCTTAGAAATCTCATTCTTTACCTACTTTCTAATTTCAGTGAATATATGATCAAAAAATTTGCAGCAAATGAGAAATCAAAATTTCACTTACCATGCGATTAAGCTAATCATCCTTTGAACAATTCATTTTTAATGGAATTTAATCCATCTAATTGACACAAAATGAGTTAATGTATATGGGAAATGATTTTGGCATAAAGCAAAAAAAAGGGTAATATGGGGAATTATTTTAAAGACTTTAGCCTGTATGGAGCCACCGTGGCAGAGTTTTTAAGATGATTTCCAAAATATCACCACTATTTCCACTTTTGCGCTGTAAGTTTGAATCCCATGTGAAGCAGTAACTAGGTACTGACCTTGGGTCGGTGGTTTTTCTCTGGGAACTCTCCTCTACCTCCTAAATTAGGCACATTCTGTGTCTTTGAAATAGCTCACAGGGTACAAATTTAGTCATAGTTTCCACCGACAGCCCACATCGGCAGATAGCCCGCACAAGGCATCCTGTGATGAAAAAAAAATTGTATAGCCCACCGGCAATAAACAGGAAATTACTGTAATGAATTTACACCAAATTTGGTCAGACACATACTTGGGGGAAGGGGACCAGATTGTGCATAAACGGTAACTCTTGACCACTAGGGCTGAAGGGGCAGGACACAATAGGGGAAATAGAAGGAACTCCTTGAAATCACTGCATATCATAAAGAAGTCAATGGATTTGTACCAAATTCAATCAAACACATCCTTAAAGGAAGGGGATACAATTTTGCATAAATGATAACTCTGCACCCTCCTCAGGTTTAGGAGGGGCAAGGCTCAAATAAATAAATAAATAAAAGGAATTTCTTTAAATCGCCACTACATGTAATTTATGGATTTTACACCAATCCTTGGAGGAAGGGGATCAATTTTGGTGACTCTGAACTCCTAGGGCTTACGAGGAGAGGTAGGGAGTAGCAGAAGGGGGAATGGAGATATATAATTAAAGGACTAGATATGGTAATGGCTCTTATTGGCCCCTAAATCTACCAGATTTTAAATTAAGTATTTAGAAATTAAGTTGCTGCAATTGAAATATTAGATACACCCCTGATAAAAACTTACGGTTACCGTATTCGATCCAATGAGCGCCCATGCCCCTATAAGTGCTCCTCCCCCATTTTGAGGCCTCAATTTCAATTGCCCAGGCATAAATAAGAACAAAAAATTACATAAAACGGTATAGATTTGCAATAATTTTGACTTATTGGCACCTTTTCTTTTTTATCAATTTTTAAGAGCCCTGGGCGCTTATTGGGTCGAAGACGGTAATGATATTTTTGTTGACAGAAAGTATGTTTTTGCTATATAACCATGGTAACTTTTCAAAAATTATACAAATATGAAAATTTGGTCAATTTTGGCATATTTTTTATAGTTTTTTTTCTTAAAGCAATAGAGCACAACCTAGAACAAACTTTATATTTTAAAGGAATTAGCAGTCACGAAGAATACATCAGTTTGAGAAATATAAAGTTGTTCTCTATGTTAACTAGATGAAAAACTGCATAAAAAGGCCAATTTTGATGAAATTTTCACATTTTACATACGTAATTTGTGCATAATAAAATGGTTTCCACATTTTGCATAATTTATGCATAATAAAATGGTTGCCATGGTAACTAGAACTGCTATGTTACCTAATAGCATTATCAAATATGTCAGGTATGTAGTTAATATTTGAAATGCAAGATCACATCTTTCAATAACAGACTTTGAAAAATAGCGGTCTTGGGGGCCACAAAAAGACCCTTACCATACCTGGTCCTTTACTACTGCCTTTTTTTTAATGGAGTTTACCAAAATTTGGTCAGAAACATCTTAGCGGTAAAGGCGAAGACATTTTGCATAAATGATGACTGACTCCTTGGCAAGAAGGAAGGGGCCCATCAAGGAAAATAAAAATAATTTATTCAAATTAAATTATTTATCTTGAACGAAGGAAACCATCTCAATGTTTGGTCAAAAATTTTCTTGCCTACATTACCCTTATGAATGGCACTTTTTATAAAATAAAAGTCTTTTTAATCCCTGTTCTCTTTGAAAGATATTTTCTTGTAATAATTATTTTCTGTTGCAATATACAGGTGAGCGATACAGGCCCATTGGGCCTCCTGTTTTTGTAAGGGATAAAAAAAGGAATAAACAGAACTTGAAAATACAAGCAAATTCAATGCCAATTTCAAAATAGATAAAGATGGATAATTCATTTAGACCTAGCAGAAATTTATTTATCTTATATAATTAGATGTAGTTATAAAGCTTCTGGTCCTAGCCAATCAGATATGATGAAATTATTATTAATATTTTCTTAGTTGATTATATATTTAATAAATAAAGATATTTTCAATTAAACGTTTAAAACAAAAACAGAGAAAAAAATCTAGGGAAAATGATAAAAATTTGAAAAAATTGACTCCTCTGGGACGGGTCGAACCCAAACTTCCAGTTCAACCTTATTATGGAAAACTTCAGAGGTGTTCCGAAAGTTTCCTGTCCGGACACTTACTTCCGCTTTGGTCCAGGAATTGCTGTGAAAATGGTGGGTGGTTTCTCTCATATTATCAAACATTTATCAATATTATTACCCAGTTAAATGGTTTACGGTTGCAAAGGCTAATGTCAGTTTAGTCCCTCAATTGATTAGCATTCTTATTGAAGCAACAAAAGATATAAAATTGCTCCGTAACGTTGCTATATTTCCACAGTACGGAAGTAATACAAAATCATGATGGACTCGAGACCGGTCCGCTGACTCACGAACTGTTCATATATCTGTTCATATATTATTTCAATACGTGTTGGGTTAGAGTTTATATCACAAATAAAAAGACCAATAATGATGCTTATGTATGCCAGTTCTGAAAGGAAATGTTGTATTATGGATAGAGAAAACGATATGTCACATTATCATCATTGTAATTTGACAAAACTCGCATCGCTACCTACACAGGGATATGATAATATACAAATAATAATTAGATTAATAACATTGTTGAAAACCTAATGTGTAATAACAACAGAGGCCGATGTTCGCAGGTCCAATATTTGAACCCCGATTTGGCCGCTACATTTTGTAACTCTACCATAGCCACTCCCATAGCACGAGAGTCGATTGGCTAGTAAGTCGATTTCAAATGGGATATTGTTTTGCATGTCTGTCGACATTGTTGAACAGAATGTAATGTTTCAAAAGTGTCTTGTTTGGCATTACCTCTAAAATCATTTATTGAGTATGTATCACCATTATAGCTCAATAACAGGAGAGGAGAAAATGTAGCGGCCAGACCGGGATTCGAACCCGGGACCCTCCGAATACTAGATTGCTACCGACTGAGCCACCTGGTCACCGATGATCGACCCAGTCCAATCCCGCAACAATCCTCCCTCCTGTCTCGAAGTCTTTGCCCCCGAAGACGTACAAGACCCTTCCAAACACCACCACCGTGGGTTATTTAGTTGGGCACCAATTCTGTAACAGGAGAGGAGAAAATGTAGCGGCCAGACTGGGATTCGAACTCGGGACCCTCCGAACACTAGCCAAGTGCTCTACCGACTGAGCTACCTGGTCACCGATGATAGACCCAGTCAAATCCCACTACAGCTCTGACAGCTGTAATTTAACCAATAAACCAGTCACCTTTTATAATCATGCAATGGGGACAGCAGGTATAATTCTAACACACTATTGACCTTTTGCCTAGAAGTGTAGTACTGAGGGGGGTCTCCTAGATTGAAGAAATAAGTCATAATTAACTAGATGTGCTGGAGTTATTGCCCCTTTATCATTTTTGATCACCTCTTTGGAATGATATAGATTTTATTAAATTTTTTACTACATGTTAATATTGTGAAGAATGTTGAATAACTTTACCAGGGTTTATCTATATATAAGGCCAACAAAAAAATGTCTGTTTAGGGTTACCCGACCAACCCTAATTTTTTACCCCCGAGTTGGGATTTCGATCTCACGAGTCCGGTTCCAGTCATTGTTTTAGAGAGAAAGACACTAAAAAAAAATTCCTCCCAACCTACCGACCCTATTTTTTTTGGCCAATGTATACCTAACAGTTAACCTGGTACATTATGATAACTATTTTCCAGTCGGCGACACTCAAACCCTACCTTAACACAGTGCGGCACACCCTCACAAGTGCCATGTGTCTACAAAACTTCGACTCCCAAATGGTGGAAAGACACAACAAGCCTGAGGTGGAAGTCAAGTATGTTGGATTTATTTTTAGTTTAATGTCTTTGAACATTGACATGATTATTATTAATTCAAGGATTGAAGTGTTTACTTTTAAAGCGGCAAAATAACACAGATGTAATATTTGATAACACATAAAGGGAAAGTACAAAAGTAGACTGACAAAAGCTTTGTTTAAGGGTCTATTCTGAAATACATTTTGGACTTGTATACAGCCTCATCCCCAATTGAAATTACAGTAGTCCTACTCACATTGGCAACCAAATTTCACAATTAATAGATCAATAGTTTATCCAACAATGTAGATATGAGGTGATAAAATTAAAAAAAAGAAAAATTAATTGTATGTTATAATTTCTTTTCAGTGAAGTGATAATGAACTTACACATTTTTATCATATTCTCGATTTCACCATTTACAATGTAAAATTCCTTATTCCAAAGTGCCATTTTTGATTTATAAGAATGATGGTAAGACCTAGCTGTCAGTCTGTGATAAACTTAACATACAACTTTTGTTTCAGGAGTAACAAGGAATTACTGCTGACACCAGTCGTCATCAGCAGAAACGACAAAGAGAAAGTCCTGATTGAAGGTTCAATTAATTCTGTGAGGATTAGCATAGCTGTAAAACAGGTAATTTAGAACAGCTGATGATTGTAAATTAGCAAACATTATGTGAGTTATAAGTAGAGAAAGTCCTGATTGAAGGTTCAATTAATTCTGTGAGGATTAGCATAGCTGTGAAACAGGTAAGTTAGGATAGCTGGTGATTGTAAATTACCGGGTAACAAAGATTGTGTGAGTTATAAGGAGTGTTGGAGATTCAACCTTTATGTAAAACGTTTGGTGTAGTTTGTATGTGAGTTAATTGAAGATATCTCATACTTGAGTCTGTTTTTGTGAGATCATAGATAAAGATATAATCTTACAGTGGTATTCCAATCAAAAAGGTATACATATCTCAGCTGTCATAAAAGATTTTGGCTGTTCAGCAGGAGGCTTACAGAGTGCTGACCAACCAAAATCTTTCACAAGGATCATGCTATCCCCATCTTTGTACTTGGCAGACCTGCATCTTATTTCACTTAATTTCATTCCACCAATTTTGATGCATTACCACATTCTCGTAATAATGGCACTTTGGAAATGCTTTGGAAGTGTGAGAAAAAAATATGGAGGTAAGTCAAACATACAGTGTACGCATATGAGTTGTATAGGGTTATCTCAACCCTTGTGTAAGATTTTGGCAGTTGACACTCTGCAAGCCTCATACTGACCAATTAAAATCTGACACTCTGGTTGAGATATCCTTGTTCAATTGACAGACCCGTGAAGCATTCTATTCGAATATTACCTAAAAGTCGACAACAAATTTACTTTGGCTTTAAAGTATTTGTGCTGTTAAAAATTTAGAGAAACGAACAATTCATTTTGTCGTTTGTTTTTGATTAACAGGCAGATGATATTGAGAAAATTTTGTGTCATAAATTCATGAGGTTTATGATGATGAGAGCAGAAAACTTTGTAATACTTCGACGGAAACCAGTAGAGGTAAGATTGACCATAAAGTCAAATTCAGGTATATCCTTTCAGTAATTTGATTTTAATATTTGTAACATCATCTAATTTAGGAAAATAGGTGGGTGACATGACAATTTCAGGTAAAAGATAAAAGTTAATCGGTACATGTCCTGGCCCAGAGAAAGCTAAATGTGTAATAAAGTTGCTGCAACTTAAAATGGTAGTAACTTTTACAATACAATTGAAATATGAATTTCCTTCATTGAGGGTGGGTATACAATATGTGGTCTATTACTTCAATATGGTCGTTTGCTAACAGATATTTACTTGTGATTTTATCTGCAGGGCTATGACATCAGTTTTCTTGTCACCAATTTCCATGCAGAGCAGATGTACAAACATAAACTTGTGGACTTTGTAATCCACTTCATGGAAGAAATTGATAAAGAAATAAGTGAAATGAAACTAGCGGTCAACTCAAGGGCACGTGTCAGTGCAGAAGAATTCCTCAAGCGATTTTAGTAAAAAAATTAAAGGTAAGTACAATTTCAACCCCTAGCTATTTTCTTTATTCTCTTTAATAAGTAAGAACTAAATATAGATTAAAGTATTTACGTATTCTCATTTGTTAATTCACTCATCACATTCAGTGTTCTTGATGTACCTTTCTGGAGCAAATGTATGCAATATTTGACATTCAAAAGGTTAGAATATAAAAACAGTGTAACATATCTAAATGCATAGCATCGATACCAGAATATTTAGCTACTATATCCATGTTTCTGGGTTATACAGGGTTGAAAATTACTAAAAAATAACTAAGGAAAATGTCATTAAATGATGTTGGAATAGACAGGGGTCTGGTTTAGACAAGGTTCAGTTTGGATATCTCTGTCATTACTAAATCGAAAAAAGGTGTTTCCATATAGTTTCTTTGTGGTTTAAAGTGATAATTTTCATAAACAAATTTGTGACAAATTTTCCCTTTTCTTCTATTCCACAGAACTAAAGAAATTATTATGTATTCCAAGATCTACGTACAAGCAGGGCGTCGCTGGACCACGTCACATACAAATGCTCCGTGAATAGAAGTATAAGTGACGAGAACTTGTTATTATATCAAATTATTTTTACCATTATATTTCATGTTATTATTGGATACATGTATGATCAGGTTACATAATGGTCAAATACATGATATTTGAAGAGTATTTAAAATCATCTTGACAAAGATGTTTGATATTGCATAAGTCAATCTGAAGACCGATTTAGTTTAAGGATTGTGTCTCTAACAATTAAACTAATATATATTTTCATATTATAGAGATATCTGCCTTTATGAGTTGGTATTAATTGTTATACATCATGTTTTAATGAGTATAACATTATATATTCGCTCACAAATTAATGCAGTCGCAGTTGGTACTTGCCCTTAAGGGAGATAACTCTGTAATATAAAAAGACGATGGGACTTGATAGAAAAGTCATTGTTCAAATAATTTTGTGAATTTAAAAAAAAATCATTTAAACTTAATGGTTAGTTACTCTAAGAATGTAAATATAATTTCATTCACACCATCTCACAGGTTTGAAGTGCTGATGAAGTTTTCATTTATGATATTTTGCAAGATAGCAATTTTTGTTTAACTCTGGGATCCAGCACTTTGCATTAAAGAATATATCATAATTTCATTTCCGATGAAGTCATGTTTGAGACCTTGATATTCTCTATATGGTGCCACAGATATTGTGAACTATTAACGCAGCATTTTTTTGTTCATACTATACAAAGAACAGGTGTTTTACTTGGAGAAATCATAACACATGTGTTTAGGTATTGTAGCTCAACTGATTTCTGCAGATGTCCATATTTTCATGTCTGACCATTTTTAAAGTTTGTCTGATTGTATTAACAGTTATTAGTGTAGATATTCTGTACAGCCAGTCATATTTGTTTGGATATTTTTCACAAGTTCACAGCTTATAGCTATAGTTGCACAAAATTTTGATCCATGAAATATTTAGAAATAGGTGAATTGTAGAAATACCCCCGTAGCCAGATCGCAAAATTTTGGTATGCTGAAGTTTACTTTTCTTGGGCAAAATCACTAAAATTATGACCTGCCAAAATTGTTAGCTATACACTTATTATGGCAAAGACCTACAGTACTTGAATTTTGTGTCAATTGGTAAAAGTCTGATTTTCAAGAAGAGGTGAAAACTAACAGCACATGAAAATAAGTTGGTTTTCAATACTCTCTTCACCTGTGATACACCTGTCGATATTGGTTACCTGTACGCCGAGGTCCCACTAGAACAATTTGTAGAGACAATACCTTTTGTACTTTGATGTAAGTATTATGTATGTACAGTGTACCTTTGAATTATATTTATGAAATATTCATCTTCTGGAAGTTAAGTGAAAGTATAAACTTCCAAGTGCTTAATGAAATAAATTTTTAACATAACTGATTTTACTTTCATTTGTTTTTGAAATACTGAAATGGAGCAAGTTAGCACTGTTACCAATCCATATTTACTCTATTCATTATGTGGAGTTAAAATCCCTTGTAAGCAGATACATGTGTGTATATACCAGTTGATTGTTTTGCCATTTGTTAATGAAGATTACTTTTGAGATAATAATTATTATAACCAAAGTCCATGTACATGCTTCTATGGGTACATAACTCTGCATAACAAAAGGTTTCAATCTATGGCAGCTTTTATTTTTAGAATATTGAGAAACAAAGCGGTCTGTGCTGATGTTAGTCATTGGGAAATGCATCCTACTGATTGGTATTGGTACTATGCAAAGTATTTCGGATATAATGTTCGTTAAAAGCCAGAGTAACAACAAGGAGACGTCACTTGGAATTATCTCCCCAGTCTTTCGCCGCAACAAATGCCAATACGCAGGTCTTGCTTACATCAATATTAATGGCTCCAAACAGTTGAATAGTCACCAAATTATATAAACTGCACAACCTCTTATACATCATTGCTTTGAGTATTAATGTAGTAAATAATAGATGATTGGATTTTATTTGTTTAACGTCCTATTAACAGCCAGGGTCATGTAGGGACGTGCCAAATTTTGTTGGTGGAGAAAAGCCGGAGTACCCGGAGAAAAAACCACTGACCAGTGGCTGGCAACTGCCCAAATGGGATTCGAACTCACAACCCAAATGTGAAGGGCCTGTGGTAATGTGCCGAGACATCTTAACCACTCGGCCACCGCGTCCCCATAATGATAGCTGAATGTACACTTGAAAATAACTCTGTTTTGACAAAAATATTGTGTTCAAAAATAATTTAATAAATCTGATTACATACAAAAGAACTGAAACAAGTTGCTAAATAATGCTCACATCATCAACACAACAGAATATAACTTGAGCTTAGGTAAAATTAGTTATTAAATGATTTAATTTTTTTAGGAAATATTGTATCACATTGTAGGATATAATGAATGATAATATTAAATGATACAAATTAATTTTTATCTATTATTTATAATGTATCAAACCCCTGTGACATTAATCACTGCAAAAGAGGTCATACTCTTACTTGACTTCATAAATAGTAAATAATATAGACATTTCTCTGCATTCTAATATATAAAGAGTTCCTTCCCTTCATTTCCCTCTGTAGTAATGACAGGCTGTTTTTCGATTATATGGTTCGACTGGTTGGACCTAGTTGCTCGTTTATGAATTAAAGACGGACCTGGTTATTTTATATTGCTTTCAGAAGAGCCTTGACAAAGCCCTCACAAGCCTGTATCCGTCCGTCAGGATTTATACTTGCAATAATGACTTTAACAAACGGTCGAACCAGTTGTTCCGAATAAACCAAAATGGCCACAGTGTTAAGTAAAGGGGAAGTAACTCTGACAGATCAGAATGTAAACTATAAGGTACATGTATATACAGTATACTTAGAATTACCGGTAACTGATGTTCACATTTTACACAAAGTGAAAGTAAAAGTGCACCAGTAGTATATACCATAATCTGATCTGTGGAATGTTTGACAACAACCTTAATAAATAATTAAGCAGTCAAACAGATGGGACTAACTCATTAAGAGAATGTGAGAGTCCATTGATATGTCACTACACAAAAATTGTTAATTTCACTAGAACATCTGATTCTTAGGAGATCCTTCTTCAATACTATTGTAAATGTAATCTAAAGAAAAATCAGGATAAAATTTTGAAACTTCGAGCTATTCCAGCAAAAGATACTCCCATCATGCACACTATGCATGGATTTTCTGCATTGACACTCACTTTACTTTCTAATCATTTTGTGAATATTCATACAGCCTCCACACTGAATTCCTACATTTAATCTGCAGAAAATAGATCTCTCATATCATATCCACAACACACACAAAACTATTAGAAAGCACATTTATAGTTTTTACTCAATTACTTTGTAATAATGATGCATGCACATTCTAGTACACGTAAATAATACCAGTGAATACATAAAGCAAATAAGAAACAAAAATGTATTCAAAAACTGGTAGATTGCTTGGCAATTGAAAGATTGAAAGACAACAAAATCAGAAAATGCATGTACATGATATGATACTTAAAAGTATCACTTCTCAATTCAGGTTTATTATGTATCATTGGGATTTAGGCTAAACAATATTCAGGTAGGATGAGATCATGGATCCAAGTTCTCATACTTTAGAAAAGATATTCTTTGCAATATTCAGGCAAGATTATGCAGAAGTTTCATAATGGAAAACTTTTTTATATTAACTATTTCCGGATTAAACCCAGGAAAGGTGTCATCCAATCCCGCTAGTGGATATTGAGAAAAAATTGAAATGTGAGAACATCTATACACAACAGATAAAGCCTGACAGCTGAATTCATTCACCCCTGAAATTTCATAATGGACTGATCTAGTCTTTGATTTAGAAGAGCCTAAATGTGTCTTGAGGGGTGAATGAGTTAAAAGTAATTGACTCTTTGGGTATATTCAATAACAGAAATCTTTGTAGAAAAACAAAAGAGAAAAATAATTTGATTTCTCTAAGTGCGTTAGACCTATTTACCCGACAGGTAAATGTAAGGCATCACAACAGGTACAAAACTCCCAGACTCACAGTCTGTAGGCATCACACACAAGTATCTAATTACATATCACAAAGCCCTGAGATTTCATGCTCGATTTCAAAGGACACTGACATTTTAACATTTAACCTCAGAAATTATTTCAGAGGTTGAAAAAAATATGGTAATTTTTACAGCAATACTACAGGTATATCTCAAAACAAGCCCCTTTCAACAAGATACTTCATCTTTTAACACTTCTTTTTCAAAGAACAAATAGCCAAAATAAAAAGGGGTTCAGGAGCATCAATCAAATGCCTTTCATAATCTTCAATCTGATAATCTATAAAAAGGAACTTGTTTGCGGATAATCTCTGCCGTACATTTTTAGAAAGTCTTTAAGAGTAACATGCATCAATTATCGGGAGCAAGCCAGTTGAGTGCCTTCATTGTTACTTCGTATCCAAGGAAACAGGCCTAAAACAGACAGACATTCACATTAAACAGAAATGAATACAATTAGAGTCAACCTGTCTAGTAAGATCACACAAAATACAAGAGAAAAGTGGCTATAAATGGCCATTTGGGACCTGTAGAAAATGGTTTTAATATGCAGGTGGTCTTTATACAGAGGTGGTCGCTAAGGCAGGTTTTACTGTACAATAACCAATTTTAAACTCAATGAAGAGGTAAGAAAATCCATTTAGGGCAGAAAATGACACATTTCAAGTCTATTACTCTATCCATTGTCCTTTTGATTCAAATACCTTCATGAGCATGGTTTTCCAGAAAGAAATTTTATAAGCTAACTGACTAGGATTCCGTTCCTTAAACAGAAGCTTTATGACTTGTATTGAAATCACCAGTGCGTAAATTTCAAATTTCTTGAACAGCCACCTCAAAGTTTCTAAATCATATCTAATAATATGGGTCAAAAAAAGTAATATCAACGATATATTCCGGGTAACACAGGATCGTATGTCTGAAGGATACAAATTACTTCAACTAGTAAATATGAGGCATGCAAGGCAAGTTATCCTTACCGTGTCAGTTAACAGGATATCAATAAATTTTACCTAATTTTCTAACGATGAAATTTTGTGTAACCAATACATAATCTATAATACAGTCCTTGGGTATCTCATGCCCACCGCCCTAAGGTTCAGTATAAAATGATACATGCATAATTATGATGAAATATTTCTCAGCATCCTACTTACAGCATTAGCGGGGAATGCTCGTAGCATGACAGGGGTAAATCCTTTGTACAGGGACATGAATCCCTCCTCTCTCATCAGCTGTTTGTACACGTCACGGATACCATTGGGGTAGGTTCCAGCAGGGGCTACAAACAATAGCCAACAAATGATGGAGATTATCCAGCAATATAATATATAAAACTTTACTCTAGAAATGCAAATTTTTTGTGACTTTGAAGCAATTTTTTTTCTTGAATCAAAATTTGTATGTTATCTTTTTCAATTAATGTCCAGAGAAATTTGCCATATTATCTTGACTTTTTTACTGTCCAAATTTAATACAGGACAAGGTAGAGATTTTGGTGCCTGGTTGAGATTCTGTCTGTTATCATTGGCTATAGCTGTGAAATATTTGACTGGATATAACATTTTATTTGTATTAGATCTGACCAGTTTTACGATTGAAAATTACTCAGAGATTTATAAGCAAGTTGAATGAGGTAAGTGCCGAATGGCAGCTCCGACTGCTCCCACTCACCAGTCTGCAGTCTGGACTTGAGTACATCTGCTGGGAGACAGACACCCCAGTTACAGATGCCTGCCACACCACCAGCAAATAAAGTTCGTCCTACACTGAGGTCCTCACGACTGTAAACAAAACAAGTTACTGTAGATCACATCGACTATGTCTGAAAAATTCTTATTAAATTATTCTCAAATTTGATAAATTATCTTTTTTTTATGCATGTAAAGCATATATATTATCCCATATAGTTGTTATTTATGCAGATCAAAACATTAGTGGTTTTAAATTTCAATGATCTGGTTTTCATGGTATGTATACCAATATCCGATTCGTCTATTTATCAATATTTCACTGATCAAATTTTCATGATCATAGCAATTATCTATAGAATCATGAAAATATCAGTCACTCCATGATTTAAGTGTCGGACATTCCACCACAAACTCTTTACCTATTACCTATATATTAAAGATGCTCCACCGCCGACATAGCATAAATGATATTCACTATTTGAATAATAATTGGTGTATTATCGTATAAATATATGTCTAATTAACACAAAAAATACTATGAAATAATTTATTTTGCCTTTGGTGCATGCGCAATCAGTACTTCATTCCATATAGGATATAGTGTCACGGAATTTTTTCGGGATGCAATTAATGATTTTTCATATTTTTAACTTGAAGTAAAATTAGAAGCTCATACAAAAGTAACTTTTGTAACTCAAGAAAAATACTAAATCGTCTTCTCCTGTTTTTTATAGTGAAAAAAAAAAAAACCATTTGTCGGCGGTGGAGCATCTTTAATTAGGATTGTGAAATATACCCCCAGGTAAGTTTCAATAGACAAATGTTTTAGAAGCTGCCCTGGATATTTAAACCTTCAACTTTGAACTTTGACTGTAATGACCTTTGACCTACCTTCCTCCTTTCGGTGTCAATGTGTGCTGTAGATACTCATAGCTCATGAAATACATTCCACTAGCTGGTATATCTGAAAGTAAAACAAAATTATTAATGATATTCTGAAACATAAACTACTAAGTATATGTATGCAGCATGTGATACCTACATGTACATATATCCCTGGATACAAGAAATTGATCTCTAAGAGTCACACATTTTAGTTGACACAGTTCAGATGAAGTCTAACCCTTATTTACACTTTCTGGTTTGTCTTCAGTTCTAAGATATCATTTGCTACTGTATAAGTTATTTTTACATAACTTTTATATTAAAGTTGGAATAATTGAGGATTTTAAATGAGGAAATTCTGAATTCCTGCAGTATAATTTCATATTACAACAATGTCCTGCCATGTTCGCAATTTCACAGCAGTATAAATGAAATTTTTAACAACAGTTTTTTATAAATACATGTAAATATACCAAGTTCAAGCAACCCAAAATGCTTATGTTCTTCTTTCAAATAAAAATTCTGAGACTGTACCATTGATAGTAGGATCTACCTCTGAGCAGTGTTGCTGCAGTTCCCTTATAAATACTCCTAATTCCACCTTCCTTGTATAGCTGCTTGGCACAGTCCACAGGACCGGCATACTTCTTCACCTTAGAATCAGCCTGAATCTGTAACAAAACATTAGGTACATTACTTTGTATCACTATCTACCTAAAAATAATCTACCAGGTAAGTATTATTCTGTATTTGCACAATACAGAGTTAATGCCCTTGAGTGAAGGTATTGATTGTGAGGTCATGTGTTTGCAAGCGTAACATAATAATTTTCAGAGTAAATTTCTCTCACAAAATAATGACGTCACTATGACAACCTACACAGAAGGGAGGTAACTCCTATAATATGCAAAGAATTGCACAAATAGACTAATGTTTATAGTAATCAGGGCTGACCATTATTAGGACATTTGCCTGACCCCAGGGGAGACTGTATAATACATGTACATGTTCTGTACGTACCTGTAGAAGACATTTGATCCTCTCCCCGGGAGTCATGATACCTGTAGTAAATACTCCGGCCAGTCCTCCAGCCATGAAGATTTGTGCATACCTATATGAAGCAAAGGCCAAAAATTTTAATCTCATTTCAATAAATTCAAATATATTTACATTTTCTTTGCAACTCACTATGCAACCTTATCAAAAGCAGTTGGCATTGTTCAGTGCATGACTGCAAGCTATTTTTTGACGTCATTGACATTGTGACATCACAATTGTCATGTCATGCCTGTTGAGATGATCTTTTGAAATAGTTATCAAATACAGAAGAAATGATGCTCTTATTTATGTTATTAATTAACGGTAAAATATTCTGAAGAAGAAGACATTCCAGTAAGTAGTTATTACAAGAAAATGGTTCATGGGAGATAACTCCTTTACAGATTATATAAATTACTAGTATGATGATATTTTAATGATAAACTGACAATTGTAAAATCTGCTTTAAAATATAACTTTAATGAATAATCACATTCAGAATCTTGATGCTTCCAGTTTAACATAACATTAACATTAATACACAACTTACGTTAGTGAGTCACCCGGCTGTTTTTGCTGTAGTCGCTTTCCGACTCCAAAGCCAAAGAAACAAATGGCAAACATTGGAGCGACCCCCATCAGTGGTGCAGCCATGCCTTTGTAGAGTCCAAAAAAACCCTGAAAGATTACAATATTATTGCATCATGGCGAATCTGATTTCTGACCCAGACCTACATGTAGTCCTAAATGTATAAAATGGATTTTAACGCTGTAGCAATTAAGAATATTATGTTGATTTTAATTTTGAGGCGATGTTTATCCTCATAACCTCAACAATATAAGCATCTATTCCTTATATTTACAGTTTTTCAAGTAAATGAATATTATTTAATCCTGCGGCAGTTGCATATTTTTTTATTAAAATACCCATATTTTTTTCTCTCCCGTCATTGTCAACAAATTCGATTGAACAGCTGATTGGAATCGAGTCATTCATATGTTCCCGCCAAAGGTGGGGTCATGACCCCACGTTGCTACGCCATCGACTATTCACGTAACAATAGAATCGCCGCGCATGTTGTGCTAACATTATACACTGATAATGATGATACTAGAAAGCATGGTTATTGAGTCCATGTCAGTGCAAATTGTAAATATTATAAGATATAACAAACTGTTCAAGATTTTAACAATTTATTGAGGACAAGTCATTAGATGCTTTATGGTCTGAATCATGTCAAACAATAAACCAATTTTCTTTCATACCTACGGGTGTAATACTGGCTGGTCTAGGGCAATATACTCATGCCACCTGAGTCTGTATTGAATGGCTAACCATGCAATAAAGCCTCGTGGCGTCACTGCGTCAACAAAATCTCTATTTCCTCGGTAAAATATTTAAAAAATTTTCACAAACATGACTGGTTTCACTATAACAGATGCAAACTACGGAATTTGTGTTGAAAATATTGCACGTAATTTTCCATGTATTGAAAAGTGACTTCGAATTTATTTCAAAATGGCTGGATATTATAGTTGTTAAATTGCAATAAAACATCGAGGTATGAAAGAAAAATACTCTTCATGCTCATCTGAATGTTTACATTACTATGTAGTGCTTATGCACTCTTCAATTTGTCTAGACACTTGAAATTTGAAATGATATGAGCGACAACCACACACAAGGGAATGAATTTAACAAGTTGGCTATGATTTTTTTGCATGTTTTGCAATTTCCTATCAGCTAACTTTATACTTTGGTTTATCATAGTGTCGGAAAATTCTGACGGATCTCGATTACAGATTTCTTAATCGTTTAATTAATCAAACACTTCAAACCAACGATACTCGACGAACTTGATTAATCGGAACACCACTAGTTAGCATATTATACGTACTACTGATTGTCCCAATCAATATTTTTCAGGATGATCAGGACGTCCCAATCATACTTCCTGATCGTACTGGCAGGGACAGCTGGATGGCGGCCAAATGTGCCATGTGCTGTTGAAAACTACATAGCACAATTGCCATAACTCGGAAGGCAGACAGAACAAGGACAGCCATTAATTACCTCTTTTTGCACAGTCTTGAGAGCACAGTCCAGAGTTCCCTTGTAGAGTGGGCTTTCTCCCGGGCCTGGTTTAGGCATGGTCTGCACACGCACCTGAAGATCAGAAAAAAAAACTTAATTGATAAAATGTCTACCCTTCAGGTATATTGTAGGGCGTAAGAATTGAATAGATAATATCAACACTGCCTATGGTATCCTAATTTACAATCAAAGTTTTTATATATTATATATTTTTTAAGATATTTCTTCGACTTGATACTTTTATTTTCTTTGACAATGACCAATTTACCTGACTTTTGGCCTTTAGGAGAATATTTACCCCAGTGATAAAAACAAAGCAATGAAAAAATGTAAAGACCTTAAGGTAGGTCCATACTTTTGAAAATCGCGCCAATTCATTTGACGCTATACCGGAAGTTGCGGAGGTTGTTTTGAATTCCAGAATGGTTTCCGATACGCCACGACATCACACTTGAATATTTTTTCAATAGGTGAAAATTGTCTACAGATAATATTGAATGTTTAAAATCATTAAATAAATCAAATAAAAGCAGTGAAGTGAAAATTATATGCTATCTCTGAGGTTTTTGCGGTCCCTGTCGTAAATGGGAATGGATTTTTAAACACCGGAAATACCGTTCGTTGCTATAAATCATAAGACGGGACCCGGCCGGACCGAAATTCCGGAATTCTAAAAAAATCGCATACGGATTTCCTTTAAACACACGATTTGGAGAAAATCATAAAAACAAACAGACATAAACCAGATATAATATCACAAAAACGTATGAACTGATGTGGAATGTTTTTTTGCGGCATGATTTTCAAAAAATAGTCAAATATAACCCATCTTAGCACTAGATGAAATGGGGGTAGGGTTGAGAGTTACAAACTTCAAGCTTACAAAATTGTGAAATTTTGATCGAGGACCCTGTGTTTTTATATGATATTTGAAAAACATATTACCTTGGGCATATCATATACAAATATTGTGAAATTGACATGGGTTTTCATTTCCTTTTTGGCCTATTCATTGATTTTTTACAGGCGAAAATATGGCAAAACATGGTAATTACGTATAGAAACGGTCCTGGGAAATAACAAAAATTAGTTAGCATTTGTAAAAATAAAATAGTTTTGTATATTGTTCTATCGTAAGAAATTTAGGACAAAAAATCAACAGGATCGAGACTACATTCACCCTAATATTACAGAAAACATAATTTAATGAATTTTTCTATTTTCGGTCAGCAAATTTGCATGGATGGTATATTTCAAGCTCAAATATCTCAAAAAGTAGTTCGAGAACACCCATTTATCTTCACAGATTTGAAATCTACATGAAAAATGCAAGAAAATAAGACCTGTTAGAAAAAAATGACATGGGTTTTTCCAAAAGTATTGAGCTACCTTAAGGACAACAAAAAAATATTATTTATAATTGTTATCCCGATTATCATTATAATTGATACCTAATCGGAAAGGCAACCAATTTCCGATAATCAATTATGAGATAAAAACAAAAGCTGAATTATGACTGAACATTGATGATGAAATCTCAATCAATTCCAAACACAATTCCATTTCGACAAAATCTGGTACTGCACTTTCGATATAGGTGAAGAATTTAAGCTGATACTTACCATGTAACACAAAAGCAAACTATACATGTAGGTACCTGGGTCGTTAAAAAAAATAACATGTTTTAATACATATATATGTAGTACAACATGTCATTTTTTTAAAAACGAACCAGGTACCTATGTGCAAACCTGTGACATTTTAGATATCAATATTTAGTAAAAAAAAAAAAAAAGATAATTATCAAAATAGGGCATAATAGGTTTTGAGCTATGTAATTATCTTTCATTCCCTTCAATTATTCAATTTTCAATTTATTCATATATCTACAGGCAATGATGATTTTTAAAGGCAGTCATGGTCGGTGGACTATGCCAGTTGGTATCAACAATCAGCTGTTGTAGGCCTAGCTATTAACCTGTTACCAGTTTACATGTGTATTGTATAGCTAACAGTGTTAGGGTTCAAAGTCCATCACAAATAAAGATGGTCGTTTTCAATGTGTGCTTATCTCTTGGTGTCAGCATTTTTTTTTAATCTAAAGATAATGTCGTTTATAAGAATAACAGAATATCTTTTCAAGATTGAGTCGACCTGATCAATATCGCACCGGATCTACTGTGCAATGTTCTATAGGCCTAACGTGTTAGCAACTTGGACGATATTGTGCCCCGTTTCGACGCTAAAAATTAGCAGTCCAAATTTTTATAATTTTCGGTTACCTTTATAGTGTCAAGAGGATGTCCTGCAAATACACAACATACTCCCCCAGCACCTCCAGCGATGAAATCTTTGAGGGGACTTGGCTTTTTTCCCATGGTTAGTGATTTTTGGAACTTTTGCAGCGCTTGCCGGTGACCAGTGTCGAAAGATAACCGGAAGTTGAAGAGTTATGGGCCTTAGTATCTTTGAAGACTATTAAGGCTGCACACGCTGCAATATGGAACAAAAATCACGACCTCAAGAAAAGGCTTAGTTACTTTGAAATGTTCCCGTCAATTGAATAAAATGTTGAAAATAGTTTTAGTTTTCTGTTTTGCTCCTCCTTGAATTCATTTTCATCACTTTTTACCTCCCACCACTGACGGCCACACTTTTGTGTTTCAGTGATTGCATGGTCAGTTTTTCTCTCCTGGGTCGTTTTCGTTTATTCGGAACAACCGGTTCAACCGTTTTTAAAAGTCATTATCTCAAGTATAAATCCTGACGGACATGCAGTTTATGATACAGGCCTGTGATGGCTTTGTCAAAGCTCGTCTGAAAACGATATATAAAAATCATCAGGTCCGTCTTTAATTCATAAAAAAACTTGGTCCAACCAGTCAAACCGCATTATCGAAAACGGTCCTAAATTGCCTTCAGTTTTTCAATGAGATAAATTGTAGTTCAAGGATTGATATATCTACAGTGAAAGCTTCCCTGAAGTTGTGTTGCAGAACCAGAACATCGGCGCTGTAATTGAAGTATCCACTGGAGTTTAGAGGATTCGCCTGAAGTATCGAGGATGCTTTTTCAGTGTGAATTAATTTCGCTAGATTCTATTTAGTGTGCTGGTTGATTTTGCATTGACGCATTGGCGTCACACGAAAAGCGACAATGCGACAGTGCGCCATAAGACAGCGCGATAATGCGTCATGTGACAGTGCGATAAAGCGCCCAGCGAAGAGCGACAGTGAGTCGTGCGAAGACAGACAGTGCGTTATATGAAGAGTAACAGTGCGACAACGCGTCATGCGAATAGGCGACAATGCGCCCTGAGACAGTGCGCCGAGCAAAGAGCGACAATACTCCATACTAAAAGTTACATAAAAGATAAATGTACATGATAAAATACGGAATACTTGAACGAATGAATAGTGAACAGTAAATTGATAAATTAATGAAAATATTGAAATATAGAGTTTCTGAATGAATAAATTATAGGATGAATAAATATCAGAATGTAGAATGAAATGAAAGTAAAAAAAATGAGTGAATGCTACAGATATATGTATGTGTTTGTTGAATGAGAGCCCTCTTGCTATAGAGGACATAAAAAAATTAAACGGATAACGAAGCCAGGGTCCTAACCCTGGCAGCCATCTGCCTACATAAATGCTGTATTATTATCGTGTATTCGATTATTTCGACAATACAGAGCATGTCATGAAGAAAATGGGGAACACGTCAATGAACCATTTTTTGGGACTGAATTATTTTATGTTGACCACGTTTACTACCAGGGGCTATCACACACCAATCAACATGTTTCAGAATAGAGACTGACTTTGTTAGTTAGTTGGATTGAACCTATAACAACTTTGTTTCCCCAAGTTGAATGCTTACAAACAAATCAGAGTGAGTTTGAGTAAAACCATCCCATCATACATATTCTAACACAAAGTTCATTTTTTCAAACTAAAGGCGGTCTAGCGTAAGACACTTCAGTAGTGATAGTGTTATCCATGGTCAGTTGCATCCTCGATATTCCAGGGGTTCCTATCACTTACGATCTCTACACAGGGGTTAAAAAATCACTTACGATCTCTACACCCCTGGACTATCTCATAGTGAAATTGAAGGCAGCTCAGCGGAAAACATTTGACCAATCACAGGCTAGCAAAGATTTCATTTGAAGACTACAGTGAGAGCGACGCCTAACATCAAAGCCACACAGTCAACCATAGTTTACCGCTATACACCTTTTTTGATGTACATCAGATGACAAAATTTCCTGTTCTGTTGCCTCCCGTTCTACTATGATAAAGTCCAGGGGTGTAGAGATCGTAAGTGATCGGAACCCCTGGAGTATCGAGGATGGATCAGTTGAAAATGAAATAATCTGACTGTTTCACGGCTTATAGGTGTTTCAGTTTTGCTAGGATTGAATATTAAAGATGCTCCACCGCTGACAAATGGTATTTTTTTCTCTATCAAAAACAGGAGCGAACAAATAACTATTTTTCTTCAGTTACAAAAGTTACTTACTTTAATCCATTACCACCATTGAAAAGTCTGAGCCTCTAATTTTACTTCAAGATAAATCTATCAAAAATAATTAATTACATCCCGAAAAAAATCCGTGGCACTTATGTCCTATATGTACTGATTGTGCATGCACCAAAGGCAAACTAAATTATTTATTGATGTTTTTTGTGTTAATTATTCACATATGAGCACGATTAAACACCAATTATTGTTCAAATGATGAGTATCGTTTATGCTCTATTGGCGGTGGAGCATCTTACACCACTTCTTTGACCTTACACACATTTTGCTGAGATTGGAACTAATATCCGCATTTATTCTTAGTGAATCTTTTGATTTATATTAGAGAAATATCCTCTGCAAAAAGTTTGTCTTCATAAAAATATCCTTAATGAATATAGGAAACAAGAGAGGCCAAGGATGGAGCCCTGCGGAACACCAGTCATAATATATTATAACTGGATAATTCCTTTCTGAAACGGTTTTTAATTCTTAAAATGGAAAGTTTTGAAAATGTAAAATGAGATTGATAATTTTGTAGAGCCCTTGTTAAAAAGTGTTTCTCCATATTCTTTATTTTCATATGATGAATTCTGTAATATTTATGATACAATAAGTAATTATCTTGAATATCATGGACATATATCTAGCATTTAAAATTATCTGTAAAATGTAAATGTATCAAATGAAAAATTATTTTACCCAATTATTCCTTTCAACCTTGATTAATATTGAAAAATAACCGTGGATTCCAAGATTTTTACAGAGTGCTAGTTAAAAATGATACGGCTATAACTGGCCAGCATAAATGGAGAACCTCTTTAGACTATGCTCAAGAAATGTGGAAACAAAAATGTACAATATACCCTTCATGTCTACTAATAATACTAAACTTCAGTTCAAAATTTACCATCATATTCTAACAACAAATACATATATCTTTGTAAAATTAGTCTTTCAAATAATCCTCACTTATGTTATGTGCAATAGAAAGGGAGACAATCACACATCTTTTTTGGGGAATGCTCTGAAGTTCAGAACTTATTAGCAAATTTTGAAAACCTGTTGGATATTCTTTTTATTCCTTTTGCTATTAATAAAGAAACTATGCTTTTTGGGAAACTAGATCAAAATTGTATATACCATAGGATTGATAATGGAATTGTTCTTTATATTAAACATTTTATTTACAAAACTAGATGCTTACATGGTTCATTAAATGTGACAGCTTTTTTAACTCTATTATAGAATATTACTATGTTCCAAAGTATATAGCTTTTGGTAAACGAGAAAAAAAATAGATTCAATAAAGGTTGGCAAAAATGATTAAAACTAGTTGAACTTGCAAACCCCTGACAGTTTGTCAAAACATATTGTTATTCATTTCGAGTTATGGTCGGATAAGAAATAAGGAATTCTAGACGTGTCGGTAACAAGTCGTTTCGGGAGTACCGAAAAGTTTACAACCTTATCTTAATATGTTTTACATTAAGTAAAGAATTACTTCATACTATGACGGTAGCCAAAAACGAGTCAGAAGCCCATAATTTCTACTTTCACTTTCACTTCGTTATATTTTATCTTATTTCCTTGTCAGAAAACGAAGATTATGATAATGATATGTACACTTAGATTTTGTTGTTATAAATGTGTTGTCATATACACGGAAGAATATCGTTGACTGAAACAGTGGTTGCTAAAATTAGTTGCGTCTGCACTTATTTTATATTTCTGGAAGTGAGTCACATTTTTAATGACGTCATTCGGCAACAGCCAATCGAACCCGCCGTTGCATTTTCGTTTCGGTCTGCTTTTCGAGACATTTTCTAAAATGGCCGAAGGTGGTGTAGTCGAGATGTCGGAAGACACCGAGAAAATCCCCGATTGTGCGAAACAAAAGTCAGAAATCGCTAATCTGATGAAGAAATCTCTTAAGAAAGGAGATACATGGTATGTATTTGACATACTACTATATTTTTATATGATAGATTATGCTCCTTCGTGACCTGCAACAAGTCGGCGAGAGTTGACTTAGTGTAATGCAAAGTGTCAAATGTTGTGGTGAAATCACATACAGCCTACTCATCATTTCCGTGTGTAATTACAACTGCGCCCATCCTCAAGGCAATTCTTTTCAACATGAGATACAAACACAGTAATTGAAATATTGTGAGTTAAAACTTTAAAAGTTTTCGATTAAATGAATCGGAAACTTAAAATGTTTAAAGAGTGACACCACATGTGCTTTAGTGAAGAAGCAGAAAAATACCCTCCGAATCACTTATGCAGCTTACGTGCAGATAATTAAATAGTCTTAAGATATGTTTCTGGTAGAAGACTACCATGCTTATCTCCCAATAAAATGTCTGAAATTTGTGTGTGATCATAATTGTCGCCTGAAATTTTGCTGTATTTCCCAAATTTTATGTTAATATTTTCCAAAATAAAGAAAAAGTCATTAAAATATACACGCTTCAAGAAAGATGCAATGTATTGTTTTCACAATTGAAAAGGTACATGCCCCTGAAATTATTGAGTAAAAAAATCACTGTACATTTAAGATTTGTTGAAGAAAGTTCAGGTATGTTGTATTTGAATGTGTTACAATGTTTGCCATTTATTTCATTCTTAAAGACAGATAAAAGTATCCATATTGTCGCTCCCTCTGTTTACAGGTATTTGTTGGATACTAAATGGTACAAACAGTGGAAGAAGTATGTTGGGTACGACAGCTGGGATTCCTTCAGTGTGGGAGAGCAGAATGCTCACCCCGGGCCAATGGACAATACCCCACTTCTCAAAGGTAAATTACATCAAATGATTTGCTTTACACCCTCTTTAGAACCATATTTGTTTAGGACATGCCTGGTTTTGAACGTGAATGTGACCTAGGAGTAAAACCATCGAATAATGATATGGTCAGAACCTTGAAACTCTCCCACATGCATGGATTCCCTTATAGTTTTTAAACTTGTGACCCAGTGGTTGGAGTTTTTAAAATCAAGGCTAGACTTACAATGGTTAACCTAAATACCCTAAACAGAGGTCCAGAAGATGAGGGTTGGTGACGCTGTAGCCACCAAAAGCCCCTGAAGCTTAAGTGTACCAATTATAAATTACTGAATTAAATGATGGAAAGAATATTTTTTTTTGAGATGCTCCGAAGAGCAATCAGCATATAAGAAAACAGTTCCTCGAGCTCTGCTTCTCCAGACAATATGTTTTCAGACATATAAATCTATATATTTTAATTTTGGTTTATTCCATATAAAGTTGCAATTTCATAATTTTTGAAGTTGGGAACTGTAGTCATTACTTACGCTAACTACTGTTGAATTAGAACCACTTATTATTAAAAATATGGAAAATATTTGTTAACGTTCTGTATTGCATTTGGCCGCCTGGGTGTGATATAGGGCCCATTCCCAATTGAAGATAGCCATAATTTTCTCCAAATCTGTGGTAAAAATTTTCCAATTAATACTTTCTATTTACAGTTTATGTGTCTATAAAATGATGTAACATGTCAAGAATCATATGCTGATACACATGATTTCCCTTGAGTAATAACGGTATGACAACATGCTTATAAGACTGCCAATTTCACTTGACATGGCTTGAAACTCCCAAGTCAAAAAGCCCTGTTTTTAAACCAGAGAAATAAATGACTGTCTATTGAAATTTGCAATCCAAAACCTATATAAACCACAATAATGTAACTTTTTATACTCTAAATACAAGTAAAAGAACATCATTTAAAATTGTCAGCATATTCTTATATTCTGGCAAAGTGCCTATAGGGATTTGAAATCTATGTGTATATATGTACCGATAACCTATGGATTAAGATTAACTATTTACTTCTCTTGACTAACTGGATAAGAGGTATTTGGGTACAAAGTATATATTCAATTATAAAACAAAGAAATTGTTTGATTTCTTGGCATATATTGGAAAAAAATATAGAAATTATGCAATAAAAAAGATGAGCAGAAAAACATGGTAATAGTGTGCAACATTTTGAAACAATTGTTTTAATATTACCAATGGTTAATTATATCAAATGGCATATGGAGCTGGAAGTTCATTCTGCATATATACCAAAAACTTCTCAGTCAATCTTGTTTGTTTATTGTTTTAAAACTTAAACTAGTATCTGGAGGAAATAATAGAAATATTTGATTATTTTGTTTATTGTTTTAAAAATTTAAACTAGTATCTGGAGGAAATAATAGAAATATTTGATTATTTAAAGATGCTCCACCGCTGACAAATGGTATATTTTCACTATAAAAAATAGGAGCAAACGATTTAGTATTTTTCTTCTGTTACAAAAGTTACTTACTTTACACCTTTACCACCATTGAAAAGTTTGAGCTTCTAATTTTACTTCAAGTTTAAAATATGAAAAATAATTAATTGCATCCCGAAAAAATTCCGTGGCACTATATTTATATGAAATGAAGTACTGATTGCACATGCGCCAAAGGCGAAATAAATTTTTTTGTGTTAATTAGGCATAAACATATACGATTAAACACAAATTATTGTTCAAATGATGAATACCATTTATGCTCTGTCGGCGGTGGAGCATCTTTAAGTCTTTTATATATTTGATTTCATATATATAACAATTTATTTATGTGGCAAAAATTAAAAAAATCAATTTTTGCTGTCTAATTAGAAGTTTAATAATATAATTAATTTGTAAAGGTTTTAATTTATCCCATATTGGCAGGCCTCAAAATGGCATTTGGAGATTACTAACCCCTTATATTATAGAAACAGTTTATGAACACCAGGTAGAATTTATAAGAAGTGTCAGAGTATTAAAGAAGAATAAAACTAGTCAATGGAATGTAATTATTGTAGAAGTATTATATTGATTTTCATAAATAGGGGGCAAAAGACTAATAGAGGAAAAATAATTGTCAATGTATTTATCTTGCCCTGCAGCTATATCTTTATACTAACTTAATACATCCTTAATGATAATTGAGCATGATGAAATAAAGATTTGATATCAACTTTTAACCACTTATTAGTTATTATTTTACCGGCGATCCTTTAATTTGTTGGTAAACAAGTTAATACCAGGGTAACAGGTAGATTAAATGCAATTGATTTTATTTGCATAACATGTTTTGAACACATACACTATGCTTGAAGATAGAAAAGTTTTAAATTACTATACAATTTTAAAGTTGCCTTTTTGAATTTTCATCAAAGATTAGGTCTGGGTTTATCAAATTACAGGTAAAAATATTTAGTAATCATTTTGGAAAGGATGACTTTTGAAATTTGTGATGCCTAATGTATCAATTAATTATGGCAAAATAACTTGTATGATGCATGTTCTGTTAATTAATTGACTGATTAATTATGTTATTTTGGTTAGTTTCTTAATTTGACTGACTGATTTACTCTTCTGAAGATGTCTTCCAAAGTCTCTATTCTGTATTTGCATATTACAGAGTTATGTTCCCTTGCGGATAGGTATTGATTGTGACGTCATGTGTTTGCAAGTGTAACGTCATACTTTTCTGAGAAATTGGCGTGAATTGTGCCCACAAAATAATGAAGTAACAATGAATACCTACCCGCAAGGGAGATAACTGTGTAATGTGGAAACAGGAATGGAAAAAAGGTGTCTCTACGGAATGAGATGTAGCAAGTACTGTGTAAAAAAGACTAGAGGTGTAACGATTCACTGATGCATCAATTGCATCGCTTGGTGGTGCATCGATGCATCGTATGCAATTTATAAGTATCGCGATACCTAAAAATCAAAATTAAACATTGGTTTATCTCCCTTGGTCAACGTCGGCGAAACGTTTGTTAGTATTATAACAAAATGGCAGAATCTCACGAGGAGCAAAACACTAAACTTGTGTCAGCGTCTGTGGCCTATAAGGCCACTTCCAGGTCATATTTCAAGTCTCTGTCTACTGAATCTAATAACGGAACATGGGAAATGGATAAAACTTAAGTCGAGAAATCATTATTGATTTTTATTTGATAATGTAATTATTCATTTCTGCAAGTTATTTCATAATGTCTATCAAAATATTGCGATACGTATCGTATCCTGAACCCTGTATCGGATACGTATCGTATCATCACATACCTTGCAATACGCAGCACTAAAATAGACTACTCTGGGTTAGTGTTATAATAAATGATTTATATTTGTAGAGGAGGAAGGGGGACTGAATGTATGATTTCTATTTGTAGAGGAGGAAGGGGAACTGAATGTATGATTTCTATTTGTAGAGGAGGAAGGGGGACTGAATGTATGATTTATATTTGTAGAGGAGGAAGGGGGACTGAATGTATGATTTATATTGTAGAGGAGGAAGGGGGACTGAATGTATGATTTATATTTGTAGAGGAGGAAGGGGACTGAATGTATGATTTATATTGTAGAGGAGGAAGGGGGACTGAATGTATGATTTATATTTGTAGAGGAGGAAGGGGGACTAAAACATCATCTGATTGAAGAGCTGGATTACATGTTACTGCCAGAAGAAGCCTGGGATAAGATGATGACTTGGTATGGTTTAGCCAAGGACCAGGTTAGTAGATATCACTATACCTTTATAGTGTGAGTAAAGTTGTATCGTAAAATGTATTTAACAGTAAATGTATGTTAGAATATACAGTATGTTGGAGCTCTTATTAGGGGCCCAGGTATATATTTTTGCATGTGATGGGAACTTTAATATAGGAGTTTCGAGATCCCAGAACAACGTGAGTAAAGTACGATTTACCTTAGTTTAGTTTCACCTTCTCATGATTATGACATTCCTAAAATCATGTCAAATGGTGACTTCATAATCACCGGATGGTGGGACTAATCAACGATAAATTGTGCTTTACCATGTTGTTTTAGGATCTAGAAGCCCCCGTATTCGCTGAATATTGTGCACATCAGATCTAAAGTGAGAATATGCATTTTGATATTAAATGAAATACATTTTCAAAGTTTGAAGATAACTCTTTAGTAACTTGTATATTTTGAATCTATTAAAAGATTAGTACATTAACCTCGCTCTTCATCAGGTATTAAAATTTTGATATTACAATATTTACCTGTATATTTATAAAAAAAAAAAAAATGCAAAGTTTATTGCAGGTTATATATTCCAATGTTTTGGTTATTAAATGTTTCTCTTATTTCTGTAGGAGGCCATATCAAGGGGTGTCATAGAACAGGGGACATTTGTTAAACACTTTAAGGTGGAAGTTTACCTTCTCGATGTGAAGCTGTGTCGCAACTCTGACCTGGAAACTGTGATAACCAAGCAATTTAGTCGAGTAGCCACTATAGGTTAGTCCCAAGCAAATCTTCATACAATAAAGATAAAATAATTAAAAAAAAATGCATTTATTAAAAATATGATCTTTTATTCTTCTTCAGGTAAAATCAGTCATTTTTGGCACTCAGCTATACTAGTCATTCTTTGGTACACATCAAATTTTTTATACCAATTTAATATCTTAATAAGAGAATTAATCATGATTTGAAAAATTTTCTGGCTAGGCTGTAAAAATAATGCTATTTTGTGAATGTTTTGTTTGAAGTCTGATAACATTCCTATTTACAGAAACAATTGAAAAAGAAATGAGAAATGTGTTTGAAATCCCTGAGGAGAAAGAAGTGAGATTATGGAATAAATACATGGCCAGTACGTATGAGCACCTGAACAAGCCCGCAGACACGTTACAGGACGCTGGGCTTTACACTGGTCAGGTAAGACGGTTGGCTTTTTTGGGAAAGGAAATCCTTCAAACAGACACTTTAAACTATACTGTATACCAATTGTAACTTTTTTCACCACGATCTGATTTTGTGTTTGATTCCTAACAAATTTTCACAATGGTTTATTTTCACGATTTAGAGTCATAGTGTTATACTGTGTAACCTTTACTTGACAATTTTTCTCAGCGATTAATTTTGGTGATTTCTATTTTCCTGCAAAACTTCATAGTGTATGAAAATAATTGGTTTACAGTATCAAATTAGCTAAACATGTTGATTTAAGAAAACTTTCTTCATAAACATGTTGTTTCAATCACAAATCTGACAGCTACCACCTACATATTCATGATATGTGTTTGTTTTGTGTTTTCAGACTATTGTAATAGAAGAAAAGAACGATGATGGGACTTGGCCGAGACAAGCTAAAAGGTAAATAACTTCGGTATCAAACTTAAAGTGCTAAAATAAGTAATTTTAATTTATTTTTGTGTTAATTAGGCATATATATACACGATTAACACCAATGTATGACTCATCAATTTCAAAACAAACAAAATCATTTTAAGTGTTATACCTGGTGTCAGAGTGGGCTTATCAACTAGTTTGCTCTCAACTTTATACACCCCTAAAATTTCATAATGATCTGTTCCAGACTGAGAATTAGAAGAGTTCATTTGTGTCTACAGGGGTGAATGAGTCAAAGAAACATAAAAAAAAAGACATATTTGTTATACATTTGAAGGAATTTGGTATTCAGATTACATAATATGTATTATGAAAATTAGAATTTAATGCTTATAAATGTAAGATATTATCCATTTCAGCACCAATACATACACTTCAACTTCAACTAGTACAAACTCGAGGTAAAAATTTTCTTACAGTTTTAATCACTATTAAACAGAAAAATTAATACTTCATTATACAGTTCTTGCATTTCAATTGATACCTTTGTAGTACAATTTTGTTCCATTTAGAAGGCTATTCCAACAAGTATGAAAATTTCACTATTCCAGCAAGTCTGAGAAAATTGCAATTAAAGATTCTCCACCGCTGACAAATATTATTTTTTCACTATCAAAAACAGGAGCAGACGATTTAGTATTTATCTTTAGTTACAAAAGTTACTTACTTTACACCATTACTACCATTGAAAAGTTTGAGCTCCTAATTTTACTTCAAATTAAAGATATAAAAAATAATTAATTGCATCCCGAAAAAAATCCGTGGCACTATATCCTATATGGAGTGTGAAGTACTGGTTGCACATGCACCAAAGGCGAAATAAATTATCTTATATTATTTTTTTGTGTTAATAAGACAGATATATACATGATTAAACACCAATTATTGTTCAAATGATGAATGTCATTTATGCTCTGTCGGCGGTGGAGCATCTTTAAAAGTTTAACGAAAATTTCAATTTTTATATTCTTTTATGAACAAACATGGTGGAAATTATGTTATTTTCACTGCATTAGATAGTGGGTATAATATTTCTGTGTACGAAGAAGATTTATTGATTTGTTGATAGGTCCAACAGTATCGGTAGTTCAAGCCATGACTCCAGTTCTGGATATAGTGGCGGTACATCTTACAACAGCTACTACAACAGTAGTAGTAGCAGCAGCTACGAGCCAGGGCGGGGACACGCCACCCCGGGGCTGTGTGGACTAGCTAACCTGGGCAACACCTGCTTCATGAACTCTGCTCTACAGGTAAGCTGTGTAATGGGAATAATTAACGTACTATATGTTACCTAATAACGTTTATGCTGGACTATTGTTTCTAATGGTGATGAAATGACGTCAAAAGATGACATCCCGCGCTAACGTCATTTCAGTGGGAAGATTACAAAGAATTAACTTTCCATAATCACTGAAGATACTAATCCCGCAAAAACGTTATTTGGTATCACATGGTACATGAATTATTCCCATTTTACAGTACAATGAAAAAAAAAGTTAAATATGTTTTTGCTGATTCTGTAGGCCGGATAGTTATATTATACATTAAATCATGAAATTCACCTAGTTCCAACCTATAAAAAATTATTCATGCCATCTGAATTAGTATGTGCTAACTCTAGATAAACATGGATTTAAGACAGTAGTAAAAAGCAGGGAAATAGGTCTGTATCACCATGTTAACACAGTATCATTAAAGTGAATAGTCTGGCAAAGAAAACCAGTCTAAATGCGTTCATTGGCCTTCCAAAAGTTCTCACATATTAATACGACGGTCAAGTTCTGCTTACGTTTCCCAGTTCTGACCATTGAAGTAAAGAAAAGTTGAAAGCATTGAAAGCGAGGCTGCGTGGAAATGTAACCACGGACATAGTGAGCCGAGAGGACGGTTTAGAATTTCCATACTTTAAATTAATTTCTTCGTACGCAGACAGATTTTGACGAGAGATTTTATTTTTCCATTTCATAAGAAATTATACTGGATACATTCACACCATTTTTACCGACTTTAGCCATCCTTGCCCGACTGTTCACTTTAAATAACATTTTCAGAAAAATCATAATGATATGTAAAAAAAAAAAAAAAATACATCCTTATTTTTTTCAGTGCATGAGCAATGTGCCTATGCTCACCCAGTATTTCCTCAATGATGAGTGGGTGAACGAGGTCAATGAGGACAACCCTCTTGGTATGAAGGGTGAGATTGCACGGTCGTTTGCTGAACTTGTCAAGACACTCTGGTCGGGCAAGTACAGCTATACAGCTCCAAGGAACTTCAAGGTGATTTGAATAGTCAATGTTATACAATTTCAATGTGTTTTGACTTGGTCAAGGAAAACTTTATCTTTGAATTAATCAAACAAACAAAAAATACATATTTTCATTTGCAGAAAGTGAAGCTTTGTTGAAATTAGATAGTTTTGCTTTATGTGAATATAACAGAAATTTTGACATGCAAAAATACTTTGATAAATGTTTAGTTTTACTTCTTGGTTGTCAGAAATATGATCATGATATTGAGTTTGTTTATAACATCATTTCCGATTTTACAGTATGACGATGTTTGATTTGTGCCACAGTTCTGTTTATGACATCGTTTCCGATTTTGCAGTATGCCGTTGGCCGATTTGCGCCGCAGTTCTCTGGTTTCCAACAGCAGGATTCCCAGGAGTTGATGGCCTTTCTGCTGGACGGACTTCATGAGGATCTCAATAGGATCCGTCAAAAACCCTATATAGAAATGAAAGATACCGACAACCGACCAGATAAGGTAAATGACATTGAAATTTACCGAAGAACATAATTTGTATACCAGTACGGTACAGATAAACAAGAGTATTAATGTCTGCTTCTTCGTGCAGAATATTCACTTAAATGTAGAGTATGGTTGTCTTTAAGGGATCTGTAGAGTATGGTTGCTTTAGGGGATCTTTTGGTAGTTTTGGTGTTGTGTCTGTTTAAGGAAATCAGTGCACATTATATAAAAATGTAGCATCTTATTAAAATGCTGAATAGTATAATTACTTCAGTAATAAGACTCACAAAGGTTTTATCTGTTGTATCATAAGTAGCAAAAAAAAAATCTATGATTTAAATGTCAGTAAAATTCATTAATGTGAATGAATGCCATAGTTTCCATGGATATTAAATTTAAGTCACTACCCTACTCTCACAGGAAAGTAGACATACTTCAATGCAGGTTGAAGATCCTTGAAATGTGTTTATCAGAAAAAAAATTATTCAAAAAAATATTCTCCTGAATAATATCTATATATTAATTTTACAGGAAGTGGCAAAGGAATCCTGGGAGAATTACAGGAAGAGGAACGATTCTGTGATAGTAGATACTTTTCATGGACTTTTAAAGTCCACTGTGCACTGTCCTGAGTGTGCTAAAATTTCTGTGACTTTTGACCCCTTCTGTTACCTCTCGTTACCCCTGCCAATCAAAAAGGAGCGACAGTTGGAAGTGTTCTGGGTACCAATTAGTCCCCAGAAAAAGCCTGTGCAGGTCTGTAGCTAGAGAATAAATGCGGTCATGTTCACAGGTTTTGGGCAGATGATTTGATAATTTTTTAGTCGCTAATAATTGAACAGTTTCTCAAAGGCTTTCTGAAGAAAATTAAATTTGAAATGTTCGATTGTTTCATCCTTCTGGTGGATAACTTGGAAGTCCTTCACATGTTTTTCATTTCTCAAGATATTGTGAATTTAACCTTGAATGAAATATTATTGTAAATTATTTTTATGGTTGTGTGGAAATGTCTTTTATTCTTTTCAGTTTAAATTAACCGTGCCAAAAATGGGAACTGTGTCAGATTTATGCAATGCCCTGTCAAATCATGTTCAGATTGAGCCAGACAAGGTAAGAAAAGTGTGTCATATTGATTCTGAAAATGCAGAATCTATCCCAAAAGATGTTTTTGGTAAAAAAATAAAAAACGAGGAAAAGACTTTTCACCATTGTTTGTCAGGCATTTAATGATATTTGATATTCTTTCTTCTGAAAATGAAATTAATATTTCAAATAAAGCTTTGCAAATATGTAACCCTGGTCAATACTAGCTGCAATATACCGCTCTAATAGAAAAAAATTCTCGGTTGAGCATCAGACTAGTAATCCATAGGCCCGGAGTTCAATCCCAGGCAGAGGCAGTGATTAAATTTAATATAAAGTCCTGCACCCTGTTATAAATATAATATGTAATTTAGATTGACCAAATAAAATCCCTTATGACATTTGGATTTTGGTATAGGATTGTCCCTGTGGTCTTTAACACCTATTGACGGTGAACTATTTGTAAAAACCTTCTCCTTGACCAAAGTACTTTAACTTTAGAAGAGCGGCTTTTGTATTTAATATATATCTACCTTGTTACAAGATTTCTCTAATGTCTAAACAAATGAGAATATTGTTTGTTTAGCACCATACAGTCTCCATTTAATATATTATTTTTGTTTTTTTTCCAGATGGCCGTTACTGATGTATATAGTCACCGATTCCACAAAATTTTCTCTCATGACGACACACTAAACAATATATTAGACAGAGATGACATATTTGTGTAAGTATGGCGAGAATAAGACTAATAGAATCTTTCACCCCCTTTGGGTTGAAACAGGAGAATCTTATCTCGAGGGTTGAGATGTCCTGTCTCACCCCAAAGAGAGTGAATGATTCTTTTTCTCTTACCCTGTGCACCATTTTGTGTCACTTACGTAAGCGAGGATGACGTGACCTCAATGAGTCGCTGTCTTTGTGACATCATTTCATTGTTGTTGTGATGTTATAATACCTTTACTGCGACGTCATGATACTGTTGTCGTGACGTCATACAATTATTAAGCATGTGCAAAGATCTCGTGTAGCTTGTCTTTACCCTAGGATGAGATAGAAAATGAAATTGGTATCTAATAATTTCATTATTCAATGTATTAAAAGTTTGGAGGTTATCAGACATGACGATGTATGTAATTACGTTATGATTGTACGTCAAGATGTAATGCATCTCTTCAGGAGTTTCATAATAATGTTGTCCTGTTATAAACCCGATATACTGAAGATAAATTACTTCAATTTTGACCTTCAAAGTGTGATTTACATTATTTTAGTAATTGAAATCTGTCAGTTTAATAAGATAAACAATCAGTGTACTGATATGTATCTAGTATGTAATGTGTTTTATACAAAGTTTTGATATTAGATTGTTTTTCTGCAGTAATGTTATTGTAATAAAAAAAATAGTTTGCCCCTTTTCAACACTCCTCTTATTGTTCAACTTATCTCTGGTTTATTTGCACGACTCTTGATTAGGTTATATATCGACAAGTACATACTTACAAACCCTCCCTATTTTGGAGGGATACACCCGATTTTGAACCCCCATTTTAGGCCATTTTAGCAAGTCCAAAATGTCAAAAATCTGACTATACCATCAGAAAGAACAGGTCAAAATATGCAAAAATCAACTTAATAATTTAATTTCTTCATAGGGGGTTACTAAGTAGACTTTCTTGAGGTTAAAAGTTTAAACATGTGAAATTACCCCTATGGAAATTTCGAAAAGTTGACAATTATGCTGGTATCTGTCGACCATCAGTTTAATCATTCAGAGGAGGATGTATATATTTTTACAGGTATGAGGTACCAGTTGCGTGGGATGACCCCGATACTGTCATTGTGCCTATCTATATGAGAGAGAAGAGGTAAGTTTTGTCGCATACATCGACAGACAACACATTGTTCTTCCCCTTATACAAATCAAACAATCAGTTTTATCTATGTGGTAATAACACAAAAAAAAGAGTTAAGAGAATAAAAGTTAAGTGAAGAATTCTTTATTGATAGCCATCCAAGAAATGTCTTCTATTAAAAATGACCTGATCAAAATTTGTTATTGTTATTTCAGACTGAAGAAGGCCCTATAGTGGCTGAATATATATTCCATAGAAATGATTTGATTTTACTTTGAATTTATTTTGGCCTTTTATTTTGGATTATTAATGTACTAGCTTTATACCGTTTTCACCTCATTATGATCCAAATTCAGAGCTGCAAGTTTTACTCCCATGCCATGAAATGAGTGGGGTATATTGTCACCAATATCATGTCTTGGCTTCTGGTCTGTTCCGGCTTGATAAATGTAGGCAATGCCATTTTAGTTAATTGTGACTTTTACATCATTTGTAGAGTGAAAAACCAGTACTCTAATTACCAGATGTCGACATACCAACTGTTCGGCCAGCCCCTACTTCTCCCCGTCCCACGACGGGAATGTACCTATCAAATCCTCTACAACCAGCTGCTACAGAGAGTCTCGTAAGTATAGCATGTCTCTGTACAGGTCTGTAGAATTTGTCATTCTGATCTCATGGATTAAGATATCACTTTGATTTGGATGATTCCAGTAAAACATCTACACCTGAGCCATACTCGCTTTGCCCTCTTCTACTTCTAGAATAAAACTTCCGATCATTTGATTTGTAAGCTCTTCTGCTTCTTGAAGCTGTTACTTCTATAAGATTAAAGATCTTCTGAGAAGGCTTTTCTTCTTAGAAGAGTGAAAATCTTGTTTGCCTCAGGATTGCTGGGCTTGTTTCACACTGAATGAATGCAAAAAAAAAAAAAAAAAAGATGGAAAGGTTTTCAGAATGTAGTTGTCTTATGGTCAGATACATGTCAGATATAGATTTAACTAAAGTTTTGCTTTCTGGATACTTTTCCGGTTCCAATTCTTCATCTTTATTTTAGACTCAAAAGCATTTTGTTCACGGTCACATTACCATTTTGAAAAAGAGCATTTCATTCTCCTACATCTGTTACACATCTGATGCTAATTGTTTTCTGTACTGACAAAAGATTTGAACCCTAGTTATTCTCCAAAGACAACTCACATATTATAGCATATGTCTCCATATTATGGCATATGTCTCCATATTATGACATATGTCTCCATATTATGGCATATGTCTCAATATTAAGGCATATGTCTCCATATAATGGCTTATATCTCCATATTGTGACATATGTCTCCATATTAAGGCATACGTCTCCATATTATAGCATATGGCTCCATATTATGGCATATGTCTCTATAATATGGCATATGTCTCCATGTTATGGCATATGCCTCGATGTTATGGCATATGGCTCCATATTAAGGCATGTGTCTCTATATTATGGCATATGGCTCGATATTATTGCATATGTCTCTTTATACATTTCTATAATATTTACGTGATGATTGTACAGGCGGTACGTGAAGGTTCCTGAGAATGCAGGGTGTTGGTGGAAGGAAGTGAATGAACAGGATGGCCAAATGACGGACAGTAGTGATGGAAAGGAGAATGGCGAGAAAGATGTGATTAGTAATGAGGAACCAGTGAAGGAGAACGGGATGGCGGTGGACCAGAAACAGATCAACGGAGGTAATGTACAGGTGTAGCTGTAGTTGTGCTACATCATATTTATAGGTATATGTGGGGAAAGATTGCCAGAGTTGCCTTAGGAAAACAGGAACAGGGTGGCCTATTTATTAAGTTGTCTCAACATACTGTATTTGACCTAATAAGTGCCCAGGGAGTTTAAATGAAAAGGTGCTTAATAAGACAAAATTGTTGTAAACTTATTTAGTTTTTGTCTTTATTTATGCCCGGGCAATTGAAAATGAGGTTGAAAGGGATATGGGCACTTATTGGGTCGAATACGTTATTACCATTAACCCACACCTTTTGGTTGGGAGTTTGAATCCCATGTTGGGCAGTTGCCTGGTACTGACCGCTGATTGGTGGTTTTTCTCTTGAAACACTGGTTTTCTTCCACCATCGAATCTGGCACATCCTTACATGACCCTGACTGTTAATAGGATGTAAAACTAAACACACCAAACCTTAGGAAAACCTCAGACCCATGACCGCTACCTGACAACTGCCACAGGTAGGCCTTAAAACTGACCTGGAGTTGTAGGGCTAGCTGAAGAATCCTAGACCTTTGTTTTGTTGTTTTTTACAGCCTACTACATGATAACATTATATCCTTGCAGATGCTAATGAGATGGAAATCTCAGCTGCCAATGGAAGTAAAGAAACAGAGGAAAAACAAAGCAGTGAAAACACAGATGAAAGCATGGAGCCACCACCGCTGTTTAAATTTAGGATGGTCAATTCCTACGGAAGTGCAGAAATAGACCATAAATTAAAAAATGACGGAAATCCACTACGTCTTCATAGTAAGTTCATATTCCAGAAGCTTAAAATGTCACATTTCATGATCATAATACAAGAAATACCAATTACTGGTTATAGTATTTGTTTCTGAGGAGAATCACGTCCAGTTATATGCTTATATTTTGATTCCATGTATTTTGATAACATCCGCAACAAAGTTAAGGGGGGAGGGAGGAGTGTATACTGGAATTTGGTAGTCCGTCTGTCTATGGACACAACTTTGTGCGGCGAACTCCTCCTTAACTACTTGACATATTTTGATAAAATTTGGTACACAGAGCCTCGACATAAAGGGGAGTTGAGTAAGGTATATTGGGTTCTATAATGCAGTTATTACTAAATTTGTGCAGTATTAGTCGTCCACTCTGATGACAGTTCTAGTTTGTGTTAAATTCCTTTATGACATTTTTCGCATTATGTTTACAGACCGTACACATATAGCAGTGGACTGGCATCCACTAGCCAAGGAGAAATTTTATGATGAACAAGCTGCAGAGGTAAGCATGCCACAATGTCAGTAATCCAGGTGTAATTTGTTCAATAGTTCTTCAAAATCTTCTGGTTCTAATCTGTGTCCTTTGATCTTCACTTACTCTGTAAGCTCATTCATCCCTGAAAACGCATTTGGACTCTTCTAATTAAAAAGCAGGAACAGTTCATTATGAATATTTAGGGGTGAATGAATTAATAAACAAAAAAAGCCAAATCTGTCCAGAGTGATAAGCTCATTCATCCCTGAAGACACGTTTGGACTGTTCTTATTAAAAGGCAGGAACTGTTCATTATGAATATTTAGGGGTGAAACAAAAAAAGCCAAATTGTTGTAGGACCTGGAGCAGCACGAGTCCGTGAAACAGAGGATCCAGAGAAAACAAGTGCTGCAGCTAGATGATTGTCTGGAACTCTTCACCAGAGTCGAACAACTCGGCGAAAATGATCTATGGTAAATCTTCCTCCCAATATTTCTCGTCATTATCCACGCTGAGAAGATACATCTTAAACAATAGCTCAAATGAGAGTTATTTATCCGTACTTTGTTACAGATTAATGAGAAATTTTAAATGTAGTCTGTTACTGTTAAGTGTGCTTTGCTAATATGAGATAAGGTTTTGGTTGTTTGTGATATGAAAATTGAGAATCTTGCAAGTTATCTGCTGCCCACAAAATTTCGATTTTCGTACCATAGACAGATATTGTTATCTTGAAGTAAGTTTGACAACAATAACTTACAAATTAATCTAGTGTTATAAAAACTTGGCTATAAGAGAGTTTAAATATTTAAATTAGTGCAGTGTTTGGTCAGGACCAAAAAATAATAAAAACAAGATTGATAACTATTAAAGAAGCCAAAATCTATTTAAGGTATTGTCCCCAGTGTAAGAAACATCAGCAGGCCACTAAGAAGTTTGACTTGTGGTCACTGCCTGATGTTCTCATCATTCATCTGAAGCGATTCTCCTACAACCGTTACTACCGGGACAAGATTGACACTCTCATTGAGTTCCCATACAAGTAAGTAACAGCATAGCCCCCCCACCCCCCCTGTAAGTATCAGCATTACCTGCGTGTGGACCTTTTCTATCACAATTGATTCACGAAAAAAATTATTACTGTTAAGTGTTATGAGTATTGTTTTTGCCAATTTTTGTCAGTGAGAAAAGCTGAAACAAAATTATCATTAAAACTTTGCGTTTTCATTACTTCCTTGCCCTATGAAACCTTCTGCTTTTGTAGCCACATCGACCAAGTGGCTTTTATAATTGATGTTAGGCAGTTTGTTGGTACTGACTGTAGATCTGTGGTTTTTCCCTGGATGCTCCAGCTTTCCACCATCTCCTACACCTGATTCCAGACATTAAGCATAAATAAACTTGTCTGTTACAGAGGGCTGAATCTGAAGAAGTACTTGATCAACAAAGAACACGGAGCCGTGACCTATGACCTTATAGCCGTCACCAACCACTATGGCGGTTTAGGGGGAGGTCACTGTGAGTATCAAACTTTCAATTCGAAAAAAAGTCCTGGTATGCAATAATGTATAAAGCATTATAGAGGTCTCATTTTAACTTTATGCATAATTAATTGTCACATGTATTTTACATCCTTTTCTTGAGCTATAAACAAGAGATTTTCTGGTCCTGATTTCTTGAAACAAACTTAAGTCAAAAACCGACTTAAGTCAAAATTTTTTGTATAAGTTACATAAGGAGAACAACTTCAGTCTGCACTTTTGTTTCAAGAAATCTGGGTCTGACCATGCACTTTCATCCTGTTACAGACACTGCCTACGGAAAACATATGGAGGACGACGAATGGCATTACTATGACGACTCAAGTGTGTCATCGGCATCAGAGGAAGATGTCACGGTAAGAAATCGGCTTACTTTTCTATCTCCATTACTGAAGAACTCCAATTTAATAGTAAAGTTTTACATGACGTTTACCCTTTAGGGAGAATTTCTATCAAAAAAGACCAAGAAAAATAATGGTCAGACACCAAACAAATTCCAATACCTTATGATTATATAAAGCTTGGAGTTTACGGTCAAGCTAGTAGCCATTGCATCTTAACTAATAAAATAACTTTCATAGAAAAAGTGTACATGACATTTCTTAATCGTTTTGAACAAAATATTTATTTATATACATGTATTTGAATCTATGAAATAGGTTAAAATGAAATACTACTAGTTTTCGTTTTTTTACACCATTATAAAATATATATTGAACTTTCTTCTTCAGTCAAAGGCTGCCTATGTGCTTGTATATCAAAAGCAGGGGACTAGAACTAAACAATTGAAATGTAAACAGAATTGCCACGCCGCTGGTGGGGCCATGGAGAACGGTAGTTCTAACAGTATGAGTGACGAGGAAATGGAAACCACGTAGGGTTTAGCTGCACATAGAGGATTTAACCTTGAGATGTGACAATTGACCTTGACAAGGATGTGACATAAAATGTGATAAAAGGATTCGTTTGATGTTTGTAGTTTTATCGATTCAATACGAACAAAGAGCACTACATGCTAGAGGATTCTGGAAATTGTGATTTACTTCAATGAAGTGGATGGTACTTGTTTCAAATAGACTTGGTAGAGAACGAGCACTGAAAGATACACAGTTGTGCTTTGTTCTCCGTAAAGCTCGTTTGTGTGTTACCTGTGTGTGGAATTACAGGTAGTTTCATAGGTTTCCCTCTCAGGTTCTTTATGATAACTAGTAATATAAGTTTTGAAGGCCAATTTAATTTTCTTCCTTCGGTAATTGAATTGTAACGCCTATCAAATTAAACAGAGAAAAATTCCTACTTACTGATTACTCATTAATTATCAATACAGAAAGACAAGTGATTTGCCATAGAATTTATTTATTTAATTAGTGCTTAGGAGACCACACAGCAAAAACCACAAGTCAATGCTCAAATGTTACAAATGTCAAAAAAGGGGGCAGGAGACTGGTTTAGTCAAACAAGTAAATTACCCCATCAGCAGGTCGTAGTTGTATGTTGTGTTGTAGCATTGCTTTTAAAAATGGATATTCTCCAGAATATTCAACTTGAAAGCCAAACGTGCCAGCTGCAATAAAGAAGAAAGGACAATTTCTATCCTATTTATATGACTTGTGGTCCAGAACATGTGACAAGTCCTATCTTGGCTCACGTGAGTCCTACTTTACTGGATCCTCTCTGTCCTATCTTGGCTCACGTGAGTCCTACATTACTGGATCCTCTCTGTCCTATCTTGGCTCACGTGAGTCCTACTTTACTGGATCCTCTCTGTCCTATCTTGGCTCACGTGAGTCCTACATTACTGGATCCTCTCTGTCCTATGTAACTTAGGACCTGACTGTTGCTCGACCTGACTGTGCTCTAAGAGCATAGATATGTATTTGTAATGTACTAGATTTAAGGCAGTTATACTGTCCCGTAGTTGTACAAAAGAAACATCACTTAGAAGTGTTTATTGTAAAATAGTGTACTTTGTAAATATGTTGGTTTTCTGTAAATATATCTGAATAAACAATGTATTGCATATGTGGTACTAGTTTAAGGGTCTAACTTTGTATCAAAATTCTTTCAAATTAAAATAAGAGTGTTTCTTTGCCATACTCTACTCCACATTTATAAGCAAAGACGCTTTTCAGTTTTATTGAGACCCAAAAAATATGAATTTTAAATTGATTTTCTGTATGATAGAAGTCAAGAACGTTAAAATAGAAATCAAGATTTTTTTTAAGTGTGTATATATATACACTATACTGAACTTCATATAATCGTCTAGCAAACAATGGGAACTTGGTACATATATATATTATATTTATACAGCTTGTATTTAAGCTTTATAAACTAAATTCATTTATGAAAAAAACTATCATTTGTTGACTACATTGAGATCAATTATTTACAATAATAAGGATGTGTCAGTGATGTTTGTAGGCAGATAACACAGATACAGTTGTGATACATTCAAATTCTCAAACTTTTGCAGACCAAATATAATGATGTGACAATTATTTATTGCATTTCATTTTACCTTAGATGACGGAATTTGATCCTTAGCACTCAGATTCAGACTCAGGACCTACACATACGGTATAAGAATATATCCTTAGACATTGACACTTTGGCCGTTTTCAATTATGCGGTTTGACTGGTTGGATTTAGTTATTCATTTATGAATTAAAAGACACCTGGTGATTTTAAATTGTTTTCAGATGAGCAATAACAAAGCCCTCACAGGCCTGTATCAAAAACTGCAGGTCCGCCAGGATTTATACTTGAAATAATGACTTAACAAATGGTCGAACCAGTTGTTCTGAATAAACAAAAATGGCCCAAGTTTGTATAGACAATTTTTACAGACAGAAGTTTGATCTTTGTAAACTGATGTAGAAGCTGGTCATAAACTTGAAACTGTGTTCATGTGTTGAATTAAATTGTGTGATTTAAATAATGATTTGATAGTAACATTCTTCTGACTGCTTTTGTTTGTTTCATTCTTGGTATGTCTTAGAAACGATTGTGCGACTCTTTGAAGGTGTCTTTATGTTAAACATAAATTAAAGGTATGATGGTTAATGCAGATGTTCCATGTACTGTATGTCTGAAAGTGGATAATAGTTGTCTGTGTTGTCAAGTTGCTTGAATGATTTGGCTATTGTTATGAAAGTTTAACATATTTATATCATAAATGCTGTGATTATTTTCTGATATTTGTTAGAATTGGTCATTTGATGATTAAAAAAACCAACTTTTTATTTCATATGAAAGACAAGTTTGAAGGAAAATTTAGTTTTTATTCTAGTTTAGATTAAATAGTTCTTGTAAAAATGTGCTTGCAAGATCACTAGGATTAGGAAAAGTTAAACACCTTTGCTCTTTGACCTTTGACCAGAGGTTGTATTTGTGTTGAGTGTATCCAGGTAGACTATTATTTGGCTGACCGTATGCTGTGTGAAATCTTTTGATTTGGTAAATGAATTGTAATATTTAGAATTTCAATGTTTCATTTTCATTTTCACAATAGTAGTTATATAACTGCCGATTAATGAAACTTACTCATCTTCCTCAATTTGGTTGCGTTCATTCTGTAATATCTTGTTTGGTATTTTTGTGTACTAAGTACATGTTAGAGAAAGACAGACAAACACATTGCAGAGTGGATACATTATGTGGATATTAGAATATATAAGATCTAATATATTTGTACAAGCATCTGATTGATTGATATATGACTGGTTCTAATTTTTACTATAAAAACAAGCTCATTGTCTTGATGTTATCCCAAGTATTATTAAAGTAAAATTGACTTAACTGTGCTAAAACTTTTGAGTTATCCGAGTACTTGAATGAGGACGGCTCAAAATTTACCAGAAACTTCAAAAATACTTTTACATGTGTGAGATACATATATTGATGAGGTTCAACTAAACAAACTTCATTGAATTCTTAAGCAAATTACTGAGTTATCTGCTCTTTGGAGTAGGTATTCCTTGAAAAAAAATGACCATGCTCACAAACATGTGACATAATTATTGATACCTACTGACATTAGCAGATATGTCTGTTAATACAGAACATACATATTTATGATATGTCGACGAGTGTGATTTGTAGTACTAGATTTCCTTGAACTCATTTGAACCCTTTACAAATGTGAACTAATTACTGGCCATGATAATATGTGATTTTCTGTATCCACTTTACGTATGGTGTAGTTCTAAAGTAAGTTGTAAAATTTTAATTACAAATAAATTATTTATGAACATGTTTTCGTGTTATTGGTTATCTATGCAATGGTACGTACCTTTATGAATTATGACAATTTTTTTTATAGATTTATCTGTGGTTAGAAACACAGGGGCCTGGCATGAAACTCTAACCAACAGTTTAAGCTTAAATATTATACTATAATATATATATATAAATTGTTGGTTAGAAATTTGTGCCAGGTCCCTGTGGTTAGAAAGGATAGTGAGGATAAGTTATGATTATCTATGTTTTAACAAGTATCTGGTTCTTAGTATATGTCTTTGTTCTAAAATACATGGCTGACATACTAGCATCCTTGATTTCAACCTCAATACTCCAGGAGTTACTATCACTGACGCTACATCCACCCCTGGCCTATCTCATAGTGAAACTGAAAGCAGCAGAAAATACATGTAAATTGATCCTTTATCCCTTGATGTACATCAAAAGAATCAAATAACGGTACACTGTTGTTGACTGTGTGGCTTTGAATTTGGGTGTCACTCTCCGTAATGTTCAAAGGAAGTCTCTGCAGGCCTATGATTGGTCAGTTCTTTCTCCTGAACAGCCTTCACTTTTACTATGAGATAGTCCATGGATATAATGACAGTCATAGTAACTCCTGGAGTATCGAGGCCTGGATTTTGACAATTGCAGTTTGTTAGTACTATTTCTCAGACAGTACAAAAGATACTTTCACAAATTTTGTATGTAATTCCCTCTTGTCCCCTGTAGAGACAATGCAGCAGACGGGCACTAATCCACAATTTTGACAATAAACGTTAGAAGAGAGCTCTCTTAAAGTTAACAGTCGGACAAATGAGATCAGTCTAAATGCGTTCATTGACCTTCCAAAAATCCTTACATATTAAAATGACAGTCAAGTTATGCTTACCTACACTCGAGTTTTAACCACTGAAATAACGGAATAACGCCTAACTCTTTGAAAGCGAGGCTGTGTAGAAATGTAACCACGGACATAGCCAGCCAGGACGTTTTAGAATTCCTATGATATAAATTACATTGAATTTCTTCCCATGCAGAGCAATTTTGACGGGAGATTTTATTTTCATATTTCATAGGAAATTATACAGGATATATTAACAACATTTTTACCGACTTAAACCTTCCTTTGCCCGACTATTCACTTTAAATGACATCCTATTATTTTCAAAAGACAGGGGAGACATGACATCCAACTGAAGTATAAAAAATTAACAAAGATCTATATATTATCAGAAAAGATTTTATAATTGTTATAAAAATATGAACATCTTTGATACAAACATCTTCATTGCTGTAGTCCAGTGACTATGAATTATAATGGTAATCAGTTCTATTTATAGATAACTGGCTGATATGGGGTGATTTATTACGAAAGCCCTCCTGTATTTGACCTGGGAAATGGAATGTGTATTGCATGGACCTACTTGTAGTGGAATGCTTACAAAATATGATATTTACCAGTTATATACAAGATTTATAGCCTTTTCTCCAGCATTATTTACAAATTATAAAATATTTACAGAAACAGGAGGGTTATGTATTTATATATAAGAATCACACTCAACAGATTGGATTTTGGAAAGGACAAAAATGAATTCTAGAAATTTGTAGACACTATATTCCACATGAATGTGTACTTCTCTATGTATCTTCCTTACATACATACATTATACTAATAATTCTTGTTCTTGATTAACTTTCTCATCTTTAATTTCCAAAGTAAACAAAAATTACATATATATAGATTATGCTATATAAGGCAGCCTATATTTCTTGTGTTTATAACATAAGGATGTGTACTGTTTCAGCCAAAGATCTTATAATTAAGCGAGACGTAATTAACCTAATTAGTACACTCTGTTTGTGCCTTCCCCTTATTAAGGTATTAGGGGAGGAAAACTTCCAATATCTAAATCTGTCATTTACATGTACAACATTTTCTACTTAAAATTGTAGCTTTACACAAGACTTCTTTTTTTCTTAAGATAATTTCATAATTCGTGCAATGAAAAATTATTTTTTCGTATCATTTAAGGAAGAAAAACCTTCTCATTCCTAAACAAACCTGTTGAATTTTGAAATATGAATTTTGATCATTCTTATTTTTATAACATTACTCGCACTTATTACGGTAGGAAGACTATAATATTTGTGATTAAAATTTTTACATAAAATTGATAAAACTAAATTAAACTTACATTTCCAAGATAAAATGAAACTATGTACAAAATGAGAGGTCATGAAAATTCTCAAAGTGATATTAGTACATATGGAATGGCACAGTATTGAATGAATCTTTCATACGTTACACATACAGGCTTCTAATTCTATTTACATCACTTCTGTACAGTATATATGACAGTCTTATTTACAGTTGTTTGAACAGAATCTTAAATGTCTACATAATAATGTATGGAATGTTCAAACAAAATTAAGTTGTAGAAACTTTTGTTTAACATAAAAGCACTTAAAGAATTAACGATTTTCTCTGAGTTTGAATTGAAAATAATACAGAGAAATGTACAAAAATAGAGCAATATTTCTTGGTTTTTTGTTAGACAAAGATGTCCGAAAAGCTTTGAAATCTGGAATAATTGTGATTTCTGAACCTCAATATTAAAAGAGAAGTTCACGAATAAAGAAATATTCAGTAACAATTCATGAAATTGGCTCGGACAATAACTCACGAAACATAACTAATCAATATAAAAATACTTCTCCTTTGTTTGATCATGATCAAATTATCAGTGATGGAATTTTTGCTATGATTTTTTCTGCTGTCTGCGGCCCGTGTTATTTATACACAGGTAGAAGAGCCAACAGCCCCACCCTCTACGGGATATCCATCATCATCAAACTTGGACGGCTCACGTCGGTATTCATCATCCATATCGCTGATACGTTTCTTGTCCTTACTGTCACTCCTATCATAGCCAGATCGTTGGTAGGGTTCATAGGCATGGTCATCTCCTTCAACATCGCTCGGATACTTGTCGTCGGGATCATAATCACGACGATCGTCATAGCGGTTACCATCACGATCATAGCCACCATCCTTATCGTAATTGTAATCACGATCGTAGCCATCATCGCGATCATAGCTGTAGCGACGTCCATCACGATCGTATCCATCGTCACGATCATAATCGTCATACCTACGGTCATCGTCACGGTAATAATCCTTGTCATAGTCGCGGTCCTGGTCGTCATAATCGCGGTCCCGATCATCATAGTCACGATCTCGGTCATCTTCAGGATAGTCGCTGTAACGGCGATCATCGTAATCGTCATCATATTTCCTGTCATCGAAATCACCTTCATCTTTACGGACATCGTCAAAACTGAAACAGTGGAAAACATTTTACTAACACTTGTACAATAGACAGAGGCTTCATATGACAACAAAACTTTCAGCGTGTTTATTTTCTTTCCATACTATATTAAGTATGATTTTGTTATTTTGAAACCACTGAAAAATGCATTTCTCCATATAATTATTTTGCATGTGAAGATTATTGATAAAAAAATGAATCTGATTTTTAAATTTTTGAATTTTTTCTTTTGAATGTTAAATTACTCTCAATGAGTCTGATTACATGCAAGTTGGATAAGGTTTGAAGCGGTAATGAGAAATCTGGTTTGAATCTGAATACAAAGGCCTGAAGTACTTGAAATGAATTCTCTCATGACGTCATATTTTAAATAATTGGTATTTTAATTGATCAATATCACAGTGTTGTATATGTATGTAATACAGTTACACACACAGGGACCTGGGGTGAAAAATTTTAACCAACAGTATACATATATATATATATTATAGTATGAAAAAAATAATCTTGCTAAATAATCCGTAACTACAGTTGAGCATCTGAAGATAAAGTGAAAGCGCTAATGCTTAACGAAGACTTCATCGTTTGTGCATTTTTTTTCTATATTATAGTATGATATATATATGTATACTGTTAGTTAAAAAAATTGTGCCAGGTCCCTGTGGTTACACATACACAAATATATGCCATCAAACTTTTGAAGAAAAACACACCCTATCTCTAATACTGCACATTTAATCTGCTAAATATCCCCATAACAACCCTCATAGTTTCTTTTTGGTTTTAATTCTGATTAACATTCTTTCAAAAATGGCATTCAATGCATACAACATTTGCGTGTATATGGGAATCGAGAATGTTTTATTTTGTAATACAATTCTATCCCAATTTCATCGATAGGATATTTCAGTCTTTTATGTTAATGTAATTTATAGATTACATACATGTATGATATATATAGATAGTTATTACATATATGCATTAATCAATGTAAAATATTTGTTTGATATCGAGTGTTTGATGATAGAACAGCCAAGGAATTAGTGCGCATGTTTGATTTAAATACACAGATACTATAAAAGTGACATTAAAATGATACTTAAAAGATTATTTACATTGAAAAAAATCTTCAAAAATGTAACAAACATTTGACTTATGTAAATTCATTTCATGCAAATCTATAGACAACATTTAATTAATTAATCATATAAATAATAAATATCAATTTTACGTGTATGGTACATAACAATGTTATCAGTACACTGTGGTATTACATGAGTTATATAAAGAGCCTTGAATAAATCAATAGAATCGGAAGCCTCTACAGTTCTTACAGGCCAATCACACAGATTATTACGAGTTAATAGGTTAATTATTAAATTATATGCATGCAAAAGAGTTTAAAACCAAACAAATTTTATTTAAATAACTACTGGACCTCTACACGCTGATTATACAAAGAATCAAGGTAAAATGCAGACAAACCAAGAATATATCTTCCAAAAATTTTCTAAAAAATTTTCAAATTGTGTACGCCCTAAAATTTCATTACATTATTTTCTAATTATGATGAATCTGACTATAAAATTTTACAAAGAGGGACAAATTACCATTAAGTTACATAATTTCATTACCTCTTCTACTTGTAGTGTAGTTTTTTGATAGTAACATTCCTGTTCCCCCCCCCGCCCCCCCACTCGAATGCCTATATATCAAAGCCACATGGGCTTTTACTAATAAGATCCACATGACAACAAACGACAAATACCAATTACTGTAAAATAAAGATGAACAAAGGTTTCTATGGACAAAAGCTTAACAAATACCATATCAAGTTTCAACATATGAACGCATTATTTACATAGTATATTTTCATTTTCATATTTATATTTTGCTCTCATCTCAAGCAGTAAAATGTGTTGAACACTTCTCTCTTTTGCCACCATCATGAAATTTGACAATCGATTTGCCGCAATATGCTTTGGAATGATGGTATTTTGTAAAAGAAAATTTCTGAAAGTGAACAACATCGCTACTACTGATAGCATTGCAAAGCCAAACATCTCATGCAAGCACTGACTTGTAATGAAAGTTTTTATTATAATTCGGGACAATTACTTGATATAAAATTTGTCTGATTAATTAATAAAAAAAAAACAAAACAAAAAACCCAAACATTTTCATTAGAATCTTTAGAGGCTAGTTCACACAAAGAAAACTCAACTGAAAATATCATCAGGATTTTATATGCATGTAAAATCCTTTATAAGAAATTATCTTGGATTTATTTAAAAGTTCTACCTTATTTTTCAACCAATTAAACCCAAATTGACAGCCGTGTAGAAAAAGCTCCAGACATGTATATGTCAGATGTTAGTATACACACAAAAACAGTAGTCTTTACTGTTAACGCAAAATGTGCAAAATGGATTCATTGGGAGGGCTAGAAATCAAATCATATTGTGAAACATGAATGATTGGTATTGATATGTAAAATGGACTGGAAGATGGTATATAAGTACATGTATCTGCTATATATAAGAAAGTAGAGTTTAAATTTTTAATGATTGAAAACCTTATCCTCTAATTGACAGATCGCCAGCTGTCAATCAAAACTGCATGTGACTTTGCATTTTTATTGTGAAAGCTACGATATTTGCTCCGATTGCATTGAATAGGTACATGTATTTGCTCCGATTGCATTGAATAGGTACATGTATTTGCTCCGATTGCATTGAACAGGTACATGTATGTTTGCGAACACAAGGTGTGGCTTTATCACACCTGGCGATCAGTCAATAGGGCTGCTACTAAGATACTATTTGATGCTCCAAATGTTGTCTTCATTTTGGAATAAAAAAACATGATCATCAAACAATATTTTTCATTCTGTGATATCTTCAATATTGTGATTTTCACTTAATGAATCTTGACTGGTACTGGACGTAAATACAGTCTACTTTTAATTTGTTATACAACATATTGTTATACAAAATGAAAGTGAAAATAACCCTTGGAGCATTTAGGATGAGGTAAAGAGGACAGAATCTATATGATCAAGTTTTAGGAGAGTAAAGCGATGAAGGCCAGCAAGCAGCAGGAACGCTAACAGTAAAGCAACAAAGACGATGAACCACAACTTGACAAAAATGACAAAAACAAAATGGCAACTGTTTAGGAAATGAAATTAGCAGTGGGATTGGATGTCATGATATCAAAGGTTAAGAAAAAAATGAAAATGAGATCCTGTAAAAGCAACAGATGACCTTGAAAAACCTCCGACAAGCAGTCGACAGCGCAGCTGAGCAGACACAAGGTATAAGATGTTTCTTGTATGTTGTGAAAGTTGTAGATGGTTATGGTATCTTTTGTAGAATTTGAATGAAACAAGTGAGCGAAAGTAAACTATACAATACACGTATTTGTAAATTTCATGTGTGTGTGTCTAATTCTCAATCAAGTGAGCGAAAGTAAACTATACAATACACGTATTTGTAAATTTCATGTGTATGTGTTTAATTCTCAAACAAGGATATAACAATGTCAGTTTCCTTGCAAATGAAATCAAAATCCTAAATGGGAGCATTAACACTAACAGTGCTTTATGTGACACGAAGAAAAAATGAATTAGATTGGATAATCATTAAATATTTTTGGTAGGAGACATGAAATGTGTTAGTAGTGTTGATCTAAAAAGCAGAAACTTGATTGAGCAAGAGAGTTGACGAACAGCTTAGGCTGTTGTCGAATCGTACCTGTCATTACGCTCCAATCTACGCCTGTGTGGAGGAACAGAAAACGCCAGTTAGAAGTTTAATCTTCCGAGTAATTATTTCAATGGTTGTTTTGAAACTCATCGAAAGATTCACTGCCATATTTACTTGGAAGCTATATGTAACTCCAGTTTTTTTTATACACATGCAATATTTATCAAATCAAATTGTTAAGACTTTGCCAAATATTTCAAGCTTGCATTATCTTACCATTAGGTAACATGTACATAACTTTCTGGATACTATAAACCCACAAAGAGGTTGTTTCAATAAAAGATGTCTGTAGTATTTCTGATTGATTTTTTGCATTACTGTTCATGCTATTGTCTGATATATACCAGTATATGAACAACTATCTATAGACTTTAAAAGCCATCAAAGATACAGTCTGAATGATATTGGATATTGTACCAACAATAATAAACCTGTGAAAAACTATATGGCTTAATCTCATTTTGAGATATGCATATTCAAGTTCCTGCTAGAAGTTGGATTTATTTCTTGTCAAATTCAAAAAGCAGTGAAATGCCTTTTCCACCCAAATATATAATTTAATATTTTTTCTCCAGTATTCTATAAAATTTAATTATATACATGTCACCTTGATTTTAGAATTGTTAGTTTATTTGCCCATGAATAATACTGTAATAAAAAGTTGCTCTAGATTATCTGATGTCATTCAAATATAAACATATTTTTTGTCTGTTTCACGTCACCTTGGCTTCATTTCAAGAACTTCGTTTGTATGATATTAGAAAGCAGCAAAGCAGAAATTACTTTTGAAACTTTCACTGAAGGAAAAGAATATGGTTCGAAGAACTTCTGAAATCCAATATGTGATGATGCCAATGACAATATAAAGAAACTTTTTTTCCACCAAAGAGTTCACAGAAAGGGAGATAATTAAACCACTTTAATCCCAAAGAGAAGAAAATTGCTTAAAAAGTTTGAAAACAATACGTGCCTATAACAAGAAATTTGGGACACTGGGATTTAGCTCTTTCACAGCTACCCAATATATATATATAGTAAGCAAAAACGTAGTTCTGTTGTATACTTACAAATAAACAGAAAGTTACACATATATATATGGATGATCAGAAGTCCTTATCACATAATGTATTAAAATGTCTACCTCAGTCTACATCACCAATAATCTAACGTGCAAAATCGTTCGTAACATAAATAATTACGGGGAAAAAAATGAAACGTGAACAGGCTGTTCTTCGGTTTTTTTTTATACCTTTTCATTTGGAATTATATACATGTATTAATTCAACCACAAAATTTGACAAGCAATAAACTTTCATTTCAAATCGCTAAGATTTTCACCATGCAGTTAAAGATTGACTAATTTGTGATTTTAGTTTGCCTTTCCGGTAGTTATTTGTTAAAGTATTTGTGATGCAGATTATTAGTCTAAATATACACTGACTACATCCAATATCTGTCAGAAATAAATGGTCATCAATCAAATAAAACAACAAAAGCAATTCTACACTAAACCGTAGAGGCTTCCGGCTTACAATATCATGGAGTTTTTAGTCGACAACAACCTTTTCCCCTTTTCTCTTCGATTTTTAAACTAATCTGTTAGTCTGCTACAAACATTTTCACTCACAACATGTTTTTTTTTTTGGATATTTTTTTCAGATAAAAATTTGTCTTAAAATTTCTCTTTATGGCAAAAAGCATGCATTCTGAATTTTTTGGGCAAAAATCAATTTCCATTGTTCTGGAAAAATACAACATTCAAACAAAAATGATTCTTTTCTAAACAAATTGATGAGAGTTTATTTCGTGGGAAACCTAATTATTCGGTTATCATTATCATATACCAAAACACATTTCTTAGCAATACATGTAATTTTTGACATCTAAATAAGAAAAGAACAATTGAAATATAATAATGGTTTCCATAGAAACGTACCTTTCTTTGTAGTAGTCGTTGGAATGACCTCGTGGTTCGCCTTCCCTGTTATACATTCTAGACTTATCAGGTTTGGCTAAAACGAAATCAAAGAAATTGAATTTTCTATAGAGCTCTAACAGTCAGGATAAGATAACTCTGTCCTCGAAACAGATAAATGTAAGATTCTATTTATCATAGGGATGAAAAGACAGTCATTATTCACAAATTCTGTTGGTTTTTTCCCCTTCAAAATTACAGAATTTTATAATTCTTTGGGAAATCATAACAAATGTATATACATATACCATTACAGACTTGCTCAATTCTGAATTGAATATGAAAATTCTACCATTAAAAATGATATGAAAAATCTATTCTGTATTTGCATATTACAGAGTTATCTGCCCTTGCAGGTAGTTATTGCTTTTGAAGTCATGAATTTACGATTGCAACGTCATACTTTCAAAGAAAATCATGTGGATTGCCCCTACAAAATATGTAACGTTCGATAATACCCCCAAGGGAGCTAACTCTGTACTTACCTCTGTATTTCTCCTCCATTCTCTCTTGTGTCTGCTTCCTACAGAAAACTATTAGGGCTGCAATGGCAATTATGATGAGGAGCGCCAGCATCATTCCGATAAACCAGCCAAAGTTGGCTCCTAAGTTATAGGCGGCCGCTGTAATAAAACAGGTTCAGGTTCAGTAACTTGTTCATCAAGAAACTCATTATAACAATTCATAAAAGAATTTTTATGGCAAATATGTCTTTTTTTAGTTCATAAAGGTATTTTTTTGACATATGTCTGTTTTTTGTTCATAAAGGAATTTTTATGACAAATACGTCTTTTTAGTTCATAAAGGGATTTTTATGACAAATATGTCTTTTTTTAGTTAGTTCATAAAGGGATTTTCATGAAAAATAAGTCTTTTTTAGTTCATAAAGGGGTTTTTAAGACAAATATGTCTTTTTTAGTTCATAAAGGGATTTTCATGAAAAATAAGTCTTTTTTTAGTTCATAAAGGGATTTTTATGACAAAAACATGTTTTTTTAGTTCATAAAGGGATTTTTAAGAGAAAGAAGTCTTGCTTTTATAAACGTGCTAAATCATGTTGACTTATAAATGTAATTTCTACACGTCACCTATAACCAGTAAATGTTATAGAAAATTAGACACTGTCGACTTCTGTCACTTTTCTCTTTTTGGGCGATTCAGGTATACCACATTAATAAATCTCTATGAAAGTTTAATATTTTTTCTTCAACAAAGGTCAAAATCATATTTTCTTTTACAAATTGGTAACAATGGTAGAAAAATACAACAAAATATGGAGCACTTTTACAGGAAAATCATTGAAGAAAATTATACGTTAGAATTTTCTATAATGGACAAAATTCCAATTTCATAGTATGTATATGTGCAGGCTATACAAGAAGAAAGTGATTTGATTTAGCTATTCTGATCTATTGGTCCATACCTATACCAGTTGTAGAAACGTATTGAGTTCCACTGGTAGATCGTGATTGTCCGTTTGTAACGGCCAGGCGAACCTCATAGGTAGTACCACCTTCGAGATTGGCCACACCTTTCCAGTTGTTTGAAACTTCGTCTGTCGTCTGCTGCCAGTCTGAGGCACCTAAATCAAACACAAAAGTTATAATGCACAAGGATGCAGATATACAACGTGGAAGTTAAACTTAGCATTATGCCTACATTTCTCTCAGTTACAAGTATAATGTTTTCTCATAACTTCCATGTACTAAGGAGAATATATCAAGAATAGCCTTCTCAAATTTATACAAAAAGGCAAAACTTTGTGTCCCAAGTGTATATCAAGCATAGCCTTCTCAAATCTATACAAAAAGGCAAAACTTTGTGTCCCAAGTGTAATGTTTCTATCCAAAACGACAATCAAAATGTGTGATATTTAGGTTGTATAAACGCCCCCATCCCATGGATTTAACAATGTTTTACAACATATGATGCCTCTATCATCAGAATTGAATCCCGTATCACATGAACTTGGGAGTCTTTTACATGTGAATCAAGACATGACAATGTGTCTCATAGGTTACAAGGCAAATACATCTTTACTGTAACAAACAAATGTATCAGGATTACAGAAAATTTTTTTTGTCCACAACTTCCATTTTTTGTTCACTAATAACTGCCCCCTTTGTTACAGATTTATAAGTGCCCTGGGCTCTAATTATGGCAAATACGGTATTTATTATTGTTGGTATGCTATTTCCTATATGTATACACAATAGATGAAGAAAGCTACTTATAAACTTACCATCCTTCCTGAACTCGACATATACCACTGTGCCAGCCTTAGAGCTGATCACGCTATTCCAGGTAACGTTGAAGAAAGTCTCGTTAACGTTTTTGACGTCAAATGAAGGCACCGTTTGGGCTGAAAACAAAACAAAATATTTTTATTATACATGTATGGTATTTAATTCATTGACCCCAAAAATATTTGAATTTCTTATGAAAAATTCAAACCCCTATTGCACATCTATAAACCATCAGCTATTACCATGTAACAGTACAAAACAATAAGTCAATATCGGAAACCAACCATGGACCGAGAGGGACAGGGAATCTCCAATGTGGGGTCTTTATCGATGGGTTGTATTACCATATTGAGAGGAAGATATTAAAAGATTTCGGCAAATATTAAAGATTGGTGTCTGGTATAAAAGCCTGGTGTAAGAGCTAAAAAAAAATCAGAGACCCTTGTCAAAGTCTGATTACTTATCTGGTATCTGATGATGGTCCCAATCCACGTGTATATGATAAACTATAAGTTCTATACTTACACCCGACTGAAGCAGTGGTCACCTCGATGAAGTAATCTTCGCCTCGTCCCATTGATGTCCGACCCCAGATATGTACACGATACTTTTGTTTAGCCACAAGGCCGTTCAGGATTGTCACATTTGTGTACGGATCATTGATTTGTGGAACTCGATCCTGCATCTTTCCAAGGTCAAGACCAGAGACTGGAACAAAAATCACAAAATGACTTCATTCCTCTAAAGAGAATTAAATAAAATCTCAAAATGATCTATAAAACTCAGAAACATACTTTAAGTAGTAAAAAGAGAGCAAACCACGAAAAACTTAAATTTTTGAAGAGTTGATTGAAATTGCTGCATTAGAAAATCATACTTGTTTCAATGTCAACATAATCACTAACATGGTTTTGCGGTAGATTACGAGGTAAGGTGTAATTGACTGATATGGAACAAGAACATCCATTGATAAAACCTACTTGTTTGGTAGCCAATGTCATAGCCAACAATTAAACCGTTTCTGTCCGTCGCATCTGGTTGTTCCCACGCTAACATGACAAAATTACTTCCAATTTGTGGCACTGTGAATGACCGCACTGGACCAGGCACTATAAACATATTTATATAATTTATATTACATAACAGATAATCATATTCCACAAAACTTAAATCAGAATTACTAGACGGAAATTTCTATGGATTAGTTTTTTTTCTTCTTCTTTCTGATATGTTGATACAAAGGTGTACTAATTTTTTCAAATTATGAAATGTGTAAAACAACAATACTTGAAAACTTACCTCCCGGAAGTGTTGTAAGAGCAATGACGGCACTAGGTGGGCTTACATAATACGTATTCATAACTACAATCTGGGCCTCCATATTAGTATAAGGTTGGAGGTCATCGATTGTGTAAATCAAGGTCGTTACAGCTCTTTTCCTACGAGTCGTATATTTGAGTTTGATTTGTGATTTCAACACTTCTCGCTCTCGGAAAGTTTCTGACTTAGCACCTCTTCTCCAAAACTGGATCTGAAAGTGTTTATGTAAATATTACTGCACTACGCTGAAACACAGTATGAACTTAACTGAATAATGTTTGCCAAAGAGGGGAACTAAGAGAATTAATTTTGGATCGTTTTGGAAATGATTGTCTTGATTGTGTTGCAAATTGATTGGCCTTGTCCAGAGTATATCTTAGAAAATGTTTCAAAATAATTTATTTACAAGATTAAAGTTAGACCTTGACCTTGTCAAAGATAACCTTTGACAATGCCATGACCTTGTCTTTTACCGGAAATTAACTTTGACTTTGCCAAGGACAAACATTGTCCACATGCTATAGACTGCTCTAACTTTGTCAAAAGCAAATTTTCGACAATGTATAAAATTGACATTACAATTTAAAAGTTTGGCCTTGACATTTATCAATGGGTAAAGGTCTCACCGATGTTAATTTAACAAACATTTACTGTAAACTAACTTTCTTTCGTGAGCGATTTATTTTGCCAATTTCGTGATCCATACAAATTATGTTTATCTCCGTGAACTAGCATCTTCAAAATTTATATTGATAAGAATTTCCAGTCAAATTTTAAATTCGCCAATGTAATCTTCAGGAACTTGTTTTGAAATGGAAAATGCGAAATTTAGAAGCTACGAAAGAAAGTTGGTTTATAGTAATCGGCCATTGTTAAAAATCAGCCAAAGACAGTTTTACAGACCAACCAGTTTTTAAATCTACTTTTGAAGACTGACCTTGAAGCCCTGGAAGAATCCTCTGATTGGTGTGTTTGGAGTGACATTGTTGTAGCTCATGTCCCAGTCCCATTCAAATGTCGCCGAGTTGTCGCTGACTTCCCCCACGGCAAAGTTACTCACTGTCACCTGCGGAACTGCAATGAGAAAAAATTTCAACTCATGTTTACCTTGAAATACTGAAATCATGCTTAACTCAAATAAAGACTTGGAATATCAGTATCTACTAAATAAAAAAAACAATTGATATTTTTATGCAAATGGTTACATTTAAACAAATGCAGAAAGAGAAAACTTACTATCTTCAGCCGAGTAGCCTTTGTATGTGATCAGGGGTGCATTCGATTCCCCAATCTCATTTTTGGCCTTCACAGTGATATCGTAGGGAACAAAGATATCGTTAGTCGGGATGTCTTTTCTTGTGATAGTGTAGTTGTTGATGTTGGAGGTATGGATCGTGATTCCATCTTTGATGACCGTCAGAATGTACTGAAACTTGTCTCCAGCTTGTTGTATAGGGGGCATTGGCTGTCAAAGGAGAAATACATTTTAAAGTGAAAGTTCAGCCAAAGGAAGGCTAAAGTCGGTAAAAATGGCGTTAATATATCTTGTATCATTTCTAACAAAGTAGAAAAATAAAATTTCCCATCAAAATCGCTCTGCATCTGAAGAGGTTTATTTGTACTATTGTAATAGGAATTCTAATATGTTCTCCCAGCTGGCTATGTCCTTGTTGACATTTTCATGCAGCCTCGCTTTCAAAAACTTATTTTTAGAAATGTGCTAAATTTACACAGGGATTTTCCATAATTTCAATGATCAAAATTGGAAAACGTCAGCAGAACTGGACCGTTGTTTTGATATGTAAGGACTTTTGGAAGGCCATAAACGCATTTAGACAGGTTTTGCCCAACTATTCACTTTAATTTAACAGCGTAACTGGGGGAAATATGATCCTTCTAAAAGCTGATGTTTTAGAGGAAAAGAAACCATGGTAGGATTTATCACATACAAAACTGCAGTTCAGACAACTTACAGTGCCGTACTTGAATTGTTTTAACTTGATGACGTGAGCGCAAAGGGTTTTAAATTCATAAAATATAGTTTTTAACAAACGGATCAAAACACAAAACTTTTAAATATGTCTGAAACCATAATTACAAAGAGTTAAATCCAGCAGCAGAAAGGTGTATTAATGATAATGTCCTTTCACTAGGTTCAAAGTTTGGTCAAGATTTAGCCAAAAGTTTTATAGGTAGATCTATTTGCAAAATTTTAATATACTCCCCTAAATGGGCCCCTAAAATATTTCATTTCTAAAAGCACCAAGAGTGTCCTACTAGTTTAAGTATACTCACCGTCCATTCGACCACTAAGAAGTTCTTCAAGTCTCCGATAGTCCGCACATTGGACGGGTTCTTACTAGGTCGTGTGGGATTGGTCGTACACTGAGCAGCGGTGTGAGCGCTAGGCTCACTCTGTCCTCTCTTGTTCACAGATAACACCCGGAATGTGTATACGACATTTGGAGCGATATCTAGCGTAGCTTTTGTCTGTGTGGAGCCCACCTTCTGGGCATAGTTCCACTTATCGGGTGTGAAGGTGGTATTATACTCGACGACGAAGTACTGGACCGGGGCGTTGTTTGAGGCTCCTTTCGTCCAGGTAACCTCGGCTTTGTCCTGGAGACACTTGATTAGGGTTACGTCGACCGGAGGGTCAGGCTTGTCTGGAAACATAAAAATTATACTAAACATTTATCAGAAAATATCTAAATATTAGCAATCCATCAAGATGTGTTGAGCTATGAAGTTTCTTGCTAAAATAACACTACTACCACCACAACACATAAATATTCACATCCACCATAACAATTGGGATATTTTGGATGTGGTCATATTATGGCTTATTTGGCATTTGACATGAAAGCGCTTAACTTAAACAGACTGAAATTTGACTATGTATTTATTTATTTGTATAAAAAGATCAATACATCTACACACTATTTATCAATTATGTGAGCATGTAACCACAGGTAAGTTGCTCAATCCTATTATGTAAACATACATTAAAGATATGTTCTATCAACAAACGACAAAAGGAACACTGAAACAACTAAATCTTCGGGGTTTTTTTTTATATCTTTTGTTCAGATTTGAGTTTTGTGCCAATTACAGAATATGGGAAAACAAATTTAAACGCACCACATTTTAATTAATCGATCTATTTTGATACAAAAACGTCAAAATTTCCCGATGCCAAAATATCTCAACTTACTGTACAACATCAATAACATCATTTTTACCTTTGACGGTCAAAATGGCCGAGGCTGTGGCAACAGATAAGCTGTCTTGTACGACACAAGTGTAGAAACCAGAATCTCTGCTGATGGTACCACTGATGGTGAGAGAGTTGTCCTGAAAATTCTGTGTCATTCTCTGATCGTTCGTTGTGATGTTCTTTCCGTCTTTCTGCCACGTGACGCCGAGGTTCAGTACCTCGTTAAAATCAGTAGTTCCAGTGCAGGTGAACTTGGCATCTGACCCAGCATTGACCTCAAGGTCACCAGGTGCTGATTCAATACGGGCCTTCCCTGGAAAGTTCAGATTTAGGAACCTTATTTTACAATTGCTTTGGTAAAATTTTAGTCTACTTACATTACAGTAACAATTTTACGATTGAACATGTATCTGGTACGTAATTATTTTCATCTTTATAATATTTTCAAAACATATTCTATGTTTTAAACACTTTAACTTAGATTTTATGGTCTAACTTTACTTAACTGGCGAATAAAAAGTGATGCGAAAAATCGCCTTCTGATTTGGGTTTCGTACATGTATTAGTGACACTGGTTCATAGGTTGACTCCCGATTTTCAGGGGGAAAAGTTGTGGTTTATACTCCGGAAAATACGGTATATTAAGCAATATTATGGAAACTTATATATATAAATATATATATACTATTTGTTACATAACAGAGATACAGTTCACCATAAAAACATATACACAATATGAATACCTAATGTGATAAAGATTTCACTCTAAAAGGTTCAAACAATTATCAGTTCTAAAAATAACCTCATTTTCCAAAAATAATCTCATTGTCCATCATAATAATCAATATTTTGTCAAAATTACTTATTTTATGATAAGCTGGGTTTTTTGTGTGATTTTTTATTTTTTTTCTACATTTCTGGACAATGAATATTTGTAACATTTTTTAATATTGCTATAATCAGTGAATTTTCATATAGATTTCTGCTACTTACTGCGCACTGTGAGCGAACCTGAAGCCTCCACAAAACCATACGAATTGTTTGCTGTACATCTGTATTGGCCAGCGTCAGACAAGACTACACTCTATCAACAGGAGAAAAAAACAACTTAATAACATCATTAATATAGCCGTCGGTACATAGCATCTTAAAATCAAACATCTCTCATGTAACTCTTTCCTTAAATTTTCAATGGTCATTCTCAAGCAAAGAAAAAATCTGTTCTCAGCCTGTATTCATTTCAATACAATTATACTCAAACCATTAGGACTGTAACAAGGGAAGAATCCATAAAGGGAAACTGCTTTTGACAAACAAAAACATTTTTTTACCAAAATTCATCATGGGAGATAACTTGTTTTTTGAAAATATATTCAAGGGAGATAACTAACTATTTCTGAAAATATAATACAAACAAGGGAAGTAATTACATACATTGATATGGAGATCCCCATTGGGTTTGATCTGATACCGCCCACCGGTGATTTGCTGCCCCTCCTTGAACCAGGTAATGATCGGATCGGGTTTACCACTCGTCTGACAAGACAGGTCTATGGAATTACTCTCAGCTACTTTAGCGTTTTCTTCTGGTTTCTTAACAAACTGTGGTGCTTCTCCTACAAGGGCGAGAAAACAAAATAATCATTTTCTAGGGATCTCACATTTATTCTTCATCACTGTAATTATAAAATACTTTTTTCGAACTTGAGCTCTGAAACAAAACCATTCATGTTGGATCTCTTTAGAGTACGGTTTGATAAATGAGGTGCAGACTCATGACAAAAGTACTTTTTTCACATAAATGGCCCTTCCAGCCATGTCATAAATATTGTAAGACACATGTGTAATAACACTATTGCGACGTCACAGGTAATAATGACATTATAATGAAAATATGACGTCACACTGTTATCTCAGTGAAAGAGAACGCCAAATCCTAGCCTGATTTTGCCACTCTTATACAGGACACAAAATTGAAAGTTTTATCTATATTTACATTAACACTAAATATATGATAAATAGAATCTTACACTTGTGGCTATGTTATATGAAATTCATTAAAATCATTAATTAATTCAATATGCCACTCACCAAAAGGTTCATGGCACATCAAATTATTGACTCGTTTCACAAATTACATATTAGATGGCCACTCATGTACGATCATTATATTCGAACCAACAAGACACACACCAGGAACACGCGAGACTTACTGAGTACGTTGAGGTAGACATCAGCAAACACGTAGCCATGGCTGTTGGAGCAGTTACACTGAATCACAAACACGTCTGTCAGTTTCAGGTCGTCAATCGTCACATTCATGTCGTTTGGTTTCATGAATCGGTTGGAGAGAACTGTATCATCAGTGGATTCTACAAAGGAACATCAGCTGTTAATTAATTATTCTTAATTACTTCAAAAAATATATTTCAATGGTAGTCCTATTTGTTGAAAACCAAAAATAGCACTGTAAATAGTACATGTATGTATCCCAGAGGGATCTTGGCGCCCACCAAAGAATGATGTACGTCTGACAATGGAAAGAAGGATCTTTTCTCTGCTTATATCTCCTAATTAACAACTTTTTAAGTGTCTCAATTATTGCATTTCTCAGTTTGGATATGGGATAGATCAGTGTGCATATATATGTGGAGTAATTTTATCGTTGCATTCTCCCAATGAAAATCTCCAGCCACTTAAAATAGGATTTCTTAGAACTTAGTCAAATATAACGATAATGCTAAGAATCTGTAAAGGCGCATTATTTTTTCAACCAAATTCCAGACAAACTTAATTCGATACTGTATAAATTCTTATACCAGGCAACCTATTTAAAATTAGACTTGTAATTCCGCTCCATTACAATGCTCTATGTTACACTCCAATGCAAGATCTAACAGCACCCTGTTAAGGGTCACCTTAGCATGACCCCTGGCCTAGAATGACCCCTGACCTAGAATCCAAACATCTCGAAATGTAATGTTAACAATTTATATTTCCGAATGAATCAACCACACTGAAGATTTTGAAGGCGACACCCTGATTGGCTAACCATAGGGGTGTTGTAAATATATTTTTGTCAAAGATAATAAATAAAAAAATTGTTCTGTTTGTGATAAAGTTAATTTTCCGCTATTTTAAAAACCCATAAGATAAATGGAAACCATTGTGACTGGATTAAAAACCATACAGATATCTTACCATCAATGGGCACACCATTGACAAACCATTCGGTCTTAGGTGTAGGTGTAAAGTTTGCAATAATTTTGTCTTATAAACACCTTTACATTTATTTTTTTTCAATTTTTAAACGCTTTTTGGTGCTATTGGGTTTAAAGCGAATAGTCGGGCAAGTGACTGTAAAATCGGTAAAAATGGTATTAATATATCCGGTATAATTTCTTATGAATTAGAAAAATAAAACTTTCCGTCAAAATCGCTGTACATGCGAAGAAAATAATAATATCTATGGGAATCATAAAAGTCCTCCCGGACGGCTAAGAGTGCAGTTCAATTTTAACGCATGCGCAACACCCACCACTCTCCGTAGTAAACAAAACATGGCTACCGTAGTTTTGAACCAAAAGGTTTCCGCCAAAACAACCAACTGACTCACCTAAAATGCGAAAGGAAAGGCAATGGAGCAGCGACAATCCCAACAACTGACTCGGTAAACATTACGACGCATGGAGAGTGTTAATACAACTTGTTATAGTGAAGAGAACAGTTCAAACGAGCACGCGGCTCCGGACCGCTACTGTACGTACCTAGGCCTACTACCCGGTACTCCCTGCTCAGCTGATAGTGAGTGAGTCTTCGTATTTTGATCATTATGTAAATAGTCCCTAGCAGTATTTTTTCATAAATGAGTGGTCACATATGGTCACATGTTTCATACCTGTTCCCCAATCGCGTAAAACGTAACCCTGGGGTAAATAGCGGTTCTTTCGTGGGGCCTCTTTAGGGGTAATGAATGCCCTGTATATTTATAAAATGTACCGTTGTAATGCATGTACAGTTAGAATGTAACCGCTAGTGCATTATCAAGCTAAGATTTGTTTCAATTAATCTATAATATTATGCTACCGGTCAATTCATACAGTTCTGATGTATATATTTATAGATTTTTAATTTGTAAATTTTTGTTCTGTACATGTTCTGGTAGTGTTATACACATACATTGTATATAGGATTTACATTGTAGGTTAATTGGTAAAATTGTATTGTATATGTTCTGATATACACATATACATATGTACATGTAGGTTTTAGCTTGTTCTTTAGATATATTTGGAGGACACATACAGTATTATTTCTGGTCATAATAATAAATAGTGTTTGTATATTTATTACAACTGTACCTGGTTCATGTGTATATGACAAACTTTACAGAGTTGAAATGTACTGCAGCCATGTATCATTTATAATTATTCTGAATTTTTGTTGGAACTATAGATAATGAATTTTGTATCTTTTTTGAAACAATATTTGATTCTATCAAATGCATCAGTGACACATTCACAACTTATAAAATGTTTTCTCTAAAAAAAAAAAAAACCTGTAGAATGAACCTACATTTATTCATTTATATATATTTGAAATTGATCATTTCAATTTTTGTCATATTCAACAGATATAAAAAATTGCTGGTTCTTTTTTTCAGGCACCATGCATGCATAGTGACATGAATACAGAAAGTTCATCCCTTGGACCTGTATACAAGTGTATGTATACATATACATACAATTAGCATCATATGAAGACTGAAGAATGTTGATTTGAGTGCTCTTGAAAGTAAACTTTTCCAATATGGACCTAGAAGATCATGAACAGAACATTTAAACAGTATTAATTTATTAAATGTTCCTTTCAACTGTAATCATTAAATAAAATTATGATGCAATACTTTTTCATTGTTTAACTTTGTAGAAATATTTGTTTATATTAGTCCTCTAGATCCAGTGATTATAATTCTTGCATCCATATGCCTGCCCATTTGTTTGTCAGGGCTTGTGAGATAGCTTTTCAATTACTTTTAAAATATAAGGATTTTTTTTACATATAGCAATATAGATACCATTGTCTTAGGATTTCTAAATTCTACTTTACAAGAGAGTAGACTCAACATATAAATAAAACCATAAAACTAGCAAGTTATCTGAAATGTTAAAAATCTTTTTGTCTGAACCAAATTTCACATTTATTGTCTATGTGTAACTTGTACATAGACCATTTATGTATTAATACTGTAGTAACAGTGATTACAAACACATAGACTAAAATGTAGTATGTAGTACTATGTACATCTGTCTTTGATTTGAGTTCTAAACAAAAAAGTGGTACCTATTGGGAAGTTGTGACTTGGGCGGAGGGTGAAATACAGAAGAAATAGCTACACATGGAAAAAAGAAAGATATACAGTACCATATGGATTCAAAGTTGCTCCAAAATCAATGAGACTAAATAACCAAAAAAAAGCCATGTAAACCCCAAATATGCAATGACCAGATCAATGATAAAGCACCCTTCCACTTCCAGTTATCTGTAGCTATTTCTTCTATATTTCAACCCCCCACTCAAGTTACAACTTCCCAACCTCATGATTCTTCTGTCTTTTAGACCCCCACCCCCCAACACACACATACCTGATTGATTGTCATGTTATTTCAGGTTCCTATTCAGGTATTATTCCTAAAAACCAAAAAGGGTATACACACTGTGTACTCTCAAAGGAGGGGAACCACTTCATTCAAAAATGGAATTTACAATTTCATCTTAATTTTGAAATTTTCAATTTAATTATTAATTACTGGACTATTAAAACAGTATAGAACCCCTCGGCTACAGACAAAGTACTGTGGTACACATTTCTCTTAATTAATTACTTTTCTTCAACTCAATCATCTTTTTCTCCAGAGCACAAAAAAGAACAGGAAACAACAGAAAAGGAAAGTAACATACATGTAGGCCTATATGTTTTCTGGAAATATATATGATGTGTTAATTCTCACAGCATAGGCCTACATGAATGTGAAGAATTAAATATTATCAATGTTTGAGAGAATTTCCTAGTTGTAATTCTATAGCAGCTACATGGAATGTACGTTTACATATATACATTGTACGATACATATACATCATAAAAGTTTCTTTCCTTCCAGCTGGACATTCATGTCATCTCTCTCCAGAACTCAAATATTGTTTAAAAAAAAAAAAACAACCAGAGACATAGATAATTTAATTAAATCTCTGCAAAAAACTACACGAATAATTGAACACATATATTGTACTTGTAAAATATCTATGTATGAGCTAATTTATTTTCACATCTTTGACAGCTACATGCATGGACGTTCTATGGAACGTTTTCGTGTGGTTTTAAATGGGAAATTATGTTACGATTATTTGTATTTAACCTTCATGATTCGGTTGATGTAAAATACGACGAATGCGATGCTGCAATAATTGCCCCTTGCCGGGGCCCCATCTCTGCATCGGCCGAATATTTGTGTCGATTTCCATGTACAAGATGCTTTTATCGAAAAATGATTACAAAGCATTGTCATTAATGCAAGAATACTTCATTTGCATCAAATGTATCATCTCAAAACAACAATTTGCATACCGCATTAGTGGTTTATCACACGAAACGAAACCGACACGACTGAGAAACACATGTCCATGTTGACATTTCCACGCAGCCTCGTTTTCAAAGAGTTTGGAGAATTTATATTTAGAACTGTGCTAAATTTACACGGGGCTTCCCCAAAATTTCAATGGTCAAAACTGGACACCGTAAGCAGAACTTGACCATCATTATGGTATACAATGACTTTTGGAAGGCCAAAGAACGCATTTAGACTGGTTTCCTTTGCCCGACTATTCACTTTAATATGGTATACATAAATACTATAGTGTCACAGAAATATATAAGCAAAGTTATATAAATTATAGTAAATAAAGTCATTAATATTAAATAGACACAGAAATTCCATGAAAACATGTTAACTTTCAAACAATAAAAAAAATGAATACTATGCCATTTGTTTTAAATAACCAATCACAGAAATGCATACGTAAATTAATAGAAATAGGATTAAAAACCATACAGACATCTTACCATCAATGGGCACACCATTGACAAACCATTCGGTTTTAGGTGTAGGTGTCCCATCAGCCTTACAAAGGAAAGTAGCCGAGGCCCCTTCACTGGTCTCAATGTCTTCAGGCTTTTGTATCCAGTACGGCTTAGCTATGTATTAGGACAGAAGAGAAAAAATGCAGGTTATGGAAGTGTAACTGATATTATGTATTTGAATATTACAGAGTTATCTTCCCTTGTGGGTTGGTATTGATTGTGACGTCATGTGTTTCCGAGCTTTTCGGAGAAAACAAAGTGATTTGTGGCCACAAATAATGAAGTCACAATGGATACCTTCCTGCAAGGGAGCTAACTCTGTTATATGCAAAGACCAAATACACCATATTTGATCCGATAAGCATTCATGTCCCTATAAGCACCCCTTCCCCTATGGAGACGCCCAGACATAAATAAAGACCAAAACTGTAAAGTTTTCAATAATTTTGTCTTATTAAGCACCTTTTCATATTATTTTTCCCCAATTTTTAAACGCTTTTGGTGCTTATTGGTCGAATATGGTAAACAAAAATACCATAGTGTCACAGAAATATATTGACAAAGTCATTTAAATTATAGTAAATAAGGTGAATAATATTAAATAGACACAGAAATTTAATGAAAACATGTTAACTTTCAACAATAAAGAAATGAATCCCATGCCGTTTGTTTTAAAATAACCAATCACAGAAATGCATACGTAAATTACTAGAAATAGTCAATATGTTGTGTTTAAACAAACAGTTTAAGATATTCAATTCAACCAGAAAACTTACATTGTACAGAAAGGGTGATAATTCTGTTAGCCTTCTGACCCTGGGTGTTTGTTCCGTAACATTCGTACTTTCCTTCGTCATCGTAGGTCAGCTCTTGTATAGTAATTTCCTGTCCACCCTGGGAAATCCCCACGTTTGGTGGTAGTTGGCCATTTGTCTTTCGCCAGAAAACTTCAGGGGTTGGACTGTGTGAAATTAAACACAACAATAAAAAAATTCTTTTATATTATATCATTTATCATTTTCTAACATTTCAAAAGGGGTCGTAGTAGCTGAGTGGTTAAGATGTTCCGATATATTACCACAAGCCCTCAACCTCTGGGTCGCAAATTTGAATTTCATGCTGGTCGCTGGTTTTTCTCCGGATACTCCAACAACAAACATGGCACATCCTTAAATGACCCTAGCTGTTATTGGATGTTAAACTATTAATACCAAACTAACACTATTATTTCACTATACACCTCTTACAGTATGATATTTCTGAAGTACCACCTCTACCACCATGAACTTGATTTGCTTTCTTCTCTACAAATAATCTGTATAAATAACCCGTAAATATTCACGGTTTTGAAAAGTAGTTGATGAAAAGTCTATTCTGAGAAACAAAGAATTAACTTTGTATGGCCTCACTCATCATCAGTTCACTTACTTTCCAGCAAAGATACACTTCATTCTAAATTTTTCTCCGACAAGTCCGAAATGATCACTTGGGGTTGCCCACTGGTACGTCGGACCAATCTTCAGCTCAGCAGCTATGAAACAATAAAATCATGATAAGTTTACAATTCTAAAACAGAGTACTTCATCAAGAAGAAAACATTTTAAAACTAAAGACTATTTTATTGAAAATGTCAACCTATATCTTCGTTGTATGGGATTGTAAATATAGTTTTTACAGTGGGAGAAAATGATGACTGAAGTCACTATAAATACTAAAATAAAGCCAATCTATATACATATATATAAAAAAAAAACTGTTTTATAGTTGTGTTTTTTTATACATATATATATATATATCATGGTAATAAATTTAGAATTTACAAATGGAAAAAGTGTATAAACTAAAGAAAACTTGACTTGACACAGTTTAAATATATATACAGTAAAACCCCGTTATATTGCCACCTTCTGTTTTCCTTGATTTTGGCGATATATCGAGTTTGGCGATATATCGGATTTGTCGTTGAAATCTTGATTAGGCCTAAATATAGGTAGTCCCCCGGTGCCGTACTGAAACAGACTTTCTAGTCAGTCTGTGTACTGTACGGCCACTTCGTATTTTGTAATATGAATAGTTCCAAAATTAAAGTAATTTCGATAGTAGTCTTTCAATAAATATGTCAGCTTTATGTGTGTAAAATACGAAAACCGAACTCGTTTGTGCTACCACGTATCGTGCCTGCTAGCTGGTATTTTCTCGGTTACATGATATTTTTAACACGGGAAATCCCGCCCGGAAACATGCGGTCGTGACCTCACTTCCGCGCACATGTCTGCAATTTTTAAAACAGGTACTCCAGTAATAAACGGCACTCAGACGACGATTTGATCTTACTAATAAACGGCGGACTCTTCTGCACGTACGTAATATTTCTATCGCTCTTGAAATTGCTAGTTGCGTTTTATGGTCCAATATAAACGAACGGCGATATCGAGAAACAGACTTTTGGGTTCCTTTTTGTCAATAAATAACTAAGCTTAACGTTAATAGTACGTAAAACACATGTACAGAAGTGAGTTGTATTCACCACAACTTGCGACACCTACCTGTTTAACAATAACAAAGGTGTATACATAATATTAATTGATTTCACTGTGCACACGCGGTCGTACACGCGGCCATAGTGTGTGTAGCTGATTACCTGTCAGTCGACAGTTGATCATGAGCACCTTACGAAAACATGTGTCCCTATCAACAGAATTTGGCGATATTAACGAGGTCATTATAGTGTTGTTTTAATCATTTGTTCCGCAAATGTGATGGCGGATGGCGGTAGGCGGGTTTGGCGGTAAAACGGGTGTATTTGTATGGAGGGAAATCCGTTCTGAATAAATTCATGGCGATAAGCGAGTTTGGCGGTAAAACGGGTGGCGATATAACGGGGTTTTACTGTATATATTATAATAAATTTTAAGAAAAATTCCTTATGGATGAAATCTTTTAAGAAGTAAAAAAAATGATAAATGATAAATAATATTATTATTAGTCAGTTGTTATTTTTTGTATTTCTTACATATATATATTAGAAAATAATTCTACACCAAATGTCAATATTTATTGTTACAGTGAACAGACATCTGCAGGTGATGAGGAATTAATTATAAAGCTGTATTGAAATGGTTAAAGCTTACATCCACTCGGAATGATGTAGTGTCCATGGTCAAATTCATTGTGTCGCATGAAGTAGTTGATAGCCATACAGACGTACGCCTTCCCATTCTGATAATCCTCTGGTTTTACGTTGGTGATGTGAAGTCGAGCTTGAATACAAAGGTAAGAATATCTAGAGCTAGTCCAAGCACAGTAATAGTCCAACAGAAGAAAAAAATTAATTAGCACAAAAAAGTAATTAGCATTTTGAGAGTTTAAAAAAACTAGATTTTTAAAATTCTGAGGTTTTGATCAGTTTCCATGCATCTTACTATTACTGCATATAAATAATGCATTGAAGGACCTTTTTAGTAATAAATTGATATTTAAAACTGAAATCCAAAATAAAAATTTAAAGTTTCGATAAATTTGAAAACAAAATATATTCTCCTATTAACTGAGCGTATAAATGATTCCCTAATTAGCAAAGACTACTAAAAACCCATATTGACAGTTATCTCCCCTTTCTCCATTATCACCCTTCATATCTTCCCCTTCATTCATTTTATAAAATCATTCATTTTAATTTTATCGGATCTTCCTCATTCAGTTTTAAATACCATTATTTTCCACTCCTCTATCTTTTTTCTTTGTTTTCATCTTTAGATTTAAAAAAATTTCCCTTTCCTTTTATTTTGTTTACCAACGTAAAATTATCCAGTGCTCCAGAAATAAAAGTTCCCTTTCTTTTTATTTTTTTCACCAACGTAAATTATCCAGTGCTCCAGAAAATGTTTGGAGGGGTGGGTAATTGTACTAGCACTTTGAAAAGGAAGGGGGACAACTCTGACTTCTGTTCAAACCAAAAAGTTAACAGAGACAAGTTGGGAAACAACATGTGCTTACAGTATAAAAGTAACTGATGATAAGCTAGCGATAATGCAAATATCTATCTGAAACAAGACCACATGTGATGCAGACTCTTGAGCGTGACTGGAATTCTTATGATTTTAATACATTTCTTCTGATTTTATTTCTGAATGTAAACGCTCATAACAAATTGGTTGCGTAAATTAATACAAATATTGTAGGGGTAACTAGTAAACATTAATACTGTTTTAGGGGGTAATTGACAATTTTTAATGAGTATATAATCTGTGTACGTGTTTTAACTGGAGCACTATTATCTATATTACTCTTGTCTATCGTTAGTCAGTTACTTCCTATTTCTTCATCATTTTTTAACCCATCAAATTCTTATCTTTAGTGACCACAAAATGACCCCTCACTAAACCGCTGTCCCTTACCTTCCAGATCCATAGTAACCCTGTTGTTGTAGTTGATGGGATCGTTTCGGCCAGAACTGCCCTTGAGGACCCACTCGACCTGGGCCTTGGGATAACTCGTCGGTGGGATACATTCCAAAGTTAATGAGGTACCCAACTCTGGTCGATGAATCTCGTTATTTCCGGTTGGAAACTCGTCTAGCTTTCCCTCACGAAGATTGACGTGGTTTGTCATCGACCTACCAAATTCATTTTCAGCAAAACACTGAAATATACCCTCGTCTTTATCTTCGGGTCGGTTAATGACAATTGTTCCCGAATTGGCTAACTGCACCATTCGGTCGTCATTACCGCTGGGATTGAAGTCCTGTCCGTTCTTCTTCCAAGTATATCTACAATAAAATTATTATAAAAGATTATTAACATTAGTGCAAACCACTTTTCTTTCAAAGCTATCTAATTTCACAGTTTCAGTTTCAAAACAAGTTCATGGAGATCAACTTTGGCAGATGTGAAAATTGAATTTAAATCCTTTCCGATGTAAATCAGTTAAGATATATTTTCTTGGAAATCAACTTTCACATATTTACTTTGATCTTGCAATTTGGGAAAGTAAATTGCATACAAAGTTGAAAGTTATTTTGCGGGACTTCTATCAGTGCCATTGATATTGTTACAACTTTCTTCATGTCTTTAAGATATTTTCCAATCATCTTGTCATAGACTAACACAATCTTCATGTAATTCACATTACCTTGTGATATGATCCTTGCTATACATTCACTTGACCTTGAACTTTGGTTAGATGATCATGTGATACCACATGACCTTAAGGTACTTACATGACCTTTAAATCATCACATGACCTTGAGGTACACAATCTTGAGGTATTGACATGACATTTTAATACTCACATGACCTTTGAATCCTCACATGACCTTGAGCAATGAGGTACACAATTTTGAGGTATTTACATGACATTTTAATACTCACATGACCTTGAGGTACTCACATGACCTTGAGGTACTTACATGACCTTGGGATAGCCATCCCCAACACATGGCATCATAACTGTTTCTCCAGGTTTAAAGTAGATATCTTTATTTGGTTCTATGTATATACCCGGAGGACGATTCGGAACTGTTGGCAGAAACAAAAGCAATAATTAAATCTGTATGTCTATTAAGAGTCATAGAGCAATTACAGCTTAGACATTTTCCAGAAATATACAAATGTATAATATAGTTCAATAAACAATTAAAAAAAATTAATGTAAAAGAATCGAAACTATTATTGCATAGATATCATCCATATGTTTCATAACATTTTCTTGGTGAGGTTAAAATCAAAATGGCATATCATGTCTTTAGATTAAAGATGCTCCACCGCTGACAATTAGTATTTTTTCACTATCAAAAACAGGAGCAGACGATTTCATATTTTTCTTCAGTTACAAAAGTTCTTTACACCATTAGCAACATTGAAAAGTTTGAGCTTCTTATTTTACTTCAAATTGAAAACATAAAAAATAATTAATTGCATCCCGAAAAAAATCTGTGGCACTATATCCTATATGAAATGTAGTACTGATTGCTCATGCACCAAAGGCAAAATAAATTATCTTATATTATTTTTTGTGTTAATTAGACATATATATACAAGATTAAACACCAATTATTGTTCTAATGATGAATGCCATTTTTGCTCTGTCGACGGTGGAGCATCTTTAAGTCATTGTGAATTCATGGGTACAGCCATTAATTCTCTCGAGATCTCTTTGGAGAAAGATTATCTATCTTGATTTAACACCTGGCCTCCTCAATACCTATGTTATACTTACTTGCTATAACTGCTGTACAACATAGTATAGACAAAACCCCTACAAGGTTTAATGTATTCTCCATCTTTGCAGGGATATAAATTTCACCTGAAAAATACATGTTTCTTATAAAATTATATATATCAATTTTTTTAAATTCTTTGTAACAATTCAATAGCTTAATTTTTTTTCTTTTGAAAATTAAAATTATCAATAAAAGTTTTACTAATTACTATCCAAGGCTTTCAAGCACAAAACAAATTACTCCAAGAGGTATTATAGTTATAGCACGACAAGACACTTTTGAAACATTGCGTTGTGTCTAACAGCAAAATAATTAAGTCTGATAAAAAATGGCTAACCAATAAGGATTTGAGGTACCCATTAGAGCCGAGACGACATTTCGACCGGACAGAGAAATGTCTACCTAGCATATTTGTTGTAAATTTCCCGATTCATCAAGCCAAAACTTCGTCAATACTTGGCCAATTTTGTTCACCAAGCACTCAATGGAAAGATAGATTATTTCTCTTTAAGGTAAGATATCCGTCAATGTAGTATAGAACCCATTTATTAAAATAAATACAGTTTTAAAAAAATAGGTCCGTTTTTCTCAACCGCCGAGTTCATATACCCTTGATAATAATATATATATGTATACTGTTAGTTTAAAAAAATCGTGCCTGGTCCCTGTGATTTGGGCCATATGCCATTTGTGTGTACAAGCATGTTATTTATTTATTTTTTTTGTTGCAGGTTGGAGGTCTGGGGAGCATATGATTGCACTACTTCTCTCAGCTGTGATCTACTGGTGTTGCGTAGGAGGGGGAGGGGGGGGGGTAGATGATTGCTTTCCTTCAATCTGCTGTGATCTTAAATCTTAAATAGGAGACACTAGCTTTTTTCATTCTAATACATTTTTGTACTTCTTGGATTACTGGTGCTTTAGATTGTTATCATCAAATGAAAATTATTCAAAACATCAAGATATGATATTTGTGACATGTAAATAGACTCTTATATATATATATAAAGGTCTTTCCAGGACAACAAAGTGTTAGACAACAAGGTGGGGTCTCTCAACAGATCGATTATAAAATTTAACCAGAAAATCACTGACTTTAATTTACAACATTAAAATATCAAATTATAACAAACTAAAAGACATCAATATGTTAACATGAACAGCGGAGAAAATAATCAGCATATCTGAAAACCTATATACAAAACCAGAAATCGTAAAAATTCAAAACAAATTACCGGAAGTAACTTGCACAGGTGCGCGCCTATAGATTTACATGTATATGGGCATGAATTTCAGCTAAATAATTGCATGTATTATACATTTTGATAAGTTTTTCGTCAATCTACGGGTTTTCCATTGTTTCGGACCGGTGATTGTAACTATTTACCTGTTCGCACCTGTGAATGCTCACCTGGCCACCATTTTTAGGTCATCATCGTTACTCATCGCCTGTTCGAACTTTTCTGGACGTTACCAACCTGACAGAAAACAGTCTAGATGGGTTCCGAATAAGCAAACGCCGTAAATTCTCAGGTAACTAAAATTTACGGAATGCAATCGGTAATTTTGAAATATGTTTTTCGATACATTTTCTGATTCTATAGATATAAACTAATGCATTATCCTATGCAGGTTGAACTGACAAAAATCTGTAACTTTTCATAATTACTAAGAATAAATGGAGTGTGATACATAAAAGTGCGTTTCGTCTGATTGTACCTGTTGATTCCGGTTGTGTCATTTTTTACAGGTGAATGACTAATTATCTACTCATATTCTGAAATACACTTTGTTATCAGTTTTCGTTAAAATACATTTCATATTGTTAAGATTTAACAACAAAAATAAGCTAGGCACAAGTTCACACCATAGTTCTTATTTTATATATCAGGATTTCCATCACAATTAATTATTTACATAAATACATACATGTATGTTTTTTGGTAATACAATGTCTTACGTTTTTATCACAGCTACACGCATTATAATGTATTAATAATAAAGATATTTCTCTTATCTTATTACAAAGACATGCTGTCAGATTATGTGTTTAGCCAGCAAATGCCGATGGTTATTTTTTTGTGATTCTTGAACATTGACATATTCACGTGTTAATTATAATTAAAGTTCAAGTTCTTTAATTTGAACTAACTAACGTTATAGCTCATCAGATTAAAAACATACATAACAAAATTTACACACAGAAAAGAAAAAAAACTATATAGGCTTATATTATTATATTTATGTACCTACAAATGTACAATAAAACCTATCTATTAAGACCACTCGGTGTTTGAGTAACGTTGAGATTGTTCTTATTCTGAGGGTTGACCAGATAATAATTGTATATACTCTGACATATATACCGACTAGCAAATACATACATGTATATTCCTAAACGACATATATACATCTACATGTAATTATTATGATTTAAAACTAAAATTGTAAGCTAGAATTTTTTTTACTGAAAAATAACAAATTTGATAACAGAACATTTAATTCAATTCGGCATACTGATCCCAATTTTTTATGTCGGTTTTAAAAAGAGCAACATCTAGTTTAAACAATATAATGTTGAATAAATATACAATACAACCAATGAGATATATACAGGTATCCATGCAAAACAGGGTTTCATAAAAAGTGCAGTTCCACAGTTTTGAATCCCGAAACGATGGTAAACAGAGTTGGATTAGGAAACAAGTACAAGGCTAGGTGTAAGGGAAGGGTGCAGGGATTGAGAAAAGGAAATAACTGATCGATGTTCATTTTGAACCATTTAAGGATAAGACTTAATTGGTTAGAGTTTGACAATTCAGATAACACTAGTCTAATCAGAACATTTTTTTTCTTTTAAAAATGACATTTTCAAAAAAAGTTAGTCGTCAGAACCTTTGTGTGTAGCGTTTTAAAAATATGTCAAAAATGTGTGGAATACCTATCTTTGATTCACAATCAATCAAGTACGCTATACATCATTTTAATTTATTCTATTTTAAATTTTCGATGAACACCTATTTCTAAAACGCCATACAACTCTGGAGAAAAATAGGAAGATATTAAAATAGATAGATGTCTTGGCAATATTCTCTTATCTGATTATATATTATAACTAATACATGCTGTCAGGTTATTTTTTAAGTCGGTATAAATTCCTGTGAGAAATATCAGAATTAATGGAAGGAGAAAGAAACAACGAACAGACGGTAATGAAATTATATAACTGAATACTGGTAAGGGGACATATATACGGGTGTTGTTGGATCGAGGAGATAAAAAATACATTCTTCAGAAATGTTAAAGGCCCACTACTACATGTACCTTTCCGAAATGTAAGATGGGATTGATTATTTCGTAGAGTTGCAAAAGTTTTTAACTTACCGTTAATATTCATACCACACCAAGGACGTATATACGGTGGCTGGGAGCGGACATGAAATAAATAAAATTATTGCATGGGAACGAAATATTATCGCGTGGGAGGTACTACGGTGGCTGGGAGCAGACATGAAATAAATAAAATTATTGCATGGATTGTGTGGGAACGAAAAATTATTGCGTGGGAACGAAATACGCAATAATATTTCGTTCCCACGCAATAATTTTATTTATTTCATGTCCGCTCCCAGCCACCGTATTTAAGGCCTTTGCGGCTTATACACGGGTGTTAGAGTGTACTTACACAATGTCATGAATAATCCAGAATATACGGTATTTAATTTTAGGAATGTCAGTTAATAATTGAAAATCGATATCGATTGACCCTAACCGATTATAGTTGATCATCGATGAAGAAATCTCAACCAATTCGTCTGCAAAAGAAACATCCCAAGGAAATTGTATTAGATATATATACAAGAGATCCCAGAGGGATCTTGGCGCCCACCAAAGAATGATCTATGTCTGACAACAGAAAGAGGGATATTTTCCCTGCTTTTCAAACTTTTACTGCATACTATATAAATATATATGAAACTTGAGAAAGATCCTTCCAGTACTTTCTGAGATATGTAGCAGTAACTTCAAACTTCAATTATCAAAATCCAAGATGGCTACCTGTCGATCATCTTGCTGACCGAAAATGCACTAGACCCCTTGAGGAACATGTACATGAAATTTGAGAAAGATCCCTTCAGTACTTTCTGAGAAATAGCGGTAACAAACTTTAACTATCAAAATCCAAGATGGCCGCCTGTCGGCCATCTTGTTGACCGATCGGTCCCAAAATGCAATATGCACAACTAGGGTCCTAGGGGAACCTACATATGAAATTTGAGAAAGATTCCTTCAGTACTTTCTGAGAAATAGCGGTAACAAGAATTGTTAACGGACGGACGGACGGACGGACGGAAGGACGGACGGACGGACGACGGACCACGGACGAAAGGCGATTTGAATAGCCCACCATCTGATGATGGTGGGCTAAAAATGTACCACAGGGCCCTGGCACGAATTTCTCACCAACAGTAAATGGCTGGACCTTTACATGAACCACTGTCATTTCCTATGTGGCTTTCCACTTACCCTTTTTTTAAATTATCACATCCATCCTTTTTCAGCAACTTCCCTTCCAAGATAAACTATTGAACTCCATCTTTCATCATATACAGTATTAGGCCCAATAAGCCCCCAGGATGCATAAAATTTGAAACAAATAAGGGAATGCTTAATAGAACCAACTTTGGACTAGCCATTCATACAATTAAAGTACAAAATAAGCCATAAATCAATTTGAAAAAAGAAACCAATATTCATGTTTTCAGTCTGTATTTAATTCAATGTAAGTGAAAGTAATAGGGATAGGGTGCTTATCAGGTCAATTACAGTATATGATCTTAATTAGTAAAACCTGTTTCTCAAAACAAAAGATTCTTAGATATATCTTTTCAATGGTTTAACAGATAACTCTAAGGCATTTCACAGCAATGGAAATCTTTTATATAAGCATGGTATTTAATTACCAAATATGATAATCTTATTAAATTGTAGATGCAGTGTCACTAAATATTGAACTGCATTAAAATCGGATAACAGAAAATAATTTGTCATCAAATAAAAGTTAACCGTTTAAATCAAATCAACCATCTCAATTATGATTGTATCTCTAGACAGGCAATAATGAAGCATTGCATGAATGGCTACTATAATGATATTCACTCAAGGGCAGTTAAAACATGGCAGACAGCAGACATCACACAATCCTTGATACTCCAGGGGTTACTATCACTGTTGTTTTATCCATTCCTGGACTATTTCATAGTGAAAATGAAGGCAGTAAAACTGGATACTAGGAGATAGTCCAGGGGTGGATATTACGTCAGTGATAGTAGCCCCTAGAGTATTGAGGATCACTACACAGGAGAATATTAATACAGGAATTCATATGATCATTCAGTTACTGTGTATCATATGTCTATTCAATTATATAACATATGAAATATTTGATGTGTAGAAACTGCCATAGGTTTCGTGGCTACTATAGAACAAACGAATATAAAATCTGGCTTTATTTACTAATGCATGTACAACCGATATTCCACCGACTAACCATATTTCAATCTAGGAAGTACGTAATTTTAAGACAGGAAAGAAAGATCCCATACGCATTCCATGGACATTTCTAATGCAGAAAGTTCAATCTAAACAATATATAATTGATATGTTCTTACTCATAACAATAATTCATCTAAAAAGCGTCATAACAGAATCTCATTTATTTAGGTATATTTTGAAATTACTATACATTGTACAAATGTGAATGCACATGAAAAACAAGTTTCAAAACATTTCTATCATGTAGACTTAAAAAAATGGCCATCAGTCTGTAAAATATTAAATCACTAAAATTTTGCTTGATTTTTTTGCACATGTCTGTTTCTAAGTTTCAAACTAGGGGGAGATAATCTAGTATTATAACTCTGCTGAGAAAATCTTATCAAGAACTTAGGGTCTGGTGGCCAGTCTAGGGGCAGATCATCTAGTATTAGAAATCTGATGAGAAAATCTTATCAATAACTTAGGGTCTGGTGGCCAGTCTAGGGGGAGATAATCAAGTATTAGAAATCTGATGAGAAAATCTTATCAATAACTTAAAGAGTCTGATGGCCAGTCTAGGGGAGATAACTTAGTATTAGAATTCTAATGAGGAAATCTTACTTTACTTTCTTACAGAACCCAGCATGCTAAACCTTAATATCCAGGCATGATTTTGCGTCATACAAAAAGATAGCTGAACTTTGAACGAAAAAGGCTTAATCCTCCAAAATTAATACATTTTGAATGATTCAAGGCGATTTATTACCTCAATACATATATATATATATATTCCATGATAAAAAAGTCGATTCCAAGTGTACCATATATCTTGTTATTCTTACAGGTAAAATATTTTGCGACTTTGACTGAACAAAAGGCCCAGAGGGCATGTATCGCTCACTTGGTTTTTAATGCCTAGGAATGTTCTGCATACAGGTTCATTGTTTCTTTTCTGAAGGAATTTGAATATTTATTTATAATTCCCCTATTGGGCCCCACTCTTTCTGCTCCAGGGGGTCAAAGCCAAAATTTATACGAATTCCGTTAACCACAAGGATGTTTCTGGGCCAAATTTGGTTAAAATCCAAGCAGAACTATATGACTATTAGCGTCCAAATTTGGTTAAAATCCAAGCAGAACTATATGACTATTAGCGAGTCAAGCCAAAATTTATACAACTTCTGTTCCCCTTTCCCCAAGGATGTTTCTGGCCAAATTTGGTTACAATTCATGCAGAACTCTAGGACAAGTAGCGATTTATAGGATTTACCTCTATTTCCCATATTGGGCCCCTCCCCTCTTGGCCCAAGGGGGGGGGGGGGATCAGAGGCAAAATTTATACAAGTTCTGTTCCCCTTCCCCCAAAGATGTTTCTGGCCAAATTTGGTTACAATCCATGCAGACCCCCACGACAAGTAGCGATTTATAGGATTTACCTCTATTTCCCTTATTGGGCCCTGCCCCTCCTGCTCCCGGGGGGTTAGAGCCAAAATTTATAAAAGTTCTGTTCCCCTTCTCCGCAGGATGTTTGTGGCCAAATTTGGTCACAATCCATGCAGAACTCTAGGACAAGTAGCGATTTATAGGATTTACCTCTATTTCCCCTATTGGGCTGCGCCCCTCCTGCCCCCGGGGGGTCAGAGCCAAAATTTATAAAAGTTCTGTTCCCCTTCCCAAAAGGATGTTTGTGGTCAAATTTGGTTACAATCCATGCAGAACTCTAGGACAAGTAGCAATTTATAGGATTTACCTCTATTTCCACTATTGGGCCCCGCCCCTCCTGCCTCCGGGGGGTAAGAGCCAAAATTTATTATAATTCTGTTCCCTTCTCCCAAGGATGTTTGTGGCCAAATTTGGTCACAATCCATGCAGAACTCTAGGGCAAGTTGCGATTTATAGGATTTACCTCTATTTCCCCTATTGGGCTGCGCCCCTCCTGCCCCCAGGGGGTCAGAGCAAAAATTTATACAAAACTTCCCCTTCCCAAAAGGATGTTTGTGGTCAAATTTGGTTACAATCCATGCAGAACTCTATGACTAGTAGCGATATAAAGGAAATGTTGATAGACGGACGGACGCCGCACCATAAAAAATCACTTCAATTTATACTGTTGGGTCATCTTTGTAACATAATTCATGGAAATTAAAAGGTAAATTAAATATATAAATAAAAGAAAACTTTCTATAAATGGTATCCAATTATAAAATTGATAATTAATAGGTGGTCCTAAATCGATCATCGATTATGGTTTTACAAATGATTCCCAACACTTCTTCTGAATCTATAATAAGAAATTAGCTGGTATATGGCACAACGTGACGGATTTAGACAAACACATGGAAATATTTTATGCCTCCACAAATGTAAATCCCTTTAAAGAAGAACATAAAATTATAAGCTCTACAAGTTTGTTTAACTTATTTATTTCAAAACATTCTAATATCTACTTTTTCAAGAATAGAGTTAAACCCATGAACAACCAAATTTTTTGTTTCTCTAAAAATCATGCATCGTTTAGCTTTACAACTTCAACCAGGAAAATTTGAAATAAAAAGTCTTTGCAGAATTCATACTAGAATCGTAAATGTATACACTGTATATATTTATCACTCATTTAACGCTCATTTAAAATCATAGATAGCCTATATATGGCATAAATGCATGATTGTGAAAATAGTATATTTCCAACATGTATGTACGTCATAATATGCTATCCTTTTTTTCAAATATACATTGTACTTAATTGGTATACGATTTAAAGATGCTCCACCGCTGACAAATGGTATTTTTTCACTACCAAAAATAGGAGCAGACGATTTAGTAATTTTCTTCAGTTGCAAAAGTTACTTACATTACACCATTACCGCCGTTGAAAAGTTTGAGCTTCTAATTTTACTTCAAGATAAAAATATTAATCAAAGTACTGAAAGTACTAAATGGCTCGGTCTCGATATTAGGAGGAATATATTTCTAAGGTCAATACTACTGTAGTTTTGTACAATAAGAAATAAATTTGGCTGGTGTTCCTTCCAGTTTGGACTTTTGAGGATTCCTTGGACACCAAAGTGTAAAATAAGAGACACATACTAAAATCTTGGAAGCCCATTCTAATATTTCCTATGATGTTATATGTCAAATGATTTTATAACACCTTTAGCATTTTCCTTGTTAATTTGATGTTAATGAAAATACCATTCTTAATGACTATTGTCATCAAGTTCCTGGGACCACAGTATCAGTTAACATGTATTGTTTTGCAGCAGAGAAAGACAAGGGGCATACTTTTCTATGCCAAAATGTCTTAAATATAGAATATGTCTGTCCTCTAGAAGACTTATCAATATCACCATGTGATTTTTGAATAAATTGGTCAATTGGTATACTTTTAACAAGTTTGTAATTATTCTTTTGTAAAACAGCAAGTTGATTGATATACATTGTATCCGAACTTCAATTCAAACCGGATAACTTGTTAGCTCACCATAGACCATGAAATTGTTTGTACACTTTCTTAACTTCAGGATCGTTTTACAAAATTACAAATGAATTTTTCTACAACATTTTTTATTTTCAAATCCCCATACCTCTGATGAGTAAAATAAAACTGTCATTACAAGTGAATCAAATATTTTCAGTTTAAGATGAACAGGAAGAGATACATTCCTTTATTTCTTATAAACAGCAAACACCGATTTAATTGTTTGTTCAGCAGGTTTTTCCCCTTTCTTTAAAAACGCTACCACTAACATTATTGTCTGTACCTAGATATGTAAACAATTCTTATAAATCTAATTTTGTATTCCATAACATCAACTGGTGTTGTGGTACCGATTTACGTCTTGAGAATATCACAATTTTTATCTTTCTGATATTAAGTTCTAATTTCCATGTTATGCAATATTGTTAAAATTCATGTAACACTTGTTGTAGACCATCAGATATTTCTGATATCATAACAGTGTTATTGGCAAATAGTATGATAAAAAGTTTGGGATACATTCCAATATCATATACCGTAAAAACTGGTTTAATTTTGCGCAGGTAATTTTTAGGGCTGAAAATGCTTAAAAAATCTACTATCAGTATATTTTGCGCATCAACAAAATGGGGAAAACAATGTCCAGGGAGTCCCAAAACCGATGTATGAAGGTGACAATTTCAATGCAAAATATTCCCCATAAATGCTTGACAACTTGCACAAAAAGTGTTGTATTTAGAAGAAATAACATATGAAAACCGCATTGTGTTTGTTTTCTTTTATTGGTCACCGTAACCTGAAACTGAAATATCTAGCAGATGTCCAAAACATTGGCGGTCTGGTCCGCCGTACTCCTTGCACATGTCAATTTTTTGAGATATTACACATGAATAGTAATCAGGAATATTTGAAAAGAGTAGAATATATTTACTTAAATTGGCACAATAAGTAATTAGTGTGTTTGAGATCATTAACAATCAACAGCAACCAGCTAGCGGATACGTAGTTTAGCTTGCAACAATCACAGTGTGCATAATTTGTCAAGATTTGTAAGACAAAATATTCTTTTCCACCAGGTAAGATTCTAAGTCATAAAGGTAGATTGAAAAAAGGAAGGGAGATAAAATAACCAGATAAATATTTGTTGCGGGATCAGACTGGGTTGATTATCGGCGATCAGGTAGCTCAGTCAGAAGAGCTACATTTTCTTCTCTCCTGTTACAGAATTGGCACCCAACTAAATAACCAACGGTTGTGGTGTTTGAAAGGGTCTCGTATGTATTCAAAAAAAGAGGGAGGAGTGTAGCGGGACTGGACTGGGTCGATTATCGATGACCAGGTAGTTCAGTCGGTAGAGCTGTGACTAGAGCACTCAGCTAGTGTTCGGAGAGTCCCGGGATCGAATCCCGGTCTTGCCGCTACATTTTCTCCTCTCCTGTTACATATGGTACCATGCATGTAGATATTCAAGGTAAATCAATAATGTTCGCTGATCTTGCAGAATTGCCTTACAGTGTTATAATGAATGCAGTAAATGTATGTTTCATTGGTGTGATTGATTTAAAGGCAAAAAACGGTAAAATCAAAACTTTCAGTGATCAGGGAACATTGATAGTCAAGGCGGGGAAAACATAGGACGACCTGTGTTATACAAATAATGTTTAATTGATTTTCATTAAATTGTCTCGAAGGTGATGACGAGTGTGTTATGAACGATAAGCTTAATATGTTTTTGACAAAAAGTATTAACAGCTAATGTCATATTGTGTTTTAAATTTAAATAATCTTTTATTTATTCATTTCATTTCAAGCATGTACATGTCATAGAATATTAACAAATATCAGGTATATGCTTAAATCATATTACAGTTAAATTCAGAATTAGGAATTTGAAGATGATGATAGTAATTATTTTCGGATTGAAAATCATTACAATATTAAGCTTCCACAGTTGAAAATTACTTCTTTTTGTTCACACAATTCTTCTCCTAGGCTGTTTCCAGTTGAAATGATACATGCATGCTGACATTCTGTAAAACATAAGGAAACAATAAATGTATTAACAGAGTAATTACTGAAAAGGCTAATATCATATAATTAAACATTTTAATCATAAATAGCAATACCAGCATAGAGGAAATATTATTGAAGTTTAATTCCCGCTGTTCTTCAGTCCTCCTGTTCTTACATGTAAGAGTTTTGTCCTTCATAAATTGATTGTAATATACAGTCTATAGCCGTTGTTATATAATGTGCACAAAGAAGTATAAATACACACGTATGCATGGGTACAGTGGTAAATTAATAAGTTATACAGAAAATGATGGTGCGTAAAGTCTATTTTGTTGAGTAAAAATTAAAAAAACTAACATTGTTCACACCCTAAGATGTAATCGCACTAAAAACAGTGATCATGTGGGCATTTGTAAGACTGTGCCAGGTGGTAGAGATTAGTTCCGCTCGAGTGATCACACAATGCAAGTGAGAGTCGGGAATATGTTTATGTAAGTTTTAATTGCTAATCTCTGATGCTTGTTGGTAAAATATAACTCAGGATAATTGCTAAACAATTAACAGTTTTCTCTACATTTGTTACAGATTGAAACAGCTTTTTAAGTGCCGTTTTACGGAAGAATTATGAAGAAGAAATCGGCATTTTCGTCGATCTAGTAGTCCAAAAAATATCACTTCGAGTTATATGAACATTCCACATATGATTTATGTCATTCGGCCAAAAATTTATACTTCGTATTACCTAGTTTAATGAATATGCTGTATGTATATGATCAGAACGTCAAGCTCCTGTGGTGAAAATAACTAAAATGTTTTAAAAGTATGGTTTAGTGGTAATCTCTGAACGTGCTTTAGTATATAGATATAATCTGATATTTATACATGTGCTTATAAAATTATCGATAATAATGGATGTGGTAAACATTCATACCTTATTAACTGCCGTTAGTTTAAAGATTACGCCACCTTGGACATTTACAAAATGTTCACCGTCTGTCACGTGCTATTTTATCGGTAGTCCAAGTTTGTCCAAAATTTTGTTAGAGTTGTCTTTCTTCCATTGTGGATTTACACGTACATGTGGCATAACGCAGCCGTGATAAACAAATCTCCATATCGTCCTGAAATATATTTGCTCCCGAACTAATGTGATTCAAAGTGCAAAAATCATTATTGTAACAATTTTAATGTTTGAGGTGAAATATAGATTTCATTTTTTCCGTTGCGGGATAATTGTCACTAGTAGGGACTAAACGCGTGGGGCGAAGCGAAGCATTTTCGGGACGAAACGTCTTCATGTATTGAAAACAACATTTTCAGGACGAAAAGTCTAGATACATTGTACACAATTCAAGTGAAAATTTTCCAATCTAAGATCATTTGGACGATGTATATGGTAAGGATATGAAAGCAGTTATCTACTATTCCTATTTCAACATTACAGATACGCTTATTTCAGTAACTTTCATACTCAAAATTTGCTATTTAAAATTCCCGGTAAAATCAAAGTTGTTGAATACACTGCCGCTAGGAGCGCTAGTATCTGCGAGCAAGTTCTTAGCCAATCATATTGAGGAAATTGACTGTGAGAGAATTTTGCAACCACGATCACAATGGCGAGGTAACCCTCGCCAAAAATAATTAATTGCATCCCGAAAAAATTCCCTGGCGCTACATCTTACATTGAATCAAGTTCTGATTGTGCATGCACCAAAAGCAGAATAAATTATTTTGTATTTTTTTTTGTGTTAATTAGACATACACACACGACTAAACACCAATTATCGTTAAAATGATGAGAATTGTTTATTCTCTGTCGGCGGTGGAGCATCTTTAAATCTACTAGTTATTTTTATGTTTGGTTCCCAGTTATTTGATTTTCTTTAATGCTTTTTCCACAATGCCCCAGTCAATGTCACCACCGATCTCCTCTGCTTTAATGAAGGCCTCCATAACGGCTAACAACGTGGCCGCCCTTCCGGTTTTGTTTCTCCACTTTATCAACAGTGACTGATTATGGTTCAAAGCACCTCCATATTGGTTTGATAACTGAATTTGTTCTACTTCCATTTTACTAATGTTCAACCCAGCCCCTACAGAAACAATAGCTGTAGAAAATGATTTAGATAGTAAAAGAAGATCTAATTCTGACATCCGATGTGCCTTCTGCTCATCTGTGAGTTCATCTCTCAGTCTTTCTGCAAAAAAAAAAAAAAAAAAAAGAAACTGATTAGCAGTTATTTATCTTTAATCAATTTCACTAACCAATTCACCCCTAAAGACACATTTGAGCTCTTCCGATTCAAATGTTGGAAAAGTCCATCATGAATTTTCAGGGGTGAATGAGCCTAGAACCTCTCACTAATGCACTAGGCCGAAAAAATAATATGTCTGTTTAGGGTTACCCGACCGACCCTAATTTAAAAAAAGTCGGGATTTTGATCTAAGACTCCAGTTCTGGCCATTATTTTAGAGTGAAAAGCACTAAATAAAATCCTCTCGACCGACCGACCATATTTTTTTTTTGCCAATGTAACCCTAAACAGACATATTATTTTTTTGGCCTTATTTCTATAATTTTGATTGCCATTATTGTCTAAAACATTTGATCTGTGGTTACAGAAACATTAAGATAAAACTTTGAGGTAGGTTAATAATTATAACATCACCCACTGGAATAAACAACTAGCTCCCAGGTATATAATTGAAAGGACACATGGATTTTATAAGGGTAATGAATCATGCTGATCACTCCATCTAACTTGCATTCTAATCTTTTAGAGTTACTCCCCTTTATTTTACTCTGTCAGTACAATTGCAACATCTCAGAGAACTTTGGAATATAATTTTTCGAAGATTGCCGGAAATTTATCTGGGATGTAGTGATTGACTGTCAGAATGGATAGTGAAACCAAGGGGAGTAACTGTGAAATATCAGAATTTACTTTAAGGCAACCAAGGGGAGTAACTCTGAAATATCAGAATTTACTTTATGGCAACCAAGGGGAGTAACTCTGAAATATCAGAATTTACTTTATGGTAACCAAGGGGAGTAACACTGAAATATCAGAATTTACTTTATGGCAACCAAGGGGAGTAACTCTGAAATATCAGAATTTACTTTATGGCAAACACTCAAAATTTCATCACAGCTGTATCAACTCATCGATAGCAATATCAAGGGGAGTAACTCTGAAATATCAGAATTTACTTTATGGCAAACACTCAAAATTTCATCAGAGCTGTATCAACTCATCGATAGCGATACCAAGGAGAGTAATTCTAAAAGATCATAATTAACTTTATGGCAAACACTCAACACAAGTTAAACAAACTTCATCACCGCTGTATTAACTCAATCACCCCTGAAGACACATTTAGGCTCTTCTTAATCAAAGGCTAGACCAGTCCATTATACAATTTAAGGGGTTAATAAGCTAATTACAATTGAAACTTACCCCCTTGACTTCTATCATCAGTAAAAACTGGTTTTGTTGCATTAAGCTTTGTTACAATAAAATCATAGTCTTTCATTAATGCATCTGTAAATGCTCCATATGCTCCAGGTCCTGAATTCGACAAAATCTCCAGCAGTGTCCTATTTTTGTCATCCGTTGTCGGTTTACTTCTAATTAATTCACTATCTGTGTTATCGAAAATTCCACGGTCAATTAAAAGGTCTGTCATGTATGTCGCATCCAGATTTCCGATAAGGTAGCTATGATTCTGGTCCAATCTCGACTGGTCATCTTTAGACAGCTTGCCTTTAGTTACTGGCATTATTCCCTTCACACTGTAATGACTGAAAAACAGCAGAAAAAATTGATTGATAATCCGTTTTACAGGGCTCGAATTTCAGACTGTTTTACTTTCTTACTTGCAAGTAGATATACCAGAACAGCAAGTGAAAAAATATGCACTTACTTATTTTAACAAGTAGTTTTTATTGCGAACAACTGTAAAAATGACATAATGATTGTGAAAAATTGTTTTAATGGAAAATATGGAGACACAGTTCTTACTATAATGTTGACATACATTATGTACCTGTACACCTCACATCATCATGCGAAAATAAATAGAGTTTATATAGGTATAAGAAAACTGCAATATGAATACGGATATTTAATTACAAGTAAAAATATATTTTAGCAAGTACAAATTTAGGGCACTTGCTAATTTTAGCAAGTGACAAAAAATGTAAAATTCAAGCTCTGGTTATATGTTGATTTAAGATATTGAACATGTACTATTAAGAACCATATATATGTTTTTTCCCAGAAACATAATAATATACATATATGGTATGGACAATGGTATTCCTTCTTAAGCATATTACAGAGAGAGAGCTCGGTTGCGGGTAGGTATCCATGGTGACGTTATTATTGTGTGAGCGAAATTCATGGGTTTTTTTTCCAGTCACGCTCGCACATATATGATGTCACAATCAATACCTACCTCCATTGTTTTAGTCTATCTATGCTATAGACCTTTAATACGATTTAATACGACATATAATGGATGCAGGCTTTTAGCCTCTATATCCATATCAATATTACATGAATTCAATGATACAATGATTACTACTTCTAGTGTAATTATAAATGTTCTTTGTATCCATATTCTTCTGATCGCTATATGTAGAGTATACAGTATACATATAATATATACTAAATGTAATTTAATGTTCATTTGAGTTAATAAGCATATATTAAAGTTAAAATGTTTTTTGACAGTTTCTCCAATGATTGTCTAAAAGAATTTCAAATTTCTTGACATCTGTTGCATCTATAACATGCTGGGGTAAATTGTTCCAGGTATCTACAACTCGAAAACTGAAAAAATGTTTTCGAATATCAGTGTTACATCGTTTTTTGAATATTTTTAAGGAGTGTCCTCTTGTCCTGCTGTTGGTATCCATTTGGAAAATAGACGATGTGACGCGCTCATCATAAATATTTTTCAGGATTTTGAAAACATTTATCAGGTCCCCTCTTTTCCTTCGATGTTCTAGGGTAGGCAGATTTAGCCTCTGTAGACGCTCTGGGTATGGCAAGTCTTTAAAGCCTGGTACGAGCTTTGTAGCTCTTCGTTGGATGTTCTCAATAAGTTCTATGTCCTTTATCATATAAGGACTCCACACACTTGAGGCATATTCCAGGTGGGGTCTCACGAGAGCCTTGAACAGTAGTTTAAACATTTTTTCATCCAGGAAGGTAAATGTTCTTTTTATCAGTCCTAAAATGCTGTTTGCTTTATTTACTCCTAATTGGATGTGCATTCTAAAATTTAAATCTTCATCCACTGTTACTCCAATATCCTTTTCTGATGTAATATTATCAAGATCTAATTGCTCGCCTGTTGTTCCAGACATACTATATACTCTCTTTTCTTTGGATTTAATCGCAAGGATTTTACATTTTTTGGGATGAAATTTAAGTAACCACTTTTCAGACCATTTTTCAAGATTGATCAAGTCACTTTGCAAAATATTTTTTATTCTATGCTTCTGATTTCTCTGTATAATTTTGTATTAAAAGTGGCGACTGGGATTCTGTATTTTCCGGTAAATCATTAATGAAGAGACTGAGTACAAATAAAATTGGTCCAAGGACGCTTCCCTGGGGTATGCCGCTTAATACAGGATATATCTTTGATGTTTCTCCATTTACAATGACCTTTTGGCATCTATTGCTAAGAAAATTTGCTATCCAGTTAGTAGCCCTATCACTCACTCCATATCCTTTAAGTTTCTTTATTAGACGACGGTGTGGGACTTTATTAAACGCTTTCATGGAGTCCATGTAAATTACATCCAGTTGACCACTGTTTTCAATTATTTTTGTCCATTCTTCCAAAATCATTTTATCAAGCTTCTGGTAGTTTGCCTTCCTGGAGTGATCTGTTTCAAATTTCTGCTAGAGGGTTACTAATATTTGCTTGCGTAGTTCCTTGAGGTTTTTAGGATGCATCATATCCGGTCCTTGGGATTTATTTCCATTTAAATCATATAGCAATTTTTCAATTGCTTCTGGTGTGCAGTTAATTTCCTCAAATTGATAACTAATGTCTCTTTCTTGGCAGTCTGGCAAGCCTCCTGGTACGTGGTTCATGAGTAAAAACACTAGTAGCTACTAAAAAATTAAGACCTAATATGACTTCATGTGTTGACTGCTTTACTTTACTTTTGCATGCATTGTATTACAAATGTATAGTCACATAACAATTATATTCTACACAAAATGCTGCCATTTTCTTATCAAATGCATGACACTCTCCATTGCAATGCATTACATGCCTGAGGCTGAGGTGCATGGGGACTGGGGCTCACAAAATGAAAGTAGAAACATATTCAACATTTTAAAATTATACTCACGGTCTTGTAATTTAACAAGTCAAGATGGAAAAATACAAAATATATGCTGATTCCTTTTCGAGCAATCCTAGTAAACTTAAGACATATAACCCGTTTACTACATTGGCAACTTATATCCTACAGGAAGTGAGTGATACAAGCGACACGCCTTTGACACATGCAAAATCGAATTATTCAGGTTTTCAGTGTGTTTGCCATTCTCGAAAGACGATATAAATAAAAAAAAGAATGCCATTTAGAAAGAAAATACAATGTTGTTAACTGCTTATCTTTAATTCGCATAATATATTTAGATTATTTCAATTTTTTCCAAAATTTAGCAGGTGGCCAAATATTTCAAGCATTCGCATCTTTAAACGTTTGATCATCAGCGTCGCTCAAACGTTTTCATCATAGGTATCTTTAGACAACAATTTTAAGCATGTATTTTACCAAGATTACGTAACTGACAATCAAATTGCACGACGGACTTTGCCCTGCAGTTGGAAAAATATCAAACATGTTCTCGAAAATAAGTGTGCAGTTGGCAAGATCATCTCAGAAGTGTCATACCCTCAAAGCATGTCGGCCTTGCATCGCAACACAACGTTATGCATCGGCAGTTACATCGGCTCAAACTGATTCGTCCGTTTCTTCGGAGACCGACACACGACCTGTAACAAACGTTCCGTTTGCCAAAAATTTGTTTTCTGGAAAGTTGGATAAGGTATAAAATGTGTATTTTCTTTTTCTCAATCAAAATATGTATTTGGGGAACATTAGTTTCAGAGTTTGCGTAAAAGCTGTCTCCTTACCCTTTATAAGCGTAACAAATGAAAAGAACCCCACTTTTTTCTGAAAGTCCATTCCAATTACATAAGGCATTAAGAGGACCCCATTGATGGAACACCCAGTGAAAACATTGCTTTTATCATATTCATCAGATGAGTACCTGTCGGGTCTGCGATCAGGCCTCCGAGCCCAGTTTCATGAATGTTCCTTAGCCTAATCCTCATGTAGAAGAACAGGGAAAATACACATTCCCAGTGCCCCGACCAGGAATCGAACCCAGGTCTCCGGCGTGGAAATCTACGGCTCTACCGACTGAGCCAAATGTACAAGCCACACCGACCCGCTCCTTTTACACTACTCCCCCTGTTTTTCATGAGATTTTCTAAATCTCAACCCGAGACTCTTTTAACCACCTACCATGGGTTATTTAGTTGGGCGTCAATGTAGAAAAACAGGGAAAATACACAGGTCTCCGGCGCGGAAATCTACGGCTCTACCGACTGAGCCAAAGAAGCATGCTCCGTCAGCTGAGTGACAGAGACCGTATTTAACACTATGTACAAGCCACACCGACCGGCTCCATTTTCACTCTTAACTTAAAAATCTTCATATGGAAGCATAGAATAAATAAATATGACTTGGACAACACAATTTTAAAAAGTTAAGATTTTAAGTTATTTTGGCTATTTTTTGGGAACAAAAAGTAGGTTGATCTGTTTGTGATCTTTATTTTAACCTTTTGTCAGAAATATATTTTTAAGTTTGATGTTTGATTGACATCTCACTCTCTTCGACTTGTTTTGTAGGAAGTTTTAATCTTTTAACTTAAATGTCCTGTTCAGTGGGGGTTTTAGGTCAACTGACCCGAAGGGTCAGGATGACCTATAGTCGTCATGTTTCGTCCATCGTCGTCCGCCGTCCGCCGTACGCCGTGCGTTAACTTGTCACATTTTGAACTTCTTCTCAAGTTCTACCAGTGCGATTTGGCTGCAACTTGCATGAAATGATCCTGACATGGTCCCGACAAAGTGTTGTTATTTTTCGGGTCAATCCGAAATCCAAGATGGCCGCCACAGCCGCCATCTTTAAAACACATTTTTAACTTCTTTTCAAATTCTACTGGTGCGATTTGGCTGAAACTTGCATGAAATGATCCTGACATGGTCCCGACAAAGTGTTGTTTCATCTCTGGTTGATCCCAAATCGAAGATGGCTACCATGACACTATATCTAATTAATTTCCTACATGTTAAGGCCCTTTGGCCTCTTGTTTGAAATAAAATTTGTTGAAAGAAATTAAAAATGATCCTGACATGGTCCTGACAAAGTGACACCATATGAAATTAATTTTACTTTTGCCAAGGTAGTCAGATGACCGTTAAGGCCCTTTGGGCCTCTTGTTTTTTTTTAACCTTTTCTTATTGTTCAATTTCCTATTTGATAATTTCTGTTTTACTCTTTGGTTAAACAGGCATTTCTGGCCTACCCAACAATTAAGGAAGATGAGCTGGATGATTTAAACCAAATGGTGCAACCCATTGAGAAATACTTTAACGAAGGATGTAAGTTTTTGTATTGATTTTCAGTTTAATTATTCATTATATCACCTGGTGTATATTGTAGTAAATAAACTTTGACCTTCAGAATTGTTTTTCCAATTCTTGTTGAAGATGATTCAATTGCGATATTACTAAATATGTTAACATTACTATACGGACAAGATATTGTGATTTTTTTATCAGCAGATTATAAAGAGCTGTGTTAATTCAGTTTCGATCACTTCAGGGATAGAACTATGCTATGCCATAGATGAAGCTAAATAAATGAAAATTATATGGTATTTTTCTCATGTATATATATATACTTAGGAACCTCTACAAGAAATTAATTGTTCAATTAAAAGTTAAATTTGACCATTTTGCATTTTACCAAATACCTGCTGTATATTTTGTTTTTATCTGATCTATAAGAGTTGCATATTTAGATAATTCATTTTTTTTGTAATTTTTGTCAATACATGTACTTAAAAAAAATTGTAACCAGAAACTCTTACTATGGCTACCTGTTCACTATTATTCACGTAATAATTTGATTTTAATGACAGTGGATTCCAAATCTATTGACGTAAATGCTAAGATATCAGAGGAAACGCTACAAGAAATTAAAGATCTTGGACTGTTTGGCCAACAAATTCCAGAGGAACACGGTAAGTTTACATTCCGATTTATAAACAAAAACTTCACATTAATTAAACTAAATATTAGATATTGTATCTTAAAATACTTAAAAATTAAAAAAAAAAAATGAAAAAAATGAGGGGCGCTTTATAGAACCAAACTTGAACTAACTTTTCACAAAATGATTGAACAATGCACAAAGTTAATCATTAATCAATTTACAAAAGAAATGAAGTAAAGAAAACTACACAGATTTCATAATTACAGTAGTCTGCATTTAAATCGGGGTGAGTGAAATTGTGGCCTCAGAAAGGAGGGTGGACATTTATTGGGTCAAATAGGGTATTTAAATTAGTATATTTTGAAAAATCGAATCAAATGAAGATATCTAAAAGATGTCATCAAACATTAAAAAAAGTTTATCTAAAAAATTATGAAATACTTCTACTAAAGAAAGTATGGTATCTGACTAAGACTGCCATTTTCTTTTCTTTATTTTATGTTTGTAATAAATTAAATGTCAATTTCTAATAAGTTTAATGTCAATTTCTTCATCACAAATACCTCTAACTTTAACAAAATTCCCCATTGTAGGCGGTCTTGGTTTAAATGCGACCAAATTTGCGCGTCTGGCAGAGATAACAGCTCTCGATGGATCAGTAGCTGTGACGCTGGCCGCCCATCAATCTATTGGACTCAAGGTAAGTATTTGCTTTCACATGCATCTTATTACTTGTTTGCCGTAATTAGAGTCCAGGGTGCTCATAACACAATACCTGTTACATTTAATATGCATATGTATTTTAACCTTTGAGACAAATCATTATGTTGCGATTCACATGTAAAATACAAGTTTTATGTAATATTGGATACAACACTGTTGTCAGAGGCGTCATATGTTGTAAAACATCATTATATCTGGTATTGGATGGGGGCATTTATACATTTTCAACTCCTTCTCCAGAAAAGGGGAGGGGTACTAATTAAGGAGAATACAGTATGTGTGCAAATGCAAGGTAATACAGTAATTCTTTTTGAAATAGAGAAATACTCTAATGGTGTATTGTTTTCTTCCTTTTAAGGGAATATTGATAGCCGGAAATGACCAGCAGAAAGAAAAGTATCTTCCCAAGCTAGCTACTGGAGAGCACATTGCAGCATTCTGTCTTACAGAACCATCCAGGTACCATACATCAAGTGAAATTTTCTGTCTTTGCATATTACAGAGTTAGTTCCCTTGCGGGTAGGTATCGATTGTTACGTCATTATCTTATGAGCGCAATTCAAATCGTTTTCCCTGAAAAGTATGACGTTACGCTTACAAACACATGACGTAACAATCAATACCTACCCACAAGGGCAGATAACTCTGTAATATGCAAATACAGAATAAAACATCACATGAAAAATTCATCAAAACTTTTGATGTAGAGTCATATTGCTACATTCATAGGCATATAGAATATAACACATGGAGAAAAATAGCAAAGTAAAAAGGTTCTTACTTGATATTTTGATGACAGTTATCTTACTCTGAATAGCATTTCTTGATTTCTGTAGTCTTTTGTAAGTATCTCGAGAAGTCTTATTAAATGTTTGTTTTTCAGAGAACTTTTTCAAAAATCCCATTAGACAAAAAGGATGTTTTGCACAGTGCCATTCTAAGTGAAGCATTATAATAAATGTCTGTTATATTGATTGTATACTATTTTGATAATACATTCAAATGTATTTTCACCCATATGGGTCATAAGGATATTTATGTGTCTCCATTGTACAGCATATTTTCGTGTTAGATTTTTATTTTGAAAAAAAGCCAAGCAAATGCTTCAAGTACCGTATTTGCTTCAAGTACCGTATTTTCCGGACAATAAACCGCACCTGCGTATAAGCCGCAGAGGCCTTTTTTACCATTTTTTTCAGGTTTTGTACACGTATAAGATGCACCGTTATATAAGCCGCAACCAAAAGTATAAAAAAAAAACACAAATTACAGTGGAACTCACTTATTTTGAAATTGGTTATATTGAAATGCTGTTTCATTTGAAAGGAATTATAATCCCTGCTCACACATGCCCATTGTCTCCTTGGTTATATTGAAATCTGGATAATTTGAAGAGATTTCCCATTCTTCAAGGACTTCAGTATAACCAGATTGCACTGTACTTTACAATAACAGTTAAGACACGTCACTTTTGTTATTTCAGTGGAAGTGATGCCGCCTCCATACAAACCAAAGCCACTCTATCAGAGGATGGTAAAACATTCTACCTTAATGGTGGCAAGATTTGGATTTCCAATGGAGGTATAGCCGAGATCTTCACGGTGTTCGCTAAAACAGAAGTGGAAAAGAATGTGAGTATAGTTTGATGGTAAATAATAATTAAAATTGATCAGCACTATTAAATGAGTTAGAGGTTTCTTTACAAATCGTTAACGGTTATTACAAAATATGGTACTCTTGAAAAAAAAAAAAAAATAAAAAAGACCAATGATATCCTTATCATATATTCTTGAAACACTGGGCTATTAATGGTTAAGGTGTCTGATATTCTAACACCAGCTCTCTGCATCTGGGTCACAGTGACTGGATGGTTCAGGTGTTTGAACTAGCCCTCCTTTATGTCCAGACTTCATGGACTATGAGGATAACTGTCTGCTAATGATTGTAGGTTGGTGATTTTTCTCCATGAACTACAGCTGTATCAAAAACCTGACTGATCCATATTGATCACATAGATTATAAAAGGCCATTAATTGATCATTCACACAATGATATAGAGTCTTCTAAGTATTTTCAACATAGGTTGTACAATGAATGATTGCTATAGTGTAGTCATGGAATTGTTGAGACCTATACATGTATATCTACGAGTAGTATCATTATTAATTCATTTTCCAGGGAGAGAAAGTTGATAAAGTAACAGCCTTCATCGTTGAAAGAAGTTTTGGTGGAATTACTAGTGGTAAACCTGAGGATAAGCTTGGCATCCGGGGCTCTAACAGTGAGTGTACAACTATATATACCGGTACTTGTACATACGATATATTTATATATATATCGTGTTTTCTTTCATACCTACGGGTGTAATACTGGCTGGTCTAGGGCTGGTCAATAAAGCCTCGTGACGTCACGGCGTCAACAAAATTTCTATTTCCTCAGTAAAATTTTAACATTTTTTTTTCACAAACTTGACTGGTTCTACTATAAAAGATGCAAACAGTGGAATTTGTGTTGAAAATATCACATAATTTTTCATGTATGGAAAATGGACTTTCAGTCTTGGATTTCTTCAAATTTATTTTAAAATTGTGGGATATTATAGTTGTAAAATTGCAATAAAACGTCAAGGTATGAAAGAAAAATACTCTTTCATAAGTGGATATGAAGGATAGGGATATTCTACTCTCGGGATCATAAAATGTTGCAAAACCCTTGGCAAGCCTTGGATTTTACTACACTTTGTGACCCTCAGATAGAATATCCCTATCCTTCATATCCACATATGAAAGAGTCTTATAATATTACTAATGGCTAGCCAGAAGAAAATCTTGGCATCTGGGTCTTAACAGTGAATGCACTAATATTCGTCCAGACAGCACCCCTGTATTCACTTCCACCCAAGTCAAAAAATGGTTTATTTAATCAGATGATTGTAATATGTATAGATCCCTCCTCCCCTCATATTTTGACCTTAAAACACTGCCACAGAAGTATATTGCTTGATGTTCATGAGGTGACAAACTTGATTCTTATATTTCTTATTTCAGCCATTCTCCAGAAAATCACATTCTTTGATTTCTATTTATAGCATGTGAGGTTCATTTTGACAACACCCCAGTTCCTATGGAAAATGTACTCGGAGAAGTCGGCGGTGGATTCAAGGTATGAAATGTTTCCCTAAATCAGAAAAGTATTAAATGCGGAACTTCCAATTTTACCAGGCTATCACGTAAATTTTCTCTCACAGATATAAGATTGCATTGTCATCATTTATGATTATATCACTGAGTACAGTAAAACACTTTTAATCATGGGGTATTAAATTTGGCTGTACATTTGCTTAAAGATGCTCCACCGCTGACAAAGGGTATTTTTTCACTATCAAAAACAGGAGCAGACGATTTTGTCTTTTTCTTGAGTTAAAAAAGTTACTTACTTTACACCATTACCACCATTGAAAAGTTTGAGCTTTTAATTCTACTTCAAGTTAAAAATATGAAAAATAATTAATTGCATCCTGAAAAAATTCTGTGGCACTATATCTTATATAGAAAATGCAAGATAAATTATTTTTTGTTATTTTTGTTTGTTAATTAGGCATATATATATACACGGTTAACACCAATTATTGTTCAAATGATGAATATCATTTATGCTCTGTCGGCAGTGGAGCATCTTTAAGTTATTTTCTGCGAACTGAAATATCTGCAAATTAAATGAAAAGAATGAAAAGTAAGATAACCTTTATTGCTTACCATGGTATTACTGCTACAAATTAGCAAATGTGTGAACATTTCTCCCCGCTAAATAGCATTAAAGTGGAGATCGTGAAATTTTCTCATCACAACAATCCTGTAAGGTTACAATATTTTAATTACATATTATGTCTTAATTACTCTGAACATGGATATTTTTGCTGTTTTACTGTAAGCATAGACATTTTCAAGTTTAGATATTTTTGCTAAATCAGCTTTCAAACCAATTAGCAGCTGTGGGATGATTTTTGCACGTTGATAATTATGTACATGCATGGAAATACTCACAGCTTCATATTGAAGGCAAAAATTGGTGAAAAACAAAAAATTCCACTTTCATTATACATGTATTTATGATGTTGAAGATGTTATTAATGCATTGAAAATAGCTTAAGATACTTTGACAGAGCTTTTTTCAGCATGATTTGAGGCCGAAAATCGGCCCCATTCCCCATGGCAAAACCTCTAAATTTTTCCCAATTCAAGCCTAAAATTTCCCAAAATCAAAGTTTCTTGAAAAAATATCACATGAACTTAGTTGGTTTAAGCTTTAAATATTTGTGAATTGGCTTCAGAAAAGTACATAAACTACACTGGAAATAAAAAATCTCCATGCTTTATTTCATATTTCATAATTTTCCCAAATCTTGGTTTGGGTGCACCATTTCCCCAAATTCAAAGCCACATGCCCCTTTCCCAAAGCAGTGAGAAAAAACCCTGCTTGAGATACCAAAATAATGTGAGCGATGTAAAATTTCATTTTACATTTAATCTGAAGAATTCTTTTCCTTTGTCACAGGTTGCCATGAATATTTTGAACAGCGGTAGATTCAGTATGGGGAGTTCTGGAGCTGGTATTCTGAAAAAGTTGATTGGTGAGCACAGAATTATGCCCAGATTATATTTCCTGAATGATAATAAATGAATAATAAAAGAAGAGATCTACAAAAATGCCCTAGTTCATTTGTAAAAGTGCAGGGAAATAGTTTTGTAATTTGCAATATTCATTTTAAGCTCCAAATTTAATTTTGATTAATCAGAACTTGATTTCCTGATGTACCTATAAAAGGAGGTATATACTGACTTCTTTTATTTGTTGGCCCGATTACAGACTGTGACTCTACTTGTTTATAGTCCTGAATGAGTGAAAATACCATCCCCTACACAAAAAACTTTTAGAGTAATTCAGAAATGGAGACAGCGAACATTATACAAAAATGTAGATGGATCTTTTAAAATGCTTCATATATATGGTATAACCTGTCTAAAGCGGCCCTCGTTTAATAAAAATCACTGTTTATTCTGACAAAATTGCATGGAATTTTCCTTCTACATTTATATATATTAAAACCTGTATAATCCAGAAACTGTCTATACCGGCCAAATATACTGGTCTCAATGATATTGGCTTAAGACAAGTTATACTTTAAAACCCAGATTTGGATTTAAGAATTCCTGGTTAGAGGTTAAAATTTGGGGTTCAGTTGGGGTGGTGGGGGGGGGGTGAGGTTGCTTGTATTATTTGAGAATGAATATGGTATAAGGGATATGTTTTGCCTATCAATACTGAGTATGTTTACTTGTGTTGTAGCAATGACGTCTGAACATGCCACTAGTCGGAAGCAGTTTGGAAAGCATCTTACAGAATTCAAATTAATAAAGGTGACTATAAGGTTATTTTAAATGTATCTGAAATACGGTCCAACCTGCTGTAACGAATGCCTGTCTATAAAGGCAACCTGTCTATAATGACCATTTTCTGTCTACCCTTCAGTGATCGTTGTAGACAGGTTTGACTGTATAAGAGTATGTGGATGCATGTATTTATATGTATAGTATGAAAGTTTGACTCCATATATGGGATTATTCTCTCAGAAGAAGTTGTATGTTAAGTTCAAAAGAAATGGAGGTGAGTTATTGTTTGAAGCTGAGAGAACGTTCAGCCATTAAGTCAGTTTTTAGGAGGAGGTACAGATTTTGATATATTTGTCATTGTCATCAAGTAGCATAATAAAATTGAGTATAAGATTATTTGCTTTCTGGAAAGCTATGAGTGTTGATAAAAAATTTGATTCTCTTATTACTTGAATGGAAAATTTCCTACATGAACAAAAAAAATATAAAGAATGTACCTGTCTTTCATTACTTAGCAATATAAATCTGAGGTTGTTTCGTTTGACTCTTACGACCCTAGTGTCTCATTTGAATTTCTATGAACATCTCCAGGAAAAATTTGCCAAGATGGCTGTGACGACATATGCTATGGAGAGTATGGCCTACTGGACAGCCGGTATAATTGACCAGTATCAGAATCCTGAATGTTCACTGGAGGCAGCCATGGTCAAGGTAAGATAAATATAGTAAAATTGACGAGTATCAGAATCCTGTATGTTCACTGAAGGCTGCCATGGTCAAGGTAAGATAAATAGAATCTTAAACTCCTAAAGGATGAGAGAATCTCAACCAAGGAATAACATTCTTAAGCTGTCAAGATAGAGTTTGTGTGATCCTTAGAGATTTCCAGCTTAGAGAGGTGCTGGATTTAAGTGAACGAGTTTATACTTTTGTAGGTGTTCAGCTTAGAAGAATTCTTAATTCTAATGTGCAACTTCATAATGTTAGAATATGCTTGTATTTATATCCCATATATTCATAAAATTGAGTGTTGTAATGATTTTTTTTTCTTCGTTTTGTAGATTTTCAGCTCAGAAGGCTGCTGGGTTTGTGTGAATGAGTGTCTGCAGATTTTGGGAGGCCTTGGTTACATGAAGGACTATCCATATGAACGTTATCTTCGGGATGGACGAATTCTGATGATATTTGAGGTAAGAATTGATTAACTATTGATTATTCACAGGGCTTTTTTTCAGCATGATTTGGGGCCGAAAATTGGCCCCATTCCCCATGGCAAAACCTCTAAAAAAATTCCCAATTCAACCCTAAAATTTCCCAAAATCAAAGCTTCTTAAAAACTTTCCAAAAATATTCCATGAACTTAGTTGGTTAAGGCTTTAAATATTTGTGAATTGGCTTCACAAAAGTATATAAACTACACTGGAAATAAAAAATCTTATTTGTTATGCTTTATTTCATATTTCATAAATTTTCCCAAATCTTGGTTTTGGCACTCCATTTTCCCAAATTCAAAGCCACAGGCCCCATTCCCAAAGCAGTGAGAAAAAGCTCAGATTCAGTATAATAATTTGTGCATACAATTATGTATCGCTTGCCTTAGATTCACACCAATTAATATATTTATGTCTTGCATGCATACATTTCTAGTTTTCATTGCTAATGATTTATGTTACCTTGACTTTGTTTCCAGGGAACCAATGAGATTTTAAGAATGTTTGTTGCTCTGAATGGACTACAAAGCGCTGGCAAGGAACTCAAGGAACAAATGTAAGTGAATAATAGCTCCTCGGCACATATTTGACAATGTTTCTTAACACATAAATAATATTTAAATGCCCATACCTTAGTTGTGCCATGACTATCATTACTGGCATTGATAAATATTTGACAAAAATACCATTTCAAAGTTACAATATATGTTGATATCATTAGTACAGAAATTTGATTTATCTGTCTTGCGTTATCAAATAAGTGCTCCCAATGTGTTAAGTTCTAAAAGCACAAAAGCAGATCTATACATTAATTTTATTTTCTTGTTTAAGCTCATTCCTTGGTTTTGACCTATCAGAATTGACTTTGTTTTTAAAATGATTATTTTTGTTATGTGCAGAAAACTCAGCAATATTCTCACCAACCCTTCAGCATTAGTGAGAATGTACTTCGATAAGGAACCAAAGATGACCTTGAAACTACACGAGGGAATCCATCCGTCTCTGAAGGTAACAGCTCTTATGTAACAAACCTCTGATTTGAACAGATAGTTTACAAATTCATTTATCGGGGCTGCCATATTGTGAACTCCAGCAGCCCAATCAATGTCTACAGTAAAACCTGCCTTAGCGACAACCTCTGTATAAAGACCACCTGCTTAATAAGATCACTTTTCTAGGGTCCCAAATGACCAATTCCAACACAATTTAACCTGTGTATAAAGACTACCTGGCTAGAAAGGCCATTTTCTCTGTTTCTTGAATCAAGTGCTCTTTAGATATGGATTATTCTTTCAAGTTTCAAATGATATTTCAGCCACAAGCGGATATGTTGGAGAAGTATACCCTACATTTACAGAGGGCGGTGATCAAGATCCTCTCCAAATATAAAAAGGTTTGTTTTTATCTGTTATTGTGTAAATAGTCTGTCCTATTTGGTGTGTGAATGAATACATGATCAGGGCCTTAAACATAGGCTGTACGTAGTTGAGGGTTAAGAAAGACATATCTATCTGACCAAGCCAAAAATACATCTTAGATTTTAAGAAACTGACCATGTATAGGTATGAGATTTGTCTTGTAGCATTTGTTAAACACATCATAGTTAAGCTTAGATACTACCAATGTTGAAACATGTTGTCTATTAAACAATGTTTCACCATGCACTGTGGGAATCACATAGTTTGTGGCGAACAAAAGCACAAACAAATGGCTGCTGGTCAAGAAATTGAGGCGGTGAGACCAAGAAGCTTACGAGTCTAATTGGTCAAGAACTGGCCTATAAAGTCGGACCTTTTACCCAATTTTTTGTGTTCTTGACAGTGACCTTGGAAAGTCATGCTAAAATTCTTAAATACAGCATGTTTCCTGTCAGCTTCAAATAGAGCGGTATAGACTATTGTATAGTGGTAGAATGTATTCCAACAACTCGCAATGTTGATTGCAGGATACAGAATATTTTGTTGATGTAAATAGTGTATAACTGTAAACACGTAGTGTTACAGTTGAAGAACATATCCGAATGATCCTCAGTTAAACTTTCATCTCATTCCTCCA